>JAPUBQ010000003.1:4140000-4740000 GCA_035578125.1 Mellilla xanthometata
CTACAGTACAGCGGCCGGTTTGTTGCTTATGACGTCGATACTTAATGCAGTATTTGAGATAAAAATATAAAAACATTAAAACAACACGCGTCGTGAAGGCCAAGCTCCGGTTACTTAGACTAGCAATTTCCATTGGCTTTGTTTGCAGTCATTATTATATATTATTATACAGTACAGTTTTGCATTTAACCAGCAGGACACGTAAGTGTTAGCGACACTCTGGCCTAAGGTGGAGCATGCCTAATCTGTAATAACTAGCGCACAAACATACTGCCGGAACACACCGATAAGAACTAGTTTTATTAATGATATCGTGTTTATGGCCATTTTAATGTTTTTTTAATTATCATCATTACTTTACAAAACTACCAAAAATTATATTTGCGGTGCCTATTAAGATTAGAAACTATTACCGTACCAAATTTCGCTAAATCGGTTCTGCTGTTTGAGAGTTAAAAAGTAACAAAAATAAATAACACATAAACAAACTTTTGCGTACAAAATATACGTGTGAAATGATAAATTTATGTTTATATAAATTGTAAGATAAACACTGCTTGAGATAACTCTACCTCTTCAACAGTCATTTTGCCCTGGTACTTTACCGCCAGTTTCAGGCGCTTTCAGCTCACCTGGCCTTAATTAAAAGCACATGTTAATAAAAATTGTTTATAAAAAGCACTGACTGAGGTAACTCTAGCTTTTCAGTTATCGTGTTATCTTAATAGTTTAAGGGCAGGAAGGTATTCTTGAAATCAGCTTCACCTGGCCTTAAAGAACATGCAATAAAATGTTTGTACCTTTATTGAGGTGGTGTTGTTTGTAATTTCAGAGATAAATAAGTCGTGTAAGATGAATTTGTTAACATAAGTTAATCAAATATTTTTATTTAATTTGGATAAGTACATTTAATTTTGTAGTTTTTTTTATCGTATTTATTGAAGCCGTATTGACCCGCTGCTGGGTATAGGTCTCCTCCAATAAATTTCATACTTGTCTGTCTTGGGTCAGGTCCTTTGCGCAAGTACATTCACTATTTCCTTTCGCCATCGAGTTGAGGCCGGTGTCAGCGTACGAACAAATTTAATTAATTGAAAAACAAACAAAGGAGTGTTTTTAAAAACAATATTTTTAAATATTATTTATCACAAAAGATTCATTATAGTTGAACTGTAATGGATTCAAAATTATTTATGTAATCATATATCGAGCTCTTTCAAACTATGTCTCAACACTTCATGAAATTATTCATTGCTCCGCCCATTGCTTCAATTTAAATAACTCTATACAGGTATATTTGATTAATTGAAATCCACATAAACTGATCGATCTAAACAATTCACCCAAACATGCATTTAGTCTTCTGCCTCCTCTTATGAGCTGAAGTGGCCAATCTCTGGTGTCGTCAAATTTTAAAGCTTTCCGAAAGCCTCTGACTTGGCTTAACCCAACTTTTACTAAGACAATTTATAATGATATTCGGGGCCTACTTTTAGTGTCATCTGACCCACGGTAGCGCCCCGCTGAAAATGTCATTATCAATCAAAATGACATAATGAAACGACAGTCTTGTGCATGGTCACCCATCCAGACACCATCCCCATCGACCTTTGTTTATATTCGATAATTGTGTTAGATCACCTTAGCTAGCCGAGCTACAGACGCTACAAAATGATGTAACTATGAATCCGTCAACACCTAGAACTTATATTAACTCTTTTACTATTTACTAATAATATAACCCTGTATCGATGAATTTCGATTTCTTTATGATTTCTGACTGCCTGGTGGAGCAGCGCGATTTCGCGCAACTTTGTAACGTATCCAAACAATCAAACGCATGCGATTTTCTGGAACAAGTTTGACATCTGACCTTGACATCTAGTATGTCCAATCTGCAGGGCTATTCAGGTATTCTTCGAATCAGATTCGATCCGGTTCATCGATCGATGTACAATTCGACAAATTTCTTCGAAATATAAGTATATAAATAAGTATGTATAGTGTTAGATTAAATAATATTTTTTATTATTAACGTTTTAATTTTTTGATGACAAATCTTAATAAAGATACTTTTACGCGCAGCTAAACACAGAAAGTAAAAAAGTTTACTTCGTTAACATCCCTAATCTGTCACAGATCGCGGATGACAGGTTCATTCGGGCGGCAAAAGTCCAAAAAATTAAAATCAAACTACTAGCATGCACTTTGTTTCTTAGATTTTTTTTTTAATTTTATACAATGACTATATTGCTTAAATTGATAAAAATCCGTAACGTCTTGCCATTATATTATTATCCTTTATCATTACTTGCGATTATGAAACTTTTCGATATCTGATACATACGTTAATAGATTTTTTTTTATTTTGCTACTAATTAAGTCATACGTACTATATTTTTGAACTGAAATGGGCTCAACGTTAGTAAATAAATCCTATATCGAGCTTTTTCAAACTCTCTTAACATTTCTTATCGCCTTACAACTATTTGTGATTTGTAAACGTATTATTATCCATAAACAAAAAAAAGGAAAATATTCTGTATTTAATGTCTATATAAGTATTTTATACCAAAAGCTCTAACTCACTGGTGCGGATCGTAAGCAACCGTAAGCAACAAGCCGCGTGCGCATAACTTTACAAAAACCCTGACCTACGCCAACGAAATAAACGGTCCAATACCAGGATCACATGACGTCGGAAGAGGTAGGGTTTTACGACTCACGTTACGTGTCACTGACGTTTGTATAACGTAGGCAACAGCCGCGGGCGTAACTGAACTTATTACAATAACCATGACCGACTGAAATCAAATCAGATTAAATCAGTGGAGTTTTACGTCACACCTATATCAGTGTTATCACTAACTTGAATGTAACGTAAGCAAAAGCCAGCTGACTTAGTAAAAAACACCTGATATGAATGTACTAATATCAGGACTACGTCATAATTTCGAATTTTTCAGCTTGAGGGCGGCAGCTAGACAGACGAGCACTGGAAAATGACCTGCCACCATTCTATAGTTTCTTCACAATGTTTTCCTTTACCATGTCAATGTTTTCTTTTTCCTTTATCATTCATGCTCATTGCCAGGGATCGAACCTACGCCCTGCGGGACACACAGCGACTACATTCGATCAGTTTATGTGGGTTTCAATAAATCAAATATACATGTATAAAGTTATTTAAATTGCAAAGAATGGGCGGAGCACTGAATTATTTTCAGACATGTAGGTTTTCAGCATTCCTTCGTACCAGGCGCCTAGGAATGCTAAGATATGATTTGACATAGCCGAGTCGATTGGAGTGATGGCTGATGATTATATTATTTTGTTCCTATAACGCGATCTTTTGAATTTTACATAAATGTCAGCCAAAGACATGTCTTCAACGTTTTCTTTAAACAGTTTTATTAGAAAGGAAAAAAATACTTTTGACGCGACAACTACAATTAGATATATGGATGATTATCTTAAACCAGTTCCATATACCTATATGTATTCCATACATAACCCGACGACCTCGTTGGCGCAACGGTTACCATGCCGGACTGCTAACCAAAAGGTTCGATTCCCGGCCCGGCCGAAATCTTTGTGCTTTACTAAATTTGTCGGTTGTAGCTCTGGGCATTAAATATGTATCTATATATAATATGTATAATACTTCAAAAGACATTGAATACAGAATATTCACGTTCTTTTCATTGTTTAAATAATACGTTTTCAAATCACAAATAGTTTGTGATTTAAATGCAACGCTATATAATACATTTAATATAGAGCGATGCATTTCAGGAATTTAGTTTTCAGTAAGTACCAGGCGATAAGAAACGTTAAGAGAGTTTCAAAAAGCTCGATATAGGATTTTGTTCTTAAAGTTGAACCCATTTTAGTTTGAAAACATAGTACGTATGACTTAATTAGTAGCATAATAAAAAAAATCTATAAACATATGTATCGGATATCGAAAAGTTTCATAATCGCAAGTAATGATAAAAGAATAATAATATAATGGCAAGACGTTACGGATTATTATCAATTTAAGCAATATAGTAATTGTATAAAATTAAAAAAAAACTAATAAACAAAGTGCATAGTGCTAGTAGTTTAATTTTAATTTTTTGGACGTTTGCCGCCCGAGTGAACCTGTCATCCGCGATCTGTGACAGATTAGGGATGTTTTAAACTTTTTTACTTTCTTTCTTTTAAACTTTTGTATCTTAATTAAGATTTGTCATCAAAAAATTAACACGTTATTAAAAAAAAATATCTAACATATACTTATTTATATACTTATATTTCGAAGAAATTTGTCGAATTGTACATCGATCGATGAACCGGATCGAATCTGATTCGAAGAATACCTGAATAGCCCTGCAGATTGAACATACTAGATGTCAAGGTCAGATGTCAAACTTGTTCCAGAAAATCGCATGCGTTTGATTGTTTGGATACGTTACAAAGTTGCGCGAAATCGCGCTGCTCCACCAGGCAGTCAGAAATCAGAAAGAGATCGAAATTCATCGATACAGGGTTATATTATTAGTAAATGACTTAAGAACTTTCAGAACAGCTTTGAGACTTCTGAGGTACATACGAATTTATACATGTAAACCTATAACATAATGGATAAATATACATAAATAATTAGATCCTGATAATTAATTAAGTAAATGAAAGAGTTAATATAAGTTCTAGTTGTTGACGGGTTCATAGTTACAACATTTCGTAGCGCCTGTAGCTCGGCTAGCTAAGGTGATCTGACGCAATCATCGAATATAAACAAAGGTCGATGCGGATGGTGACTGGATGGGTGACCATGCATAAGGCTGTTGTTTCATTATGACATTTTCAGCAGGGCGCTACCGCGGGTCAGATGACACTAAAAGTAGGCCCCGAATATCATTATTATTCTTCTTAGTAAAAGTTGGGGTTAAGCCAAGTCAGAGGCTTTCGGAAAGCTTTAAAAATCGACGACACCAGAGATTGGCCACTTCAGCTCATACGAGGAGGCAGAAGACTAAATGCATGTTTGGGTGAATTATTTAGTTCGGTCAGTTTATGTGGATTTCAATAAATCAAATATACCTGTATAGAGTTATTTAAATTGAAACAATGGGCGGAGCACTGAATAAGTTCAAGGATTGTTGAGACATAGTTTGAAAGAGCTCGATATATGATTACATAAATAATTTTGAATCCATTACAGTTCAACAATAATAAATCTTTTGAGTAAGTTTAAATCATAATTAAAAATAATATTTATAAAAACATTCTTTTGTTTATTTTACACCCTCCTCATGTTATGTTGTCACATGTCCTTTCAGTGGTTGCCTGAAAGAGATTGCTTTTAGCATTAAGGTTGCCATGTTTGGTATAAGTATTAAGTATTTATTATAAGTAACTTTAATGAGTGTGTGTATATAACGTATTTATATCTAGTCACGCTTAAAATTGAGTAAATCATCATCATCATCGCGAGGGTTCACTGCGAGGTTCAGGTCCACACTTCTCTAGGTTACCATCATCTTCGAATCAAGATTTTCGTTTTTCTTCCTGTAACTCCTTATATTACATTTTTTTCGCTCTTTTCAATTTAGACATGGAAAAAGGTTAAACAAATGCCAGCGCAGATTTGTTATTTACATTAAATAGATACGTCATAGCGCTGTATAAAATTAGGACCGTGGGATTTTATCGCCTAGCAGAGTACCAGGCGATCAGAAGTACTAAGAAGGAGTTCGAAACGGATCGATACAGGAATATTTTAATAGATTTAAGATTTTTTAGGACAGATCTGAAACATCAGAGGGAATTATCAATTTATATATTTAAGTATAACACAATGGAATAAAAATCTATAAATAATTAGATCCTGATAATAATATAGTTAGTTAATGAAAGAATTAATATTTCAAAATAATAATCATAATTATTAATGTCATTATAATATGTGAATGTATGTTTTGCCTGAATAAACAATTTATTTATTTATTTATTATTATTTATTTATATATGTTTCAGGTGTTAACTGAGACATAATTATGTAGCGCCTGTAGCTCGGCTAGCTAAGGTGATCTGACGCAATCATCGAAGCTAAGCAACGGTCGATGAGAACGGTGTTTGGATGGGGACCATACACAAGACTGTCTTTTTCATTATAGCATTTCCATCTGAGCTCTACCGTGGGTCAGACGACATGTTTAAGTGTAGGTTCCAGCTATACGTTTTTTTTGTAAGTCAGTGGCCTTCGGTCGGCTTGAAAACTCGACAACCCCAGAGTTTGGCCACTTAGGTCATTCAGAAAAGAAGAGTGAACACATATTTGAGTGAATTGATCAAATATGCCTGTATGAGGTCTGAGGTTATTTAAATCAAATCAATGGGCGGAGCACTGAATAATTTCAAGATAATATTATAGGTTTTCAGCATTCCTGTGTACCAGGCTTCAAGAAATGTTAAGACATAGTTTGAAATAGGTCGATATGGACTTTTATAATGTTTTTAGCAGCCCGCCCTGGTTTTGCACGGGCAATATAATAATCTTATTGTCATCAATCTAATTGCAGAGAGATATTCTAGAAGACAGAAGCTATTTTGCCTCGGTGGAAATAATGTCTGCTTTTCAATCAGACGGCTCCTGGTTCGATCCCAGCCCTACACCAATGACTTGTTTTTCACGATTTTTGTTTCCTTCACCGTAAAGCAATTTTGCTTAACGGTGAAGGAAAAATCGCGAGGAAACCGACATCTTGGAGGACCAGAATATCCGAAGTCATGTGTCATTTGCCAACCCGCACTATATCTCTCTCCTCGTAAGAGGAGGCCGCTAGTCCAAGCAGGGAATGAATTGTGGAGTAGACCTGGAATGCATCCCTCCACATTAAAATGGAGCGATGCATTCCAGGATTCAACTTTTCAATACCAGGCGATAAAAAACGTAAAGAGTGTTTGCTAAAAAGCTCGATATAGTATTTCACTTTTATTAACCTTAAGCTTATTTCAGTTCTGAAACATGGTACGTATGATTTAATTAGAAGCTTATATGAAACAAAAAATAATAATTAATTATATTATTAAAAAACTACAATATTTTAGAATTTGCCAGATCCATAGATCATAGATATGTCGAACTTTTTCAGTTAAATCACTATCACAACTTTTTTATATTCAAATATATATGATAAAAAAAACAGAAATTAATACCCAACATTTATAATAGGTGTTATCTAAATAAGTTATTTCATATTTGTAAATATGTATCACCTTTGTATCTCTTGATAACGAAATGATCTTAATCGGACACTGCGTACAAAAGGCATTACGCAATTAAAAATCTTATATATAAAATTTCCGTGTCACAGTGTTTGTTACAGTACTCCTCCGAAACGGCTTGACCGATTTTTTCCAAAATTTATATGCGTATTCAGTAGGTCTGAGAATCGGCTACTGTATATTTAGAAATAATTATTAAGGCAAAACAACGTTTGCCAGGTCAGCTAGTAACAATATAATATTTATAAAAACGAACACCCCTTTCTCCCGGTCACCTTATACTTGAGAAAGAAAATCATCATCATCAATCATTACCAGCACCCATCCTAGATGCTCGTCTTTCTACCATCTTCAATAATAACATAACTAATTTTTTTTTCGCACTTTCACCGTATGTATCTTGGCTAACAAAACAAATTCACTCAGATTATAAATTTATATTATGAAAGAAAACGGTAGGAGCGCTGAATAATGTCAGGTTTTAGGTTTTAAACTTTCTCTAGTACCAGGCAACCAGAAATGATGAGAAGCAGTTCGTAAAGATAATATTGCGAACTTCTGAACCTCGATACAGGGTTATAATTCTTTAAGATGTAAACAAATTTAAAACAGCTCTGAAACATCTGTGGTATGATTTTATTTATATTATATCTATAACATAGTATATCTCTTTATTATGAAATAAATAAATATTCATAAATAATACATTTTAATAATTTAGATTCATATATGAGAGTAATTGTATGTTTTAGATGTTGACGGATTCAAAATTTATTATACAATATATTTCTAGTTTGTATTACGGTTGTTAACACGACTGATATACTACATATAGATACATACTATATATCAATATCACCCCTAATGAACACCCGGACCGACAGCTAACAGTTTTATTCGTCACAAATATGTTGGCTGTGCCGAGAATCGTACCCGGAACCCTATGGTTGGCAGTCCGGCATGGTAACCATTACGACAACAAGGAAGGATAGGACGATATACATTTGCTGAATGCATATTTGAGTGAATGATTTAGTTCGATCAGTTTACACGGATTTCAATTTATCAAATATACCTGTATATTTGTTATTATAACTCGGAATAATGGGCGGAGCTCTGAATAATTTTAGCATTTCTTTGTACCAGGCATCAAGGAATGCCAAGAGATACATTGAAGAACGTCGATACAGACTTTTATTTGTTATTTTAAAACCCAGGTCATCGGTCATCTCTGTTACATCGCAGTACTTAAGATTAAATTTTATGTTTGTACAACATTGGAAAACGAATATCAGTATAATTAAAAGATACTACAAAATTACATAAGGGAATGAGTGCATTTATGTAAATTTTGTTTTGACGTCTCCACAATAGATACAATTGTAGCGTATTTTTGTTTAAGCAAAATATACTTACCTGTTTATACGACTATGAACTTTAATTAACCAGGTACTAAATTTAAAATACCCACAACACATCATTATTATTATTTTTTAAAGTTGATTGATGCGATGACAGCTCAGTCGGGCGTGCGGTCACCTTACGTCCCGATGGTCGTGAGTTCGATACATGGCAAGGAGCTCGAACTTTTGGTGAATGAAAACATAGTGAGGAAACTTTAGCATGATGGTAAGGCCTATTTCAGTGCTCGCCTGGTTAGCAACTATCCTTAAGTTGAAAAACTAAACGAAGTGTCTATGGGAACCCATTTTGGGCCAAAGTGTCGTTAACCCGTGAAGCTATGCACCTAGAACTCAAATGACTAGCTGTTATGTGTAAAAAAAAATGTATTTTGTTTACTGCAGCAGCTTCTGGTGTGCGGTCACATACACGTATGCACTACTTGGACAATGTAGTTTTAAATTTAAATGGCAAATAAGTTTTCTTGACAAACACACAAACATATATCCTATCCTCTCAAACGCATACGTCGGTCCCGTTCTATCGCCGGTAATATATTTTACCTGAAAATTTGTAATTCAAATAAAATGAACTGGAGCACTGAATAAATCTAGATACTTAGACTTTCAGCATTCCTGAGTACCAGGGTTTAAGAAATGGTAAGATGTTATTTCGATTAGTAACATTGAAACAGTGGGGGCAGGTCACGACTCAATCTAGAACATTAGGAAACAAAAATCTGTGTCATTTTCGTATACTTATCCTAAAACAAGAGTGATTTTACCTTTTTTATGCGTAGAATTTTTTAATTTTGGTATGTAATAAGCAATTTTCAATTCGTGATTTCAACTATTGTATTTTCAAGTATTCGAAATGTTATTTTAGTTAAACGTCATAAAAGAAAAGATACAATTTCAATGTCACATGACAAACGGCTTGACCAATTTTTACCAATTTTTATATGCGTATTCAGTAGGTTTGAGAATCGGCTTCTATCTATTTTCTATACTCTTAAGTGATAAGGGTTTTTCACTCTATTTTTTTTTTAATTGTAATTTTTATAATATGGCATAAAAAATACATACTACAACCCTAAATTTTTCCCTTTTTCATCAACCCATATTTTTAATGGCTATTTTAGTAACTTAATCATTTTTCATCCCACCGAGAGGCCGACCGAAGAAGACACGGATCGAGTGTGTCAATGAGGAAATGAGAGTGAAAGGAGTGAGTGTTGAGACGACGGCTGATAGAAGAGAGTGGAAGAGGAAAGGTGCCATCGATGGCAAGCTTCAAGTGGCAAGGCAAAACAACGTTTGCCGGGTCATTTAGTATAATATAAGATAGGAACATGCCTTAAGCCACTTGGCAGGTATCCTGGCGTCGTACATGGCATCAAGGGACTCACGCCGCCCCTGTATCATCACGAAGGTGCCATCGATAGCAAGTTTCAAGTGGCAAGGCAAAACAACGTTTGCCGGGTCAGCTAGTTTAATATAAAAAGGGAACTTGCCTTAAGCCACTTGGCAGGTATCCTAGCGTCGTACATGGCATCAAGAGACTCGCGCAGCCCCTGGCTCATTATGATGGTGACATCGATGACAAGCTTCAAGTCGCAAGGCAAAACAACGTTTGCCGGGTCAACTAGTGTAATATAAGAAGGGAACTTGCCTTAAGCCACTTGGCAGGGATCCTGGCGTCGTATATGGCATCAAGGACTCACGCAGCCCCTGGCTCATTATGATGGTGCCATCGATGACAAGCTTCAAGTGGCAAGGCAAAACAACGATTGCCGGGACAGCTAGTTTAATATAAAAAGGGAACTTGCCTTAAGCCACTTGGCAGGTATCCTAGCGTCGTACATGGCATCAAGGACTCACGCAGCCCCTGGCTCATTATGATGGTGCCATCGATGGCAAGCTTCAAGTCGCAAGGCAAAACAACGTTTGCCGGGTCAGCTAGTTTAATATAAGAAGGGAACTTGCCTTAAGCTACTTGGCAGGTATCCTGGCGTCGTACATGGCATCAAGGACTCACGCAGCCCCTGGCTCATTATGATGGTGCCTTCGAAAGCAAGCTTCAAGTCGCAAGGCAAAACAACGTTTTCCGGGTCAGCTAGTTTAATATAAAAAGGGAACTTGCCTTAAGCCACTTGGCAGGTATCCTGGCGTCGTACATGGCATCAAGGGACTTGCGCCACCCCTGGCCCATTACGATGGTGCCATCGATGACAAGCTTCAAGTCGCAAGGCAAAACAACGTTTGCCGGGTCAACTAGTGTAATATAAGAAGGGAACTTGCCTTAAGCCACTTGGCAGGTATCCTAGCGTCGTACATGGCATCAAGAGACTCACGCAGCCCCTGGCTCATCACGATGGTGCCATCGATGGCGAGCTTCAAGTCGCACAGAGTGGAGGACACTGTCTTTATCACGCGCTGTATGCGGTCGATCTCTTGTCTGTAAATATACAAATATCGATTTAGCACCGAGGATAGTGTGTACAACTAGATAATCGGCCTAGTGCGAGTCGGGTCCCGCACTAAGGGTACCATTTATAATTTCAAACTGTCTTTATTTTTGCAAAAATCTTAATACACGTTCAGTTCCAGTTTCCTTTGACGACCTTGTTGGCGTAATGGTTACCATGCCGGACTGCCAATGAAAAGGTTCCAGGTTCGATTCCCGGCACGGCCAACATCTTTGTGCTGAACTAAATTTGTTGGCTGTCGATCTGGGTATTTAAATAGGTATCTATATAAAATATGTATGTATATTATGTAGTATATCAGTTGTGTTAGCAACCATTATACGAACTAGAAATGTTTCAGTATGGGGTTAACCAGCTGTGTGTGTCCTAGCAATACAAATAACATTAAGATTTGAACTGTTTAAGAAGCATATAACCTAAGTGTAAACTCCATGTAACGTCACTCGATTTAACGACAAACTCTAAAACGTCGAAATCAATTGGCTCTTGTTGGTTTAGCTTCTATACAATGATACATTCTTTCCATTTAACGACCACTCTCTATACCGCCATAAATGCACAGTCCTTTCAGTGTCATTATATAGAATTCGTTATATTTACACTGTATTTTTGTTTTAATAGCATGTAGTAGCTACTAATTGACGGACGAGCGGCGTTGTCTTCTATTACAAGTAGCTTGGTTGTAAGAAAACCCTCATGCATACTCGTATTATATTTTTATCTAATTATCTATCTTTAAAAATTGAATATAATTTTATTACCAAGATGGTTAGAAGGAGCAAACTATAATTTATTGTGCCATCCGACTCACGTAAGCACTCTGATTAACGTCATATATATCGGACACCCATCTTAAGATTAGGCGCTTTCACGAATGCTAACGTTAATGATTGCTACAGATTACATTGTGGTTGTCAGCTAAACAAATACGTATCTCGAAATACGATTCGCACAATACGATTTTTTACGCACAGAATACCAGGATATCTGATATACCAAGGAGATGGCGTTCCCGAGTACAAGTTAAATGAGCTTACGTCACTTCACACTAACATTTTCTATGAATGAGTTCGTAAGAGTGAGATAACGAACTATATGTGTCACTACGGCTGGATCGAATCAGATCATAGAATTCAAAAGATACGATTCTCGCAATACGATTCACACAATACGGTTCTTTACAAATCAAATACCAGGATAATAGAAGTACCAAAGAGGTGGCGTTCTCAAGTCAATACTTTCCATACAATTAAAATGAGCAAACGTCACACTTCACACTAACCTTTTCTATGAATGAGTTCGTAAGAGTGAGATAACGAACTATATGTGTTACTACGGCTGGATCGAATCATGTCATACGATTCTGACGACACGATTCTCACGATACGATTCTCACAATACGATTCTTTACGAATCAAATACCAGGATAATAGAAATACCAAAGAGGTAGCGTTCCCGAGTCAATGATTACCATACAATTTAAATGAGCAAACGTCACACTTCATACTAACATTTTCTATGAATGAGTTCGTAAGAGTGAGATAACAAACTATATGTGTTACTACGAGTGGACCGAATCATGTCATACGATTCTTACGACACTATTCTTACTATACGATTCTCACGATACAATTCTTTACGTATAAAGTACCAGGATAACAGATATACCAAAGAGGTGGCCGGCGGGCGTTCCCGAGTCAGTGATTATCATACAATTTCAATAAGCATACATCACACTGCACACTAACAATTTCTTTGAGTATGTTTGTAAGTGTGAGATAACAAACTATACCGAGTTACTACGGCTGCATCGAATCAGTGAAACCTTTGACCGCGTAAATATAAAACAATAAGATAATATAACTATACAATTTACGACATGATATATATATATATAATTTACGCGTAACCACACGCGCCAGCGATACTCTGGCCAAATGTAAAGTATGCCTAGTTTTAAACAACTGGCTCCTTAGAAAAATGCCGGGACTAAAGGTTAAGAGCTTGGTGATATATTTTTTAATTTTAGAGAGGTGACGGCCAGGCGAGCACTAAAAAATGCTCTACCACCATGCAAAGTTTCATAGTTCTGTTACGATCCCGGACGGTGAACAATTTTTTGACCAATCAGGGCTAATGCCCACCAGTTCTATAAAGGAAAGAAAGAAAGAATCATTTATTTTGTGACACAAACAACAAAGAAAAAAATACACAATAAACATAAAAGAAAATAATGACGAGCCACAAAACCAGCCCCAGCTCAGCGTGTGCTGACTGCAAGCAATCAGCGCTGAAATGTACTAAAAAAAATTGTTCTTTTAACGTCGATACTTACCTCAAAAATATGTTCATAGGTAAGAACGCGCCCATTTTCTGCAGGGCCTCCTTAACCTCGAAGCTGATGTATTGTTTGGGCAGTTTCTCCAACATATCTTCAGCGAGTCGGTACACGATACTCTCCCTGGTCTCTCCCCCACCACCTCCACCTTCTTTCGGCTGCACGTTTAAAATCGTGTCCAGAATATCCTTGGCGCTGTTTATCTGGTACGTTATGTCTGCATTCCCGTGCAAGCCGAAAACCTCTGGAGTATCGGTCAGCGGTAGCTGGTTGATGTAATCCACGTAGCCTTGCAAGTTCCTCGTTTGGGGAACCTTGTATCCCTTGTAGAATTCAAAGCCTGGCCTCAAGAGGACGTCGCAGAACCAGACGTTGGTGAAGGTAGTGAGGAGTCGTTTGTCGAAGTCGTCTGTTACTCGACCCCCGTATTGGACCTCCCCGAGCATATAGCATATGGTCGGCCAAGAGATCCCCTTTTTGGGATCGATCTCATCGAGGTGGTTTTGGATGAATTGCACACTGGCCGCGTAATCTGCTTGGTTGAATTCGTATGGAATGTTCCATCCTAGAGGGCCAAACTTTCTCCGTTCCTGAACTATTGTGTGGAGGAATGCCACTGCGTAAAGGAGTGGAGGCCATTGAGAAAGCGAGGAGTAGTCTAAAGTATCCTGGGTGATGTTCTGGTAGGTTCTCTTCATGCTCGCTCGGATGCCTTGTGGCGGTTCGTTGGTGAATTTGATAGCCATTTGGAGTAGACCTGTGGTAGAATTAATAAATGCTAATTAGCTTATTGACAGAAGGAGCGAAGAGTCTCTACATCGAATAGACGAATTAATCTAATGAGTTTTTCTTTCATCCGTACGTGTGATTGTTGTAGTAGTGTTGGTACTCGAGTAGAGGCAGTCATTTTGAACTAATGATGATAAATGGTCTACATGTCAGTCTTCTTAAGCAAACCTAACTACGAAGTAAGCCTAGTTTCTAAGTTAGTTTTAGTTTAAATTATTGAATGCATGATCCAGTTCTTCCCGCATTTTTTGTTTTATTTTCCAGCAGGGCGGGTAACCACATAAGTTATCGTCACTCTTGCATATGGTGGAGCATACCAAGGCTGGAATTACTGGCTTTCAAGGAGGCTGCCGGAACACTGGGTATTTTTAGTTGCTTGGCGACAGATTTTTGAACTTGAGAGCGATTGCTAGGGCGGAGGGGGGAGAGTGACAACTAGAAAATTCCATAATATCAAGCTATAGTTTCCTCGCGATGTTTTTTACTTCACCGAAAACTCGAGCTCATTAGAGAGGATCGAACCCACAGCATTCGGTACATAAGGCGGACACTCACCCGTCTGAGCTATGATCGCTTCAAAATCGTATCTCATCCTTGAGCACTAGACTATGCGATACTCTGACCCACTTATTGCCCGGGTTTGTCGTTTTTTTATTTTATTTATTTATTTATGATTCTTGTCCAACGCGGGCGACTCCGCGTGGCGTAGTTACTAATAAGTAAATGCAACAGTGTGCGTGAATGGAGAATGATAACACACATACAATAGATGCTTTGTATGTGTGTATATTATTTCAAGGCCAGGCGACTGAATCGATTTATATGTAAATTGGTCAGATTGTGAGGTCATTCCTGAAGTTTGTTGTTACAGGTATGCCTAACTATCGAAACTATTTAAACGACGTCGTTGGCGTAATGGTGACCATGCCCGACTGCCAATCAGAAGGTTTTGGGTTCGATTCCCGGCACGGCCAACATCTTTGGGCTGAACTAAATTTGTAGGCTATCGGTCTGGGAGTTAAATATGTATGTACGTATGTATATGTAATATATTAGTTGTGTTAGCAACCATAATACGAACTAGAAATGGTTCAGTATGGGGTTAATCAGTCGTGTGTGAAATGTGTCCTTATATTTATTTATTTATTTATCTATGTTTGAAACATCGCGTTAGTTAAAAGGCTTATAACTCAAGAACGGCAGGGCCAATTATTATAATTTTTCTGTTTTTGGATTTGTCTTCGTCCGGAAAAGAATAGCATAAGCCGCCCACTATTTTCCCACTGCTGGGACTCGGAGCCTTCTCTCACTAGAAGAGAGATATAGGCCGAACCCACCACACTGGACAAGTGCGGGTTGGCGGATGTCACACGTCTTCGGATATTTCAGTACTCAAACATGCCGGTTTCTTCACGATGTTTTCCTTCACCGTAAAGCGAGTCAAAATCTACACATAACTTGAGAAACAAGTCATCGGTGTAGGGCCGGGATCGAACTACGGGCCGTCTGATTGAAAAGCAGACGTTTTTCACCACCGACCTACAATCACTTTTTCTGTGGAAAAGAATAATAAGTGATATTTTTTTATAACGGTGAACAACTGTAACCTTCTTAAATATGTACATTCATTGGTTGATAGGCGGATGGAAGTTCTTCGGGTCGGGTCAGTTAAACATACATAATATATTCCAGTATTTGTATCATCATCCTTTTTGGCTAAGTGGCTAAACTCTGGTGTTAACAAACTCAAACCTTCACAAATTATCTGACATAGCTTTTTTCGGTAGCCAAGCTCTGATGTATCGAATATTTAAGTTAATATATTATTTATTTTATATGGTCACCCATCCAAAGACTGTCCGCAATCACCGTTGCTTAGGCTGATGGTCGCATCAGATCACCGTAGTTAGTCAAGCTACAGGAGCTACGAGATAGCAAGTTTTTTATTTTTTTATTTTGGGTAGGCAAGCGCTTGATGGCAACTCACCTGATGTTACGTGATGTTGTGATCTAGAGTGGAGCGCGCATGCCTAGAAGAAACCGATTCACTCTCGCCTTGAAGACAGTAAGGTTACAGTTCAGAGGGAACAAGGATTCCGGCAAAGAGTTCCACAGTGTAATGGGCCGCACAATATATATTTCTTAATCACGCAGATTTTTGGAACTTTAACTGTAGATTTCAGGCGTTGGAGTCAATTGAACGGCGTGCAAAGAGACTCATAGGCAATAACAATCTTTGCAAAGCAAAGATTGTTATTGCCTATGCAAAGCAAAGATTGTTCAAGGCGAGAGTGATCCGGTTCCTTCTAGGTAAGCGCGATCTACCGTTGACCTCAATATTACTTACCATCAGGTGAATTGTGGTCAAGCGCTGACATATTCAGAGTAAAAAAGATACGTTACCTATCGGGAACTCCGTGTGAACTTCAGTTGTGAGCCACAGCCGGAAAGACTCCTGGATATGCTCGGTTTCTATCAGGGCGTCCATAGCTTCGACGCAGAATGGAAGGGACAAATGGATGTTCTGGAGCAAAACCCAGCCGCCCTCGTTCATGGAATCCGATATCATCTTGCGCGCCACTATCTCTTGGCCTTGTCCCATGGAGACAGCCTTCAGAACTGTAATACAAATAAAAATCTCGCTGAGCTGGGGCCGGTTTTGTACTACGTAAATGTTTTTTTATTGTTTTTCTTTGTGTCACAAAATAAATGTTTCTTTCATTCTTTCTTTTTTCTTTCTTAGTCAGCGGCCTCTGAGTTTGAAAGCTCTTGAGACTAGAGCATGGCCACAAAGAGGAAAAGAAAAAACAAAATCTTACCAATTTCCTTGGCCTTGGCGAGAGCGCATATCTGCGCTGAAGGATCAGATCCAATAGAGAGGATACAGATGAGAGGGGTGCGGGGCTCAGACTCCTCCCACGTAGCCTCCAGGTTCAGGATACAGCCCTCACCGTACTCCGGGCCCAGGGAATCTGAGGGAACAGGTTAGAGTATCAATACACAAACATCTTCTACTTTCTTCAGGTAATCATTAACATAATCATTTATTGCACGTCATTTATTTTACGTAAAACCAATGTACCTGTAACAATGTAATTAATCAATCTTATAGGTACTTACACACTATATTCAAAACCAAAAAATATTATCTTATCTTATTATATAACATTTCCATGTCACAATGTTAGTTACCGAACTCCTCCGAAACGGCTTGGCCCATTTTTACCTAATTTTAAATGCGTATTCAGTAGGTCTGAGCATCGGCTACTATTTATTTACCATACCCATTTTTTTAATACGGAGAAATAATTTATACACTCATACATATTTTACGAAGACAAAGGAAAAGATGGAGGGACCTATTCCTAAAGATATGCGGACCAACATAAATGAGACAGGCGAACGAGAGAGAGAATTGGTAATTAACTGGGGAGGCCTATGCCCAAGCGGCAACTTTAGCTTAAAAATGTGTTAAAAATATGTAAGCAATAGAATAAAGGCTTTTTTGCTTTTACTCTACTTTACATATTTTATATAGATACATATTTAACATCCAGACCAACAGCCAACTTAGTTAAGCACAAAAATATTGGCCGTGCCGGGAATCAGACCCGGAACCTTCTGACTGGCAGTCCGGAATGGTAACCATTACGCCAACGAGGTCGTCAAGGTCTTGGGAGCCCATTCGACTTACCATCGAAGCGACGCGTAACTTTATCCTACATATTACTTATTTGTTGCTATGACAAATAGAACGGTTCTTCAGAACAAAACAATTATTATTCAATGAAATACTCTTTGGAACCTCATATTTATTCAACCGTTCCATTTTCAATAGTTACAGAATTAGTATTGTGAGAAGTCTCTGACCGCCATTGAGAATGGTGCTTTTTGTATCAATTGAAACTAAGAATGGAGGTCATTCTTACTGTCAGTGGCATTATTGCAAATGGCTTTTTTTCAGACTCGGGCTGCTGGTAGAGGGCTAGAGTTATTCATCGTTATTCATCTAAACGAACTGCGCCCCGCGGTGTGACTTGCGTCAATCCGGGACAAAAATAAATTATTTCGGGATAAAAATAGCCTATGTCAGTTCTCATAGTAAATTTCATCAAAATCGACCCCACCGTTGAAGCGTGATGAAGTAACATAGATTTTGAAGATAACGTATCCCAAGGGAACCACAATTGTTTTCGGGTTAAAAAGTAGCCTTTATGTTTATCCGAGGTCTAAACCTTGAATTAATACATTAGCTATTTTTCTATCTTCACACCAAATTTCATAAAAATCGGTTCAGCCGTTTGAGCGTGAAGAAGTGACAAACATACTCACTTACGCACAAACTTTCGCATATATAATATAAGTAGAATAGCTTTTTAAATTAGTATTTTCGAGTTCTACGATTCGGAGAACTAGTATTTAAGACAACTGACCAACAATATATTTCCTCGCTTGCGAGAGCGTCCGATCAGGGCTCCAGGACCTGATGAGGAGTAGCTTCCGGAACACGTCCAGGCTGTCATGGTAGCCGCTCGGTATCACCTCTTCTTCTGGTTTAGCTTTCTCATACCACACCCGCCATTCTTTCTCGTTGGTCGATATCTGAAATCATAGGTAAAATCATATAGTGGGCTGCTTATGCTTTTATTTAAACTAATTTATGTACACTGTTTGTTTTTGTTTTCAAATTATCTTTATTTGTAAAAAAATAATTATAAGCTCAACTTATCTAGTGCACATATAAGAAAGAAACCTAGAAGTGAGAAACTTAATAAATACTTAGTCAGGTCATAAGTTCTGTCACACAATAAAAACTTTAGAATTTTCATTGCTGGCCACAAAAAAATTTATTGAATTTGAATTGCCAATTTTTCATGAAAATAAAAAAAAAAACTTTTTAGAATTTTCCTCATTTTTAAATATGGAATGGACACTTAAAGAAGACCGTGTCGGGGTTATTGCATTGCATCGTTGCGGTTACGCGCCAATTCAGATTTTCGACTCACTGAAAAATTTGAATGTACCCAAAAGATTCGTTTATCGTACCATAAAACGATACAATGAAGACTCTAGTGTAGATGACAGATCAAAAAGTGGTCGACCTCGCTCTGTTAGGACTCCAGCAGTGATAAAAGCTGTGAAGGCGCGAAATCAAAGAAATCCCAAACGTAAGCAGAAACTGTTGGCCCCTCAGATGGGGTTAAGCAGGACCACAGTGAAAAGGGTGTTAAATGAAGACTTAGGGCTTAGGGCATATCGAAGAAAAACAAAATATCGTTTGGACGCTCGTTTTATGGACCTGAGACTGAAGAGATGCCGCGCTTTGTTGAAGCGGTACGCAGGAAAAAAGCGTCGGGAAATTCTTTTTTCGGATGAAAAAATTTTCACCATTGAAGAGAGCTACAACTAACAAAATGATAAGGTGTACACACACAGCAGTGAAGAAGCGAGCAACCGTATTCCGCGTGTCCATCGAGGTAATTTTCCATTCTCGATCATGGTTTGGCTGGGAGTCTCTTATTGGGGCTTAACTGAGGTACATTTTTGTGAGAAAGGCGTAAAAACGAATGCAGTTGTGTATCAAAATACAGTCCTCAAGAACCTTGTGGAACCTGTTTCTCATACCATGTTTGATAACAGGCCCTGGGTATTCCAACAAGATTCTGCGCCAGCCCATTGAGCGAAAAGCACACAAGACTGGCTGGCGGCGCGTGAAACCGCCTTCATCCGACACGAAGACTGGCCCTCCTCCAGTCCAGATTTGAGTCCGTTAGATTACAAGATATGGCAACACTTGGAGGAAAAGGCCTGCTCAAAGCCTCATCCTGATTTGGAGTCACTCAAGGCATCCTTGATTAAGGCAGCCGCCGATATTGACATGGACCTCGTTCGTGCCGCAATAGATGACTGGCCGCGCAGATTGAAGGCCTGTATTCATAATCGCGGGGGTCATTTTGAATAAATTTTATTACCATAAAAATCTATGTTTTATTAAGTTTATTTTGATATATAAAAGTTTACATAAATATTAAACATGTCTAAATTATCTCATATTACACATGTGACAGAACTTATGACCTGACTAAGTATATGTATAAATAATTCTTAAACAAATTGTTTTAAATTATTGCAGGATTGTTTAACAATGAGTTGATATATAGATATTAGTTATTGAGATAGGTGGTAATTACATGTAAACTTCAGTGAAGGTTTTTTTTTTATCCTAGTAACTATGTACACTGTTAACTTACTCTAGTAAGTACATCTGAAAACGTTTTCAATTTGCTGATCTCCACCAAGTTCAGCCATGTTATATCCAGAATCCACCGAAACGGCTTCGGAGTGACCGCGTTCAAATCCAACGACGCTCCGCCTTTGATAAAAGCCATGAACTCATCGTGTGACATTAAACCTTTCTGATAATCTATCTTCATTGCAAGCATGAGTGTGAACAAGGCCTTATGCCGTTCATACAAACTTCGCAAAGTGAACGCCCAAACCTCGTGCGTCAAGTATTTCAAAATTATATTGATACGCTCCTCCGTGACGTTACTTTTCGTTGACTTTGTTATTGAATTGTCGAATATATTCAAGAACTGTTTGAGGGAATTCTGGTACATGAGGTTGACGTTACTCATCTCGACGATCAGGAAATAGAGGATGGAACCTCTCGCAGCGACCGCTCTGAACTCTTCTCGAGCTTTGATAATCTTCTTTTCCGTCACTTCTGCCACTTTCAATTTCTCATTCACTTCCTCTGCCGTGGTTTTCGTTATTTGAAGTACTTGGATGAGAGCTTCGTCGTCCACCAGCGAACCTTCAGACGAAGTCAAACGACACAGCAAGTTGCTCTCCAACTCTTTCATACTTCTCTGGTTCTTCATTACCGACTCGAACAAGGCAACTCTTTCTTCCTCCAGATCTGATTTCTCCATTAGTATAACTCGACCGAGTAGCTGGTCCTCAAGCCCCTGCATCGTAACTGTGAAATCTATAATGGAAGTTTTGGCGCTTATTTCGGGTGAATACGCGGGATTGGGTAGTTTTGTGGTAATATACAACATGAACCCAGGCATTACATCACACTCCTTGTCACCGACAATTACTTTCTCTATGGAACCTGATTTGATGAAGTTTTTCTCGAGGACATTGTCAATGACCGGGTCCAGTTCTACCGCCACGTCCTCAATAAGCAGAGGTCTTCCGAGCGAGAGACTATCTTCCAAATGAGTTCTGAAATACTTGTGATTGAGCGAAGTGATTTGCAACTCGTTTGAACTTTCTTTGTTTTTAATCCAGTTCTTACCCTGGCTTTGAGGGTCTACTAAAAGCGGATAGGAGCTAGATTTAGTTACGATTAGGGCGTTTTGTACCGAGAGATCATCGTTGGGAAGACCTTGCAGCGTCCACTCGGATATTGTCGCACTTTCGACTAACATGTTGGTGATATTTAATCCATTGGTGACGGGTATTTGTTTGTTCTTTAATATGCCCATCCAAGTGTCAAGTAAGCTGTTCCTGAACTCTTGGTTGTAGGGTCCGCAGTAAGAGAGGAACCCAGTGGCTAGTACTACGTCTCCAACCAATCTTCCTAGTTGTTCCTTGAAGTCTTTGCTCTGTTGCGTCCACCTGATCTTCTCACCACCTAATCCGTTGATGAGGGCCGTGGCCGCTGTCATTTTTCTTAAGCAAACGTTAGCGGCGTCTGTTAACTGTTGCTTTTCAGAAACAGCAGATTCGTATTGCTCTTTCACTTTTCGCAGCGACATCTCTCTTTCTTCCAGTTGCCTCTCTGCTGAAGCCAAGTCGTCCATGGCTACCTGTAATTAAAATTGTGTGTTAGGCTACTATTATGACCTAAACAGATTTTAATACCATTTCTATTCAATAAGTATAATTAGATCTATAAAGTAACAAATAAGAGACAAGACAAGATGACGAGTAATAAATTAATTAAACCAAATCAACCAATCTTTTTCAACTTATCAAAAATACGACTTTTAATACATGACATAATATTCTAATTAAAATAGTAGGTTTAATAACCAATTAAAACTGAATTAATTCATATTACCCAGAACGTTTTAAACTGAAATATCCTCAGTCTCATGCAGGATAAATATATCTACTTCATCCACTTGGATCCACATTTGGAACTGCGGATACTTTTATCTCTACTTAAATCCACAGAAAATACATAGATACTTCTCTTTCTACTTTAATCCACTGGATTCATCACTTTTTACTTTATTCCCACTATATTGATATTAAAAACTAACCTTTAGCCTAGCCTCTTGAAGCATTAAGTTAGCCTTCAGCGGCAAAACTTCTTTGTTTACGCTGTGGAAGAATGCCATGGCTTTGGTCCATGAGAGCAGACCGGCAACGTCACCGCACACGCGCTTCGCGGTATCCATATTATAATCTTCCATTTCAAAGTACGGCATCAGATGCTCCACCATCTCGTTGTTGATGATGTCCTTGGGATAGTTTTGGAGTTGCAACAGGAACGTTGTACTGGCCATCATCTGTCGAATTTAGAGCCGTTTAATACTCGATACCATTTTGTGTTCTATTATTTTATGTTAAAGTTTAAATTTATTTGTAATTTTAGTATCTTGCGTACAATAAAACTGTTTCTTACGTGACGTCACCACCAGTTCCAACAGAAGACCAGCACTGGATGTTTACAACCAGTACTATGCTGAGTTGGGTCTGCTTCCTGGCAGTATAACCGGCACTTTTATCTAGTGCTAACTACCACTAAACCATCATTATTATACTGCCATAAATAAAACGTATTTTTTTTTATTTCTTTTTTTCAACCAGCTAGACGAGCAGTGTAAAAGCTTTACCACCATGCTATGGTCTACTCACGATGTATACCTTCACCGAAAGCTCGAGCTCATTAGTTGGTATCGAACCCATGGCCTACAGGACCTAAAGTAGCAGCATGCCCAAATGTCATAGCTTTAAAAAAAAAAACAATTTGTACTAGATCGACATCGGGCAAGTTGGTGGCCAAAAAAGAAAACACAAATAGCACTGGAATATGTCAGTTTTAAGGTTACCTTTAAAGATTCAGCCCAAGACGGCTTCGGACAAGGCGCAGCAGTATCAGGTATAAGCGGGTGCAGTCTTCTTTGAAAGAGAATCAGTACACAGTCCATAATCCTCATGATGAGATGCGGAGGCCTACCCAGCTTCCTGACCGTGGCTATATGAGCTGGCTTGATGGTGTTTAAAGCTGCCTCAGCTTCTTCCAGCGCCGGCTTAGCTGCTTCCAGTTTCCTCTCAGCCTTCTCTTTTTCCTCTGCAATGTAAGCCACTAACGCTTCGGCTTTCTCTTTTACTATTTGCACCTGGTTCTTCACTATTTCTGCCTGCATTGCTCTTTCAGTCACCTTAAAAACATAAATTAATTTAAATCGTTCAAATATTTTAAATGCGAAAGTTTGTAATAGTTTATGTTTGTTACTTTTTCACGCTTAAACAGCTTGACCAATTTCAATGAAATTTGGATTAGAGATAGCTAGATCCCGGATTAATTTAACGCACAGGTTCATTTTTATCTCGGGCAACACTAAGGGGGAAGCAGCTAGTAAAATCACCAATGATGGGGTAAATCAATGAGGATTATTGGCATCTTAGAAATATTTGGAGAATCTCCGATAGTGTTTGTGTATTCGGTAATATTTGAGAGCAAACACCTAATTGCAATGTAATGTACCAGGATAACATACCTCTGTGAGCACTCGGCCGGCTTTCTCTGACGCAAGAGCTAAATCCTGTTCCATAACGGCCAAATCCTTCTTCAACACTTCTACAGATATGGAAGCTTCTCGAAGCTTCTCCAAGCCTGTGTCCATTCTCAGAGCCCCATCTCCGAGTTCCTTTTGCTTCATTTGGTAGATAGTCTTGTAGCCACCAATGAAGTTTAGGTACGACTTGGGTGTGACGTGTGAAGACCTACGGAATCTCTGGAAGTATTCCGCGGAGACTTTCGAGACAACGTCTTGTATCGTACCCAGGACTGTCACAAGTTCCTTTTTGACTTCCTTTGTGCATTCTATCTCGAATTCTGCTAAGAAATGGTCGGCGACAGATACAAGCGCGTCTTTTGGCCAAGGTTGGAACCAATCAATTGTACATCCAGATATGAGAGCCGGAAATCGCATGGCACGATATCGGAACGCTTCGCTCACCTGTGGTAAAGAACAATTATAATAAATATAGATTGAAGCAATTTTTTTTATTGCTATATCACAGATTGGTTTCAGATGACAAGTTAAGTAAACTACATTATAGAAACGTCTGATTTATTAGGTTGTTTATAGAGATAAAATGTGTATTGAAGTCCAACCATTTTGTTCGTGACCTTCCTGTGGGGTGACAGACAAAGGAAGAAACGTAGTAGCTCGTCATTCTAGCTCAAACCTAGAGTACGTAAGAACGGTACGGATAAATCACCCTTTAAATTTTAACTACCTATACTTGATACCTATATAGTTTCTGTGTAAATAAGACAATCAACACAAAGATCACACAGGCGGGTCGCGCACGAAATAGTTGAACTATAGTTGCTATTGACGGCAATTATGTCGGGAACAAGACAGCTTAAAATGTAGCGTAAGCATTTGAGTGTAAGCAAAATAAAGAACCGGAATAAAAGGTGTGATGTATGCTAAAAAAATCCAAGAATAAACCTGGGGAGAATGACATAATTAAAAAAAAAATAGCTTCGTTTCTCTGATAGAATATCTTAAACGGTCATGCTTCGCTAACCAGTAACTTCTTGAAACTCTACTTACCGGCGAAAAACATAGCACCACGTGAAGATTCTGACATGTCCTATTCAAGAAATACTCCATGACCAACTCGTTCGTCAACGTGCGTTTCTGATTCTCGCGTTTCATTATAGGCGTCAACTCCGATATTATCTCCTGCTGCTCGTCTTTTGTGAATAAGTTGGAAATCACACCCGAGGAGAGGATATTGTTGAGATATTCCAAGAATCCCTCTTCTTTTATGTCCAAGTCTGTGAATATGAATGTTGTTCCTTTGCCTTGAACGCCGCATGAGCGGTAAAGGAGTTTTAGGTCTTCGAGGAAGTTGCCGACGTTGTAGGAGCGAGTAAGTGCGATCTGGAAGGAGCGGTAGCCGGCAATGAAGGTAGAGAGCTTGGTGAGACACTGCTTGCCGGAGCCCCCAACTCCTACCAGCATCACGTTGCCACGCGGGTGACGGATCACGCGGGATATCTTTACTAGGTGCAGCATCGCGTCCGGGAAGAATACCTGGAACGGTATACAGAGGTTTTAATAATAGGTAAGTTTTTTTAAAGTCACTTTTAGTCTAAGAAACGTAGGTATATAGTTAATATTTAAGATGCTTCGGCTGTCTAGGAAACCGGTTTCCAACAAGACTTTTTTTAATGTTTCTATGTCATACAGATAATTACGCTGTACAGTCATTAGTATTTATGAAAAAAGCACTTTCAAAATAAGTAGAATAAGATACGATAAATTTATTTAATGAAGTTTAGAACGAGTGTACGTACACGTTTACTTAGAGGTAGTTAAAATCTATTTAATAATAAAGTTTTAGTGATGTTATGGGAAAAACTGTGTCTCGTGCTATCGATAATACAACAAATATTTAAAAAATCATTTTGACACTCTAACATACCTTAATAATTTTATCTTAGTAAGCCTGGACTACGTGAATGATATTTTTTTTATTATGAACAGTCTTACGTTCCGCAGCTTGCCTGATGTTAAGCTTTACTGTGGTCTCAGATGTAACACTCTTGCCTAATAGAAGGAACCTACATATATACTCTAGATTTGAAGACCCCCAAATTGAATTTTGAAGAGTTCAGAGAAGATTTTGGCCCTATATCTATCGGGTGAGCGACTTTATAACGATTTTAGCTTAGTCTAGTCTAGAACTGACCAAGTCCATGCCGGAGCCTCGCACCATCTCGTTGAACTGCGCCAGGAACATCTGCAGCCGCTCTCTGAGCTCGCTGTAGTCGAACACCGGCTCATACACCTTGGGCAGTTCCATGTCAGCGTCCTCACCCTCTTCACCTGTCGGCTCGGGGGCGTCTCTGTCAAGTATTTTTTTTTATTGAATGATGGCGCTATACTTCGACGTTTTTAATAGTTCATATTTAGTTCATTTATTGGTAATAAGGAATATAACATGTCAAAAAAAAAAATATATGTAAATACGGTATCTTAAAAAATGTTTAAATTATAAAAATGACAATTTGTGAAAAAATACAATAAATGTCAGTAAATGTCGTTATTACCAAGAAAGAAAGCATTTATTTGAGCAAACAAAATGATCAGGTAGATATATATTTTTATTATATTAAAGTAGACATGATCATGATGACCATGATCTGATTTTTAAATGTCATGAAACGTAAAAATGTTATAATTATGTTGGTGCGTAATAAGAGTACACCATAACATTTCCAGTATTCAGGTTATTTTGAATAGGCTCACGTTTGACCGCAGCTTGCTTGATGTTAAGCTTTACTGAAATCAAGTTCAAACGCGTTTGCCTTTAAGGAACCTATTTACTCTAGATTTGCAGACCCCATAATTGTACTTCTCGAACGATATAATAATTAATTTGAGCATATCGCTACGTAAATTACCTCATGAAATCCACAAACACGGGGTCTTTCTCCATCATCTTCCTATACTCCGGGCCGAGTATCTCTTCGGCAATATCGTACATGGCTTTGTGAAACCAGTCCTTATCTGCCTGATGCGTGAACCGATCAGAGAAGACCCTCGAAAACTCATGTTTCCAAAGAAGCATCAGACATTTTTCCGACTCGATCACGGTGGGAAGGGTCCCTACCATACCTTGCCAAACTCTCGACAAGTCACGCAAAGAGAAAACATAATGGAATTTCGCCGGGGTAGGGAGCAGATTCAATCTAGTTCGCATCCAGAGCTCTCTCGTCAAAGGAATAACTTTCTTGATGAGTTGTCGGACTTCCATTGCGAACCCTCGTTTTGCGTTGTAGTGCCCCTCGCCTATGACTTTGAAGATTTTGTCTATGGATTCGTTGTTGGGTAGAGGACAGTTGAATATAGCGAATTGGCGCTTCAATCTTGCGGGTATGTCGTTTCTGCCGCCACCTGAGAAAAATTAAATTTAAATAAATTGTAACTTTCCCATCGTAGAAGGAAAAATAGAAGCCAGGAGAGGAAGAGGAAGACCTAGAAGATCATATTTAGACCAAATTAAAGAGAAGGCGAAAGTCATGTCGTATAGGGAGGTCAAGGA
The DNA here is from genome assembly GCA_035578125.1 of Mellilla xanthometata. Taxonomy (NCBI): domain Eukaryota; kingdom Metazoa; phylum Arthropoda; class Insecta; order Lepidoptera; family Geometridae; genus Mellilla; species Mellilla xanthometata. Next base: position 4,167,603 of record JAPUBQ010000003.1, read on the forward strand.
TTTGGCCGAAGACAGAACTACCTGGAAAAAACTCCACAGACAAGAGCCCAGCTCTTAAATATTGAATGAATGAATGTAACTTTGCCTGTTTGGTTATATGTTTTTTGACGTCAAAACCGGAACCAGTTTTCAATTTGGCACATAGTCTATCGTAACTATATAATTATTAAACATTACTTTTCATCATCATTGCCAAGTGTTCTTTAACGTCAAAAAGTGTACAAGCACTTTGTAACGCCGCAAAATTTGTGAATGATTTATTTTCGCTAACTTCTGTAATTCTTAAAACAAAAGTTGTATACTATAATCTTCACAAGTTTAGCCTAATTGTTAACGCCAAAAATATTTACCTGGCTGTCCCATAGCACCCAAAAACTGTATATCAACAATAGTGGTAAAATCTCCCGGTTTTTCCAAACTGTAGAACCCGCCCATGCCCATAGTTTGCCTCACAATTTCATTAGTGATCTGGTCTCCCCACTCGTTGATCTGCGGTAAATTTATATCGTCTATGAAGACCAGCATTTTCTTTCCACCGGGCGGTCCGAAGGTCATTCCGCTGCGTTTTTCAACATAACTCTCAATGGTCTTCTGGAACTGATAGGGGCTGGTGGCTGAAGAGAAGTTGAATGACCTGCCCATGAACTGTTCCGGATTAGCGTTTTTCATATAGGCCTTCATCATGACGGTCTTTGCGGAGCCTTGCTCACCTAGGAGCAGTACTGCTTTGCCCTGTTTCGCGATGCAGTTGATCAGGTAGTTTATTCTCACGTTGTCCGTTATCGGGACGAGGATGCTGGAGTAGTCAGGGGTGGCTGTGTCTGGGTATTGGTAGTGCATTACCAGATCGTCCCACAGCTCCCATTTTCCGGGATGTTTGACGTAGAAGTCGAATGCTATGCTCGGTTTGTTATTGGGGTGCTTGGGTAGCTCTAAGATTTCGTGGAAATTCTTTTTGATATAAGCGTCATAGCGGTGACGATCATCCGTCTCAAGTAAAGACCCGAAACCCCATATGAGCGTAAACACGTATATCTTATGAAGGTGTTCCGGTGTGAAAAGAACGATTTCCTCTGCTTTTTCTTTATCCTCATCATCATCCATGTCTCCATTGACGGATTTACTGGCAGAAGGGTCTTCTGGCTCAATTATTTGCGGAGGCACTAAGCCTTCTAAAAGTCGGAGCATCTGCAGGATGATGTTGGCTTGGAGGACCCTCATGCTGAATGTGAGGTTTTGGGTGCACCAAGTGTATACCATCGGGAATGTTTGCTCGAAGAGTGAGCCGAAAATTTCTACTTCTAGCTCGGAGCGTGTTTTTAGCCAGCCGCGTAATACTGTGAACATACATACACCAGACTTTAGATAATCTAATGTAACAGCAACTGAAGCATGTTTTATGATGATTAGACAAACCAATCGCTAGATTGGTGGTAAGCATCATCTTGCAAGATATCTGACAAATACTGTCGTATGTATCACTATCAAATAAGCAAACTTTTTATTTGTCCATAGTAACCTGAAGAAATCAAAGATATTAAGGAATGGCCGATATACTTGTACAGCCTTTGGATGGGTGACTGAAAATGAAAAAATACTTATACGAAAAGAAAAAGAAAATAATAGATAGACACAGAAAACTCAAGAAGTAACTTTAGAGTCTTTATCTTATTGACCTTATATCTCTTCATGTGGTGTCGGTAAAGTACGAGTACACCTCTTTCATACAAGACAATCATATCTTAAAGTAAAAAGTACAAGAGATGCACTGACCTGGATCCCACTCAAGGCCCGAAGCACTCATATACACCATACCGTTCCGAGACACGGTCGCAGGGGAAGCGTTATCAATATTCTCTGGTTCGAAAATAATTTTTGAAGTCGGCGACATTGTGAGCCTATCTCCGTTCGCCAAAGTCAGGGTCTTATTGTCATCTAGCACAGAGTTCAAATTCTCAATCCATATACTATCCACAGGGCCGTCCAGAACGAGCCAGATGTATTCCCCGGTCTTTATTTTGAGGGTTTTTCTCCAGAGTGCTGAGAATATGCCGTCCGTCCAGTCGTTGGTAGCGACGTCGAGGCGACCGAACATCTGCGCCGCTGTAATTGCTTTTGGGTTCATTCGCATCTCTCTGAAAGTTGGTAAAATAGCAGAAAATATTTTAAATTTCATTTTTCCTGAAAGAAAATCTGAAAAGTTTACTGTACTTCTGGTAGGGACTTCTGTCTGTTGGCTAAACTTCACTATCACAAATTTCTTACATTTTTTTACAAAGGCTGGAAGGGCACTTAACCACACGAGGGACTCTCTGGCCTAAGGAGTATGCCTAGTCCGGAATGACTGGCTCTCAAGGAGGCTGCCGGGACACACTGTTAAGTACTTGGTGACAGATTTTTTAACTTGAGAGTGGTTACTAGCCAGACTAGCACTAGATGAAAGTTCGCCTTCCATTGCTAATATTCGGACAAACATCTGGCGCAGCACGGGTGGAACAGGTATGCCAGCGATCCAGGGCTACACTCTGTTATTTCAAGGAGTTTGGTTGGCTTGGGTAGGGTAGTAAGGAAAGGGTGCACAATACGCCCCTAGCGGGATGTCTGTGTAGGTTTCATCACCCCCACAACAAATTAGAGTAAGGATTAGGAGCTAACCTATGCGGGTTCTCGAGTTCCGAGAGAGCATTCATGAGTGTGTGTATGCAAGTGGTCTTGCCGGCACCCGGCGGCCCCAGCGTCATGATGCCATGCCGAACGCGCTGCGTCTCGTACAGCTGCCAATAAGAAAGGAAGAAAGAAAGAGAGAAACATTTATTTTGTGACACAAAGGAATACAATACATAAACAATAAAAAATAATTTTGTGGCACAAAAGCGGCTGTATTTTGTAAAATATAGTATATATATTTTACAAAATACAGCTACGCAATAACCAGCTGAACGACAATTTGCATCCAGTGATTAAATTAAAATAAAATCTTAGCTAGATTTTGGCGAGGATAACGGTAAAATCTTAATTTTACAGCTTAAAGGCCGTCTAAAGAATTACTCTGAGAATTAATACTTATATAGTACTTATATTATATATTAATTTTAATACTAATGTAATACTTATATACTAAAGAATTACTCTAAGAATATTAATACCAATCAGACTAATGAATTAGAAATAAGACTAGTTCAAAAATCAGTTAAGTTATTTGAACTAGGTTTTTTTTTTATATTATACGAGTAGGTAAGTCTGATCGGTACCAAAATACGAATGAATATTCTTAAAGTGGTTCTTTACACGGTTTTTGAGCTATTTTTTCGATATTTTTTACTGTATAAATTATTATACTTTATTTTAAAATTTAAATTTTGCCCTTGTCTTCACCTTAACGGTAGGGAATCTTTCATGCGCGAGGTCGACTCACACTTGGCCTTACTTTTGTAGCGATAACAACTGTGTCAGCTATTTAAAGACGACGACTTCTTTGGTGTATTGGTTACCATGCCGGACTGTCAACCAAAGGTTCCCCGGATTCGGTTCCCGGCACGGCCAACACCTTTGTGATAAACGTAAATTTCCTGGCTATCGGTCTGGGTGTTAAATATGTATCGATGTAATAAAGTATTTATGATTGTATATGTAGTATAATATCAGTTGTGTTAGCAACCACAAAACAAATACCGATGACGGTAACTAGTAATATTTTATATTTATTTTAAGTTGACTTGTGAAATCTATGAATTCACCAATAAAAATCTGTATTCAGTATTCTGTAATTACAAAATGGTTCAGAATAGGGCTAACCAGCCGTGTAAATAAAAAGTTAACAACAAAAAGTAAAAAAAAGTTAAAATGTTAAGTTACCAACCTGTATAAGCTTAAGCAACCACGGCGGATGGTTGATCAGTCCAGCCGCGTCAACGTGTTTCTTTATAGCATCCTCCAATTCCGTGTACGTCGTTTTCTCAAGCGCCTGGTTTGGAAACAGGTCCGCCACTAGCGATATGAACAAGGGTTCGTCCTCGTCTATCAGCTTTGAGAGGTTCATGTCTCGGAGGACGCGCATCACTATAGTGCTCTCGTTGTCTTTTGAGTTGACTCGCTTCACGGCGCCAAGAGTGCGGAGTACAGACAGAATGTTACGAAGCCCGAAGTCGTAGTGCACCTGGAATGTAGAAGTAATGTTAAGTAAAAGAAAATAGTACTTTGTTACCCTAGGGATGAAAGTAACTTATTTAGGCCCGACACGGCGCCAATAATATAGTTCAAGGGACTAAATAAGTCTTTAACTCGAGGTAAGCATTGTGCTTTTCATTACGAATTCACACACAGACACGCGCGCGCGCACACACACACAACACATGTTTACTCGTAATACTTTTAAATACATTTTCATTACTCATAGTAATGAAAATGTATTTTTCATTACTTATGTAAGTGTGAGGACATGAACTTTGAGACAGACACACACACAAGGACATGTTTTCATTACAAAGTCGTGTTATATAATAAAATAAGTTAAATTTGTCTCAACACAGTATATAAGCGCTGCGAAGTAAGCACGGGACGAGGACTCATCTTTCAGTAGAAAGTTACCTTAATAGTATGGTAATAATGAACAATTTCCTATGTATAATTTTCCACTTGACCTTAAGCGATGGCAAATACTCTACGATTGTTATACGGTAGGGGACAAACTATCGTCTGATTTAGAGGTGGGTAAAAAAGAAATGTAAGTAATAATTTCGAGTTTCCAATTTTATAACAACATGAGATATATTATTTATTTTGCAAAATATTTTGAAGAAATTTTCAAAAAAATACTTCAAACGCAAGACAAAAAAATTAAGTGAATTAACAAACGACAGATTATTGTCTCTCCCGGTGGATAAATTGTCCACTACCTGTGCTTAGCGCGCTGGTAGGAGGGGGCTACCAATGTACCAACGCCGGATTACCTGTTTAGTTAGTTGTTCCTCGCACAACTTGTACAGTGTGTAGAACTTCCTAGCAAGGGTGATATTCTCTAGGAAGCCACAAGACGCCAGTTTCACTCGGATGATGATCTGCCGGTCTGGAACCATCATGGCGACGGTCCGGAACTGGATCTTAAGGTTCTCCGGCAGTTCCTTGCGACCCGCGTACCCTGGGTTCTAGATATATAAAAAAATACACCTTTATATAATAAATCTATGGGAGCAAAATGGCATATTTTGAAAAATCACATAATATCATGCGTAAATGATAGGGCAATGCTTTTTTTTATTTTATTATCTATAATTCGGTGTTAAGAATCGCTAAAGTTCCAAAACACGATTACGTAAAATTCACTCTATTACTTTTATTTTACGAAAAACAATTGTTCTAAAATTTAAGAATGTTGTGCTTCTGAATGCCATAAAGATATTACAACAAATGTATTTTTTTCTGTAGGAAATTATATCTAGAATTGTTAGAGCTTATAATTTCAATATTGTTGATTTTATGTGCATTCATTTATTTCGTAAAATTGCAACTGGCGGGCGGCAGTCGCTTCGCACAAAATAATTTGTATCGCGCGGCCGTACTCAGTACAATACAATACCTACAATAGCGCCTTGAGTACCATCAGTAGTAAGTATTAACGTAACAATAAAGCCACAAGCAATACATACCATGGTAATAAATATGCCAAACTCTGGGCACATCTCTGATTGGTCGCCGTCCGTGAATATGAAAGTCTTTTTCTTCTCCTTTTTGGCGGCTAGCACCACTGCTACCTACGAACACAAGTCACAGTTTATTACAAAGTTTCCCAGAACAAGTATAAATTAAACATTCAGGTAGCAAGCAGATCATCATTTTTGTATAATAAACCAAAAATTTGATGAAATTATATTTAATTACACACTAAAAACACACGAAAATAATATTAAAAAAAATCTAACTTTAGTAGTTAGTTTAGAAAATAAAAATGTATAATATACTATACATTGCCACACCTGCACAGAAAAAGAGACGGATGGCAATGTATACCATACTATAATACAATATCACTTTTAGGTAATTTTATTTGTTTAGTTTTGGTCACCTTAGAAAAAAGCTATGAAGAAATTTCTTCCCCTACATAGCTCAAATGCACTTCGTATTTAGTACAAACTATGCTCGCTTGACCCTTTTTACAGTATTTGCATCTTGTCTACCCAATCAGCTGTGGTAATTTTTTTTTTTTTTTTTGATAGATAGGCAAGCGCTTGATCGAAACTCACCTGATGTTAAGTGATGTTGCGATCTAGGGTGGAGCGCGCTTGCCTAGAAGAAACCGATTCACTCGCCTTGAAGACAGTGAGGTTATAGTTCAGAGGGAATAGGGATTCCGGCAATGAGTTCCACAGTTTAATGATCCGCACAATATATGAGGAAGCGAAACGCGTGCTTCCTAGCCGTTTCCCTGCTCGTCCGATAGTGGAAAGGGGCCGGAGGAATTAGCTGATGCAATTCAGACGCGCACTCTCCGAAATGCAACCGATAGAAAACCGACAGACTCGCAACATTGCGGCGATGCTCCAATAGTCTAACTAGTCGTTTCTAAAGTCATCGTTGGATCTTGCTTACCTGTTGCGCCGCGACCGATAGCACCGGCAGCTCAATCCGGTTGAATTCGTCGAAGCACCCCCACGAGCCCGACTGCGCCAAACCTTTGTATATGCGACCGAGACCCCTGGAATATAATAATAACGATGCACATCTATCTGAAAAGCGAGTGTGTCTCGGTGGTAATAACGTGTGCTTTTCAATCAGATGGCCCTTGGTTCGACCCCGGCCCCACACCAATGACTTGTTTTTCAAGCTATGTGTGGATTTGCACTGGCTTTACGGTGAAGGAAAACATCGTGAGGAAACCGGCATGTTTAAGGACCACAATATCCGAAGACGTGTGTCATCCGCCAACCCGCACTTGGCCAGCGTGGTGGATTATGACCAATATCTCTCTCCTCGTGAGAGAAGGCCGCAAGTCCCAGCAGTAGGAACGTATAGTGGGCTGCTTATGCTTTATGCTATGGTACATCTATCTATCGATACTAATTGCGTTAAACGTTTAGTTTTTCATTCACTGGTGCTGCTTTTAAACTTCCTCTGATATACTCATTCCTTATTTTGTCCACTCCACACATCCATCTCAACATTCACATCTCTGCCGCATGCAGATCAATACAATACGACAGGTCTAATGATCGTTATGTAAATCTCACTACTCTACCACTAACCCTAAATAAAACCTTTTTACTTACTACGTCCTTTTACCTTTTAATTACTAGCAACCCTGGTCTGCGGCAATTTGATTCTGAGAAAAAAATATATATGTAGATCACCAAAATTACCTGTAGTCCATCTGATCAGAGCAATTGAAGACGACCACATATTTGGCCAATGTTTTGCCCATGTCCTTCACTGTCTCGGTCTTGCCGGTTCCCGCTGGACCACACGGCGCGCCACCCATGCTCATGGCCAACGCTTGGGCCAACGTTATGTAGCACCTGAAACACGTTACGTGAATTTCTTACGCTTTGATATTTTCATGATTTAAATTTTAGTCTCTAGCTAACAATTTGGCGAACCCCAGGGATCAGCAACGCTTTTGTCAATAGTGGAGCATGCTTGATCTTGAAAACCTCGCTCTCACGGAGGCTGCCGAAATAAACTTTTAGGTGTTTGGCAACAAATTTCTGACAAGTAGCAAGCGCAAGCACATTTATTATAAAAAAATGTACTCGCAACCTTGTATATAATCTTAGCACCCAGGATAGAAGGCGAAGTACAAACGGTTTTTTGACCTCATCTCCAGGTCAAAAAACCGTTTGTACTAAATGGGCTTGCGCTTGCTACCTGTAAAAAAGTTGTTGCCAAACACCTAAAAGTTTATCCACCACAGGCCAAATTTTCCCTTACTTACTGTGTGGTAACGCGCCCTGCTGGTCTAATGCCTAGTTGTAAGGAGTGAAAAAATTATAAATAACACCCGGTTCATCGAGGGAACGCTCCGGGGCAGAGGGTACTATGGTATACTACTCTGATTATCTACACCAGAGCGTTTACACAATACTGGGCCGTGGACTTTGTATCGGCAGACCACAACTTATCTCATCAGCAACGAGGAGACATCATTATATGCAACAAACCTGACGGCACCTCAGCGTCAGTTCAGAGCAAGGTCACATCAAGTGGTTTTGACTTAGTCTGGAGACCCCTTGATGGTTGCAAGTGGATTGTATAGGTGATTGCCGGTAGAAATGATATTATACACAGAAAACATATACCTACAGGGCAATTTTAAGTGAAACTAGGGGAGCTAAGGCAAGTGGGATATTACGCCAAATTGGTACAATGGAAAGTTTACCAGAACTTGGGACCAACAACCAAAAACTAATATTTAAATTAATGTATAAGTATTAAATGAGAACGAGGGTAGTCTGACAATGATGTTGATCCCCGAGCTCACCTGTCCGTAAGAGGTGTGATGACCAGTCTCTCCGTACATCCGAGATATTCATTCTGGTAGGTAAAAGTGACGTCAGTAACCGAGATCCAAGTCTTGTCGGCGTCTTCTTTGAAGTAGAACCGACACTGCTTCAGCCATTCAAAGTCCATCGCCGACCGCACGTTAAGCCGCACCTGAACAAAATTATAATCATTTACTATTTCTGCCTCGAAGACCTGAAGCAGTTTGCTGTAGTTAAGACTGATAAAAATCATGTGCTACGTAACTAAATTACGCTTTTGACCCAAAAGACACGTAACCACACTATACTCTGGTCGCAGGTGAGTATACTTAGTCTGATTGGAATGACTGGTCTCTAGAAAGTTGCCATAACATACCAGCAGGGGTTTGATACCAGGTTTTAAAATTGAGGATAGTAGCTAACCAGGCGAGCACTACAAAACCATCTAGCTACCTCCATGCTATGGATTCCTCGCGATGTTTTCGTTCAAGTTCATTGGCTTGGTTTGAACCCAAGACTTGCGGGTAATAAAGCAACCACTCGCTTGACAGAGCTCTATCTATTCAAAAGTAAGGTATAACAACTATAGAATTATACTTAAGAGTCTAGAAGTTGATCCGCCCGATTTTGTTCAGATCTCTTTTCAGCAGTTCCAAGAATTTATTCTTCACGTTTCATAATCTCTAAGTTTAAAGAGAATACCCTGCTGGACTTAGCTAAAAATGTACTTGCCAGCATATCGAAGATCTACATATATCTATATTATGCACGTGTATAGTAGTCTCGAAATCGATCCATCCGATCTTGGTCTGATCCCTGATCGTCAAAACGATAAGTGTGTTCAACAGTTCCAATTACTTTTATTTCGCCTTTATTACATCTTTCGCCTTTAATCTTCTTACCAATAGAGGGTAGCAGTGCTGGAGTCAACTAAAAATATACTTGCCAGTATATCGAAGATGTATCTCTGATGCATGTGTATAATGATCATGTGTATAGAGTCTATGTGTATGTGATTGATGATGTGTATAGAGTCTCGAACTTTATCCGCTAGATCTGGGCACAATCCCTGATTGTCAGAACGATAAGCGTGTTCAACCGTTCCTAGAACTTGTTCGTCGCTTCTATTTAAATCTTCTTGCCAGTTTAAAGAGTCGCGACACTGCTGGAGTCAACTAAAAAGTATACTTGCCAGCATATCAAAGATGTCTCTTTGATGCACGTGTATAGTGATGAGAGTCTCAAACTTGATCCGCTCGATCTTAGTCAGATCCCTGGTAGTCTGGTCGATGAGTGTGTTCAGCAGTTCCAAGAACTTGTTGTTCGTCTCCATCATGATCTTCTTGTCTTGGCGAGCCTGCATCAGCGCTAATTCAGCGTCTCTTGTCCAAATTATTTGGATTCCTAGTAGGCCGATCTGAAAATGCAATGCTAATAATTAACATCTTAAAACGTTTTACGTAAAACTTATCTGGCTGTATAATCAAATGATTTATATTTAAGTAGTTATTCAGATATATTTAAAATGTGTAAATAGAAGGAATTGATCAACGCATAAGCTCAATCTATCAAAACTATGCATTAAAACAAAAAAAAATATGCATATTCCCTATTCCTGAAAGTTAATAACAGTTTGTTTATATGTATACACTAAACACTCTCTTAAAAGAATTTGCTTGTACCTGTGCAGGCATTTTATCCAGAAACAGAAGAAGATTAAAAGATGGGTCGTTGAGCACTGCCACAGCGTTTCGTATGATAGAATGAAGACTGCCTTGAGCAGATTGCAGAAGTGAGGTAAGCCAGGTCTCGACGGAGCCCTCCGCTCGCACCGGTCTTTCCAGCTTAATCTCTTCGCCTTCTGATGATACTATTGCTATCATTTTGTTGTACTCTGAAAAAGGGGGAATCGGAAATACATGCTATTATATATGAAAATGGATCCCCGTCCGATAGTCTAGATACTACCAGGGATAAGAATACTAGAGAGGATTGCTGATTCCCATACAATAAAGCGAAGCGCTGATGTTTGGCCATAATTACCGATGAAACCGATAAATGAAATAGTTAAAGAAAACTAGTACTGAACTAAAAGAAAGATATAGTTTACTGATATATGAAGATATGTACATGTCTTTTCATTTTAGTGACACATTATGCGAGTTTCTAATTATTATTATTATAATTAATACGTTCAAGTATTGCAATCGTTTCCTATTATTTTTGAAATTAAGGGTGTGAAAGTTGGAAGGTGTACATGTTTTTGTTGTACTATGAATGGACATTTGGAAATTCCATCTCTAATCGGGTGAAGGAGGGTAAAAATGTTTGACTGTGAAAAAGTGGGTTGCTATATTTAAACGCGGACGAGAGAGTATTGAAGATGACCCTCGCTCTGGCCGCCTATGGCGTCTACGACTGAAGAAAACATCAGAAAAAATCTGTTGTCTAATATTGACAGATTGGAGATTGACTATCAGGGAAACTGCACTATTGGCATCTCGTATAAACGAACACAAAACACCCGGTGCGCGGCGGGTACCCAGATTGCTTTCAGTCGAACAAAAACGAATACACCTCACAATTTCTTGCGACTGTTTGAGAAGTTAAGCAACGGACGGTGCGGACATTCTTTGGATTGGTGACCATGCATAAGACAATTCTTTAAAAGTGGCATTGTCACCAAGTTCGGACGACACGTTAAATTGTAAGTCCTGGCAGTTAGTCTTAGTACAAGCAGTCGTTAAGCCAAGACAGAGGCCTTCGGGCGGCTTCAAAACAGAGCTTGGCCACTTAGCTCATACGAAGAAGAAGAAAACTATGAGGTACAAAAGCTAACAAAGAAGGCGCACACACAAGAATTCTATAAAGACATTGTATTACATATTGTAATTTTTAAATTTTTAACTTTTTGACGTATAATTGAATAATTATCAATAAATGGTTTATCTTATCTTGTTTATCTTGTTTATAATAGTTTACAGCTATTAAAAACAAGAACTTATGCTGCGCTTTTACTTCTTAATGTTATTTGTTTTAATATATAAATGATCTAAATATATAGACTTTAACACAAAAAAAAAAAATTAAAAACATCTAAAGTAACATACCGACATCATGAAACTTCACATATCGTATATTATCAAATATGGACAGCAGATGGTTCTGTATGGTGTGGGAATCCGACGCCTGGCCGAGGATCTCAAGCAACGCCGGGTCGGACACGAAAAAGAATCTTGGAAACATTGTCCTCTTCCTCTCGAGGTAGCCGCTCAAACTCTTCTGACACAGCTCCAACTGGCAAAATACAATATTAAGTATTTTTTTAAAACAACAATATATAAATAAATAAATATTAGGACATATTTCACACACGGCTGATTAACCCCATACTGAACCATTTCTAGTTCGTATTATGGTTTCGTTAAGCAATATAATATAAAAATATCAATTCATACACTGTAATCGGGGTCTGTCAAAGAGCCATGGAGGCCAGTATGTTTGGCGTAAAGCTGACAAAACGCATCGTTAACACTATACTGCTCTCTAGAACACAAATAGCTGATGTGACCCAAAAAGCTGCTAATTTAAAGTGGGATTGGGCGGCAGACCAAAAAAACTATGGAGGGACGAGCTTGACAAACACCTGGAGGATTGGTCCATAATAGCGCTAGAGAGGGACAAATGGTTTCCTTAACAGTGCCAGATGATACTCGTAGGTAGAGATATACATATACATGCGGAGTTCTATACGTCTTTTTATTATTCTACAGCAGTCTCGTAAGAAATTGATGTTCATTTCTATGGGGATGCTCACTCAGGTTTAAAAGTGTAAGTATTTATACCTGTTCTTGCAAATGCGGAAGCAGCTGCCTCAACAAATCGTCGCCAACACAGCAAGACACCACGCCCGGCGTCTCGTGGGCCCTCTGCATTATTTTTTGCCAAGACTTGTCTATTTTCGAGAACCGTTTAGCCTCCTTGGGCAGCTGTTTGGCAATGTCACCGCCCACGAATACTGCCTCCAAGTAGACCCACATGTTCTGAACTAGCAGCCAGCGTTCTAGGATCTCGTTGGTGCTTTGTAAGTCGTACAGCCATTGCTGGATTTGTTTTCGAAACGGCGCGTTGTATCTGTGGAATTATGTTATTTTTCTATTTCATTGAGGCGTTTTGTTGATGCGATCAGGTTATAAATGCGTATTCGAAAGTGGCTGTTCAATCTGGCCACTTTCGCGAATTAAATGGCAAACTGATATGTCCCGGTTGTTTGTCAGTCAGTGCGTCAGTTTTTAAGCAATGTACGGGCTTAGGTTGGCTTAATAGCTGCAAAAATACACGTAAGAATTCAGAAACGGAAATTAAGTTCTAAGTTATCAGCTTCTTGGATATTTGAGAATCTGAATTTCACTTACGAAATTAATATTGAGAGCGCTTCTAATTTTATTTAGAATGTTAAAAGTCTGGAACTCAAAACTTACTCGCTGTGTTCAAAAACAATATTCTAGCTTGTACTGACCTATTAGAGAGTAAGGAACCAAGTATCATGAGGCTGTCTTCCAGCTGGCCTATGGTCTCTGCCGTGGTGTCGCCCCGCAGTAACAATTCTCCTCGGTTGTTGAACGTCTGGAACGTAAGCTCGTGGACCGACCACTCGTTGGTCACCTGACGGAGCTTCGCTTCTATGTCTTTCTCTTTCATCGCTGAGATACAGATGTCCTGGTGGCAAACACATTTTTATTCAGTAACTAATTGTACCCCGAAGATTAACTGCCTTAAACTAGCGTAGTATATGGAATATGTATATACCAACCGATAAAACTCTGATCGATAAATCCTACTGAGAAAGCTAGAGCCTCCAAACATGCAAAATTTAGCTAAAACTAACAATAAAATAAGACTTTTATTTAATTTATAACTTAAATTTTTGTATAAAAAATGTAACGATTCTTTTGCATAAATAAAAAAAAATAGTCACAGACATTGATCTGTTAGATCAATGTTTGTTACGCACCAATAATTAATGTCAAGTACGGCAGTTACAATACTTTAATTGTACGAAAGGATACCAGGTCGACGGGCGGGGTCCTAACCACGCTTGTGAATAACTATAACTTTCGCTATCTTCCATGGAGTAGAGAAGTATGTAGTTAATAGCAATGGAAGTAGTTAATACTTTTGTGGATGATTTTTTAAAAGTATATTAATTATTTCGTCATGTCCGGAAGCTTTACGAAAAAACGCGAACTAGCTTTCAAATAATATTAATATTTACACGAAACAAACGGTCACACTTACTTAAAAACGTTGGATATACGTCCAACGGGTTTCAACGCATTAATAGAGTATAATATTAATATATCATAAAGACTGACAGAAACTACTTATATGTTTCAGCCTAGCACTAACCTCAATATCTTCTTTGTTAGGCAAGAGCGGCGCTTCTAGGATGTTCTTGAGGCAGAAGTCTTCATTGTCCAGCTCAAAGTTGTACTTGGTAACCTCCATGATGCGCTGCCAATGGCGCGGTTTCATGGCTTTATTTGCCATTAGTTCGAGTAATGGACACATGTCGTTAAAATCGTCGATTGTTTTCTTAAGGGCGAAGAATGCCGGCCATTCTTTCAAGCTGGTGGAGGAAGAAAATGAATTAAAATAATTGGCCGAGTGCAAGTCGAACTCGCGCATAAGGGTTTTGTACCATTAATTTTAGTTCATTGAGGTATTGTGAGTCAAAATGAATAGAAGCTGGGATCAGAATACAAAAGAGTATTGCTGATTCCCATACAATAAAGCGTGGCACGGAAGTTTGCAATAATTACCGATGAAACCAAAACGGCGCTGCAAATCGAGCGTGCAGACTACCTGCCGCCAAATTCCGAAACGCGCTGCAGTCGCATAGTGATATAACGATAGTAGATTGCCTTACCCGAGTGAAGTTGTTTCAAGAAAACACGAATAGATGGCGCTACGTGTATCGAATGATACATGTAGTACGATTTTCAATAACAGGTTGAGCGTCTACTATATTTATTAGTCTATGATACGAGTATATTGCTACCTACCCTTTGGGCAGTTTCCGACATCTGTTCTGGAACTCCATAAGCTCGTTGTTAATCTCTTCAATGTTGACTTCGCCCCAAGGAATGTCGTAGTAACTGCTCACTCGGTCTATGACGTCATTGTACAGCTTGTACAGTTTCTGCAGGAGGTTCAGCTCCTTCCTGGAGAAATAGACAAATTTTACGTTATAAATAATAAACATGAATAATTCATGTTTTATATAAAATATATATATATAATATATATATATTTATTACATAAACTATGTGGCCAAGCTCAGGTGTCGAGTTTTTTTTTATCCCTTGATAGGTTTGCATTTGACTACAGATAGCCTGATGTTAAGCTGCGCTGCAGTCTACGGTGTAGGACGCTTACCTAGAAGATACTCGTACCTATTAACTCTACTTTGGAAGACCCCTGGACGATATTAATTAACTTAATAAATTGAGTTTTCAAGCTACCCAAGAGCCTCTGATTTGGTTTAGCTATTGTTGTATTAGAATTGACAGCCGGAACCTACAATTTAACGAATCATCCGACCCACGGCAGCACTCCATTGTAAGACCACTTTGAAACAGTTTTTGCATGGTCACCTATTCAAATATTGTCCGCATCGACTGTTCTATTGAAAATAAGTAATAATACTATTTACCGTCGATAACAGCATCAAATTACTTATTAATTAGCCAAACAATACGAGCTAGATCTTTATTATATTATACTTGTAGCAGCATTAACATCCATACACACGAACTACGAGTATAACGCCGAGCAGAGTGAGGCGCGCGCCGACGCCCGACCGCTGTGACAGCCTCCGTGGAATGCTGCCGCGCCGGAGCGCCAAAGTATATTTATACTTGCGGGAGCGAGAGATCCGAGCGCGAGTAACAAGGACGGCAACGATTTCTCACTTGTGATTAGTCGAATCTGTTTTGTTAGCGGTCGTAGTTCGCTACTTTATGAAAACACAATTCATGTATTAGTATAAGCTTGTTTCAAATAAATTATTCATTCTTCCTGCATACATCAGTCTTTTAATACAACAAGCTAGGTCTCCTAAAGTGGTGACCCTCCTACATTTTCAAGAACAACGCACAAGCTGCACTCACAAGCGATGCAAGATCAACAAGCTGAAGCTACACCGGGATCTTCACGGTTACATCACGAAATCGCCGGAATTGCGCTTTCTATGCGTATTCCGCCGTTTTGGCGCGACAAACCACGATTATGGTTTGTCACCTTCGAAGCTGCTACCAGCGAGTTGAAGAGGAATCAATCACAACTTGCGCAGATGGTCATCGCGCAACTAGACAAGACCGACGTCGAACAAATCAGCGACCTCCTCCTGAGGCCGGCCGAGGCTGACATGTATCAAGCTGTTAAAATGCGCTTGATTACTGCTTATGAAGAGTCAGACAGTCAACAGTTCCAGAAACTCTTAACTGATATGGAGCTTGGTGATCAGAAGCCTTCACAACTCCTGAGAAAAATGAAGACCTTAGCTCGAGACAAGCTACCAGATTCTACACTCCGGCTCATGTGGACCAGACACCTGCCCCCGCATGTGAGGTCTGTGCTCGCTGTTAGCGAAACCTTACAGACACAGACATCTCTCGACGAAATCGCGCGATTGGCCGATAAGATGATGGAGTCTTCATCTAGCTCCCAGGTCTTAGCAGTATCCAGTACACCGCCTACGTCTCAGCAGCAAGACACCGCATACATCGTTGAAGAAATACGCAAGTTGACTATTGAAGTCGCCGCACTGAAACAGCAAAACCGCCGGCCCTACAATCAACGCAACCGCTCTCCAGTTCGCAGAAGTTTCGCCCGCAGTCCGCGCGGTGGCTCACCAATCCCGTACTGCTACTACCATCAGCGGTTCGGGAATCAAGCGCGCCGCTGTACTACGCCGTGCTCCTTCAAGAAAGATAAGTCGGAAAACTAGAACATACGCTGCCTGCGGCGGGACCCAGCGTATGCGAGTGCTCATACCGCCTATTTGTTATTGATAAGAAGACTGGTCTCACGTTCCTCATCGACACCGGCGCTCACGTATCAGTTTTACCACGGAAGAAAGGACAGAAGCCGCTGCCTCTCGACTTCAAGTTATACGCCGCGAACAACACCACTATCGCCACCTACGGAGAGAAGACACTCGAGCTTGACTTGAACCTGCGACGACCATTCAAATGGAACTTCATCATTGCCGACGTCACCAAGCCTATCCTCGGCGCTGACTTTCTCCGATACCACGGGCTCATCGTCGACCTGAGGAACAGAAGACTTATCGACGGGAAGACCGACATATCAACGGTTGCAATCATGCGCGCATCGAACGTTCCGACGATCTTAACGTTCGATGTTCAGTTACCGTACCACGACATACTAGCTGAATTTCCCGGAACTACAAGATTATCTTCAATGAAGCTGAGTTCGAAGCTAAACGTCGAACATTTCATCGAGACTACTGGGCCGCCGATACATTCACGTGCGCGACCCATCGCACCGCATCGCTACGAGCTAGTCAAAAAAGAATTTGAGAAAATGATTGAACAGGGATTATGCCGTCCGAGCAAAAGCCCCTGGTCATCGCCCCTTCACATCGTTCCAAAGAAGAACGGAGACCTACGTGTCTGCGGAGATTATAGAAGATTGAACGCGGTCACGATTCCCGATCGCTATCCAGTACCAAGAATCAAGGACTTCACGTTCCAGCTATCCGGGAAGCGCGTATTCAGTACCATCGACTTAAATCGCGCATACCAGCAAGTCTGCGTCAGAGAAGAAGACATCCAAAAGACCGCCATTATAACGCCAATGGGTCTCTTTGAGTTTCCGAGGATGTGCCCCGGCCTGAAGAACGCTGGTCAAACATTTCAACGATACATCCACGAGGTATTGCGGGGCTTAGACTATACCTACGCTTTCATCGACGACGTACTCATTGCAAGTGAAGACGAGGCACAACACCGAGACCACCTAAGAGCTGTGCTGAGCAGATTAGAGGAACATGGAATCACGATTAACCCGTCGAAATGCATATTTGGTCAGCCAGAAGTCACTTTTCTCGGATATTCCGTAAGCAACACAGGAATTAAACCGCCTGCTGAAAAAGTGACTGCAATATGCAAATATCCGCAGCCAACGACAATTGAAGAATTAAGACGTTTCTTGGGAATGTTGAATTTCTACCGCGATCACATTCCCAGAGCAGCGGAAATTCAAGCACCGCTTCATGCATACCTCCACAATGCAAAAAAACGTGATCGATCGAAAATCGAGTGGAATGAAGAAGCCAAGCAAGCGTTCGAGTCGTCGAAAATCGCTTTGAAAAACGCGGCGTTACTTACACATCCCGCACATAATGCCCCATTCGCATTATTCACAGACGCATCTGATATTTGTGCTGGCTCAGTTCTGCAACAGTTCGTCGATGGAAAATGGCTCCCTCTTGGCTACTTTTCAAAGAAACTTTCGTCAGCGCAGCGCAGTTACAGCGTCTTTGACCGAGAACTTCTGGCAATGTACATGGCAGTGCGGCATTTTAGAAAACTGTTTGAAGGGAAGCCCTTAATCATATATACGGATCACAAGCCTTTAACCTACGTTTTTCAAAAGTCACCATCTGCCACAGAAACACCTCGCCGTGCTCGTCAGCTCATTTTCATCAGCGAGTTCACCACGGATGTCCGCCATGTCAGCGCAAGCTCCAACATCGTCGCGGACGCACTCAGCCGCATACAAGTTGAAAGTATCCAGTCTGCTATAGACTATCACAAGATTGCTGAAGCACAAAAGAAAGAAAAATCTATACTCAGAGAACTTGCAAATCAGAGCAACCTATCTATCAAGCCTATACAGCTACCAGACGGGAACACAACTTTTTGCGAGACTTCGACCCCACGCATTCGACCGTACATTCCCGAAGAATACCGCAATGCAGCATTCCACGCCGTGCATGACTTGAGTCATCCAGGAGTGCGAACGTCACGCAAGCTTATGTCTCAGCGATACTTCTGGCCATCAATGAACATTGACGTCGGTAACTGGGCAAAACACTGTTTAGACTGCCAGAAAAGTAAAACGCAACGACACACTACAAGTCCCGTTGGAACATTCCCGGCTACATCCAGCAGATTCCAGCATGTACACATAGACGTGGTTGGCCCCCTCTCAACATCGCCGCAAGGATACCGGTACCTCGTGACAATGATAGATCGCGTCACAAGATGGCCTGAAGCAGTACCAACAGACGACATATCAGCAGCATCAATCGCAAAGATAGTCTACGACCACTGGATCAGCCGGTTCGGAGTACCGGAATGCTTAACTTCGGATCAAGGCCGATCATTCACATCACGACTCTTCACTAAACTTGCAAGCATAATGGGCATAAAGAAGATACAAACTTCACCCTATCATCCTCAGTCTAACGGGATGATCGAGCGGTGGCACCGGTCACTCAAAGCAGCGCTAAAAGCTCGCCTATCAGGACAGTCCAAGTGGATAGACGAGCTATCTACAGTACTGTTGGGACTTCGCGCCGCCCCTCGCACCGACACAGGCGTCAGTGCCGCTGAACTTGTGTATGGACACAACCTACGTCTGCCTGGTGACTTCTTTAATCCTCCACCGACTGGAGAACAAGATATGGACTACGATTTCGTCACGCAACTACGGGCCACAATACAGTCCGTAAAACCAAGCCTACCTACTGCTTCGCACGGGAATGCAAGACCAATTTTCATACATCCACATTTAAGTACATGCACGCATGTGTTTATAAGGAATGATGCTGTCAAGAAACCATTGCAAGCCCCTTATGACGGCCCGTTCAAAATTATTTCACGAGGCGAGAAAAATTTTGTACTGCAGCTGCCAGATCGACGATCATCAACCATCTCTATCGATCGGCTAAAGCCTGCATACATTCTATCGGAAGACTCACCGCCGACTTCAAATGAACATATTCCGCCGTCACAACCGCAACAAGAAGACACTTCAAAGTCCTCAGTAAGCCTCCCAAAGTCTATTCTGAGAACGACCAGAAGCGGTCGCACAGTGATTCCTCCGGTACGCTTCCGCTAGGGGGAGAATCCTGTAGCAGCATTAACATCCATACACACGAACTACGAGTATAACGCCGAGCAGAGTGAGGCGCGCGCCGACGCCCGACCGCTGTGACAGCCTCCGTGGAATGCTGCCGCGCCGGAGCGCCAAAGTATATTTATACTTGCGGGAGCGAGAGATCCGAGCGCGAGTAACAAGGACGGCAACGATTTCTCACTTGTGATTAGTCGAATCTGTTTTGTTAGCGGTCGTAGTTCGCTACTTTATGAAAACACAATTCATGTATTAGTATAAGCTTGTTTCAAATAAATTATTCATTCTTCCTGCATACATCAGTCTTTTAATACAACAAGCTAGGTCTCCTAAATATAAAAAATAATATCTTTATTGATTGAAAGCAATATATGATACAAAATCTCGAACTTACTGTTTTTATTACCAACAACTACAAATAGCTGCACCCCACAGCAAAAAGTAGCCTATTTGTTTAGTTGTCCTAAAATTCATTAAAATCGATCAAACCATTTGAGAGTGAAAAAGTAACAAACGTACACACACATTTACATACAAACTTTCGCCATTATAAATAAGTATTAGTGGCTGACATAGCCAATATATTAAAGGCTAGTTTAGTATAAAAAAAAAAAAACAAATAAAAATAATTTTCTGGTATAAGTGTAGCCAGGCGCAAACACATTGCAACTCTTTGATCCAGAGTTCTTGTTAGACGATTTGAGTAGTACCTTATCTGGGCCAATTCAGGATATTCGGTGTGCGGGAGACCGAACAACTCCTCGCCGTTCTGGTAGGTTTGCAGCTTCCTCCACATTCCGTCGAAACGATTCTGTCAACATGCACGTAAGTGTGATAGTATGTATGTTTGTAACTGCTTTACGCTCATCCGACTGAACGAGATTTCGATAAAATTTGGTATTCATTTATTCAATTAAATAGTTATAACAGTTTTTACACCAAAGCGCTAACTATTTTAGACTTATAAACTACACTCCTGAATGCACACACAATGCAAGTGACGGCACTACAGAAGACATCGATTTTTTTGATATCGGATAGAGCGTTAAGGTAAGATATAGCTCGTCGCGTGGGGGCCGATTTAGCATATTCCGTGCGAGAATGAGGGACACTGAACAACTTGTGCCATCGCCGGTCACACGAGCGAGTATATTAATCAGTTCAGTTTTGGTTCTTCCTCGCCTCATTTTACTCGGGAGGTAGGGAATCCGTCTCGAGGAGGTTCCTCTTTACGGAGGCTGGGCTCCAGGGCACATTGACCCTGGGGAAAGTGCTGCACCCCGGGAGTCTCACCAGAGCGGGCGAGCGGGAACACTCGGCGGCCTTCTCTGGGACTCAACCAGGGGTGATGTAATAATCAGGGACGTACAAAAAGAAAGAGCTCAAAACAGTCAGATTGGATCGGTATAACATAAGCAGTCACTATACGTATCAAATATCGGGACTCGGGACCTACTCTCATTAGTAGAGAGATATATGCCATAATCCAACTCGGTGGCCAAGTGCGGGTTGGCGGACAACACACGTCTTCGGATATGCAGTCCTCAAAAGTGTCGGTTGCCTCACGATGTTTTCCTTCACCGTAAAGCGAGGGACAAATCCACACATACATAACTTGAAAAATAAGTCTTTGGTGTAGTGCCGGAATCGAGCCAATGGCCGTCTGATTAAAAAGCAGATGTTTTACCACCGAGCCATCCTCACTTTTTGACTCGTAGCACCGTGGAGCGCTGCTAGTCTTACAATATTCTCTCAAATATATCTATACCAATAATATAAAGAGGAAAAGTTTGTTTTTTTGTTTGTTTGTTTGATGTCAATAGGCTCCGAAACTACTGTACCGATTTGAAGAGAATTTTCGTTGGGAAGCTACATTAACCCTGAGTAACAAAGGCTATTCTTCTTTGCAACTTGCATAATTTTATACCGGAACGATCTGATAGGGTCAGGTATCACTCTAAAGGGTTTAAACGGTTGAATTTTCCATACAAACTTTCACCCTACTACACTCCTGGCAAAAAACCTTGATATTTTTATTTTACATACACTACACATGTTCCAAATTTCATTGCTAGAAGTTAAAAAACAAAGAAGTTTCATACAAACTGTCTTACCCCTTTCACCCCCTAAGGGGTAAAATTTCCACAAACCCGTTCTTGATACGCGTCTACGTACTAGAACAAATCGTTCCCAGTGCATAGGTGCCCATAAGACAAGCTGCGTTCCCGCGCTGGATGGCAATCGCCATCCTCTGCTCCAGGAAGGATTCCGAGCGGGTATTTTAATTTAATCAATATTATTACATTTTTTCGTATTTACCTGAAAAAGTATAAGTCTATCGGAGGCTTCTCTAGGGGTGAGGCCGGACTGCATCGGCCCCGCATGTCTGTACTCGTGGCAGTACTCGGCATTGTCCTCACGAAACCTGCCCACAACAAACACCACCAATCCATTCAACAACAACTACCTAATGTCGATACATATAAAAGACTAGCTGACCCGGCAAACGTTGTTTTGCCTCACTGAGGGGTATGAAAAATAGATAGTGTAGCTTATATGACACGTTCGTAGATTTACCATAGCAGCGCCATCTATTGATTACTTACTCAACCCAGTCGAAAGGTATCGACATCTGTTAGAATCATTTGGAGTTATCAGATCAGATAATTGTGACTGTCAAATAATAACAGACAATAATTAGCAATAAATTAAAATTGCTACTATAATTTGTGATTTAAACTATCCTATCTCTCAAGTTGGATCGAACCGCAGATGGTGTGCGAATAGTATTATAATCGGTTAAGTGGTTTTGGAGTCCATTGAAGACAAACATTGTGACACGAGTTTTATATATATTATGATATCGCTTGCCCCATCACTATGTCCTTGGCGACAGCGAAACACACTTGAGAATGACAGCTCAATCACAAACAGCTAGTTCGTAAATTTTAAAATAATAAAGGTAGTTCATAAATACTGCGCGAATTTCGTTTGTAATCTAAACTAATTTCTTAGATTATCTTTTTTAAAATGAACTTGGTACAATAATTTCATTAATTTATTTTTAGGATTATGTGTGCTGCTTAGTATTGTATAAATATAAGAATTAATCGACTTTTATAACTAACATTATGTTATTAAAAACTTTAAAGAGGTGTTTAGACTGATAAGTATTATAGAAAGTATGTTTGTACAAATTGTAGGCTATGCTTAACTTTGTATGTTATGTTTATTATTATTACGTGAATAAAGAACTTTTAAAATCAAATCAATCCATTAATCAAACAAGCTTTACTTGTGAAATCTTAATTTACAGTTTTTTTTATTGTAAATCATAAACGGTAACAATATTGAAAAAATAGCTTTAACACCGTCTAAAGAAACAGCCTAAGATTATTTATACTTATTACCATACCAATCCAACAAAAGAATTAGAAATTTGAATAAAACTGGATCAAAAAACTAAATTTAAGTTTTTTGAACAAGGTTTATCCTTATCGATAAGTCTCATTGGTACCAAAATAAAAGGTACAGCGGACACACAGCGTACAAAGGACAGCGGATGCTTAGTAACAGGGTCCCGTTTTCACCTTTTAGGTACGGAACCCTTAAAACACGTTAATTGTAGGGTCTCCCCTCCCTTAATATTTTTTTATTTCATTTATTTTTAGTATTTGTTGCTATAGAAGCACGGGAAATAAATTGTGAAATTTCAGTTTTTAGCTTTAAAGGTTTTTTAGATATAGCCTGGTTACAGAAAAACAGACAAACAGTGAGACAGACAAGACATCGGAGGCTTAGTAAGGTCACGCTTTTACCTAAACCCACGTTAAAAAAAGAGTTCCAGCTTGATATTGATTGATAGAGCAGTGGTCTCACCGGTCCAAATTGTTGTTGAGGTCCTGTTCGAACTGCGGCTGCATGCGTAGGAGCTGCACGTGCGAGGCGAGCGCCTGCGCCTGGAGCTGCTGCCACGTGTAGCGCAGGTTGTCCACCTGCTCCAGGTCTTCCTTGCTCACCGGGAGCTCGTACCGGGTTATCACGTTGAACGCTTCCTGGGAATTGTTCAATTGACACGTAAAGTACCACACCCATTGTGGCACATAAAATATTTTTTTTAGCCTTGATATATTGCGTTTGACCACAGCTAGCCTGATGTTAAGTTGCGCTGCAGTCTACGGTGTGGGCACGGTTACCTTTTTTTTCGTGATGAAATGCATTTACGCATCTCTCGCCACAAGCCTGGGGGAGGCGGGCGGTGTATGTCGGGCTTGCGGCCAGAAGGGCCGTCACTACCGACTAAACCTGACGGTGTCCCATCTCACGACGCGGGGATGCACGACCGCTTCGCGCAATGTTGATGCTTTCCCCATCCAAGCCACTGTCTGCAGTTCGAGCGTACCCACTGGAGCGCCGCCCCCCTCAACGGCCACGTCCCAAGGCCTCCAAGTGGGGTAGAAGTCTGAGCCCGACCCGCTCGCCTCCGTGCCCGTCTTCTGCGGAGTAGGTGGGCGTGGGGTCGCTGCCACTCCTCGGCCTCTCTTCTGGACATCACTGACTCACAGAAAGAGGCCATCGCTTCCCATGACTGTCTTTTATGTTTCTTGTGTATTGTTTTTCCTTATTGTTCGTGGTACAAAATAAATGTTTATTTCTTTCTTGTTTCTTCATTCTTCCAATTTAAATAGCAAATATACCGGTATATTTGATCAATTGAAATTCATATAAACTGATCAAACTAATTCATACACTCAAATACACATTCAGCAAATGTACCTACATATATCGTCCTATGACAACCTCGTTTCCGTAATGGTTAAAATGCCGGACTGCCAACAGATGGTCCTGGGTACGATTCCCGGAACGGTCAACATGTTTGTGATGTACTAAATTTGTTGGCTGGCAGCCTGTGTGTTAAATATGTATCGATATAAAGTATTTATGTATTATATTATATCAGTTGTGTTAGCAACCATAACACAAATTAAAATTGGTTTTGTATTGGCCGTGTGTGAAATGTGTCGTAATCAATTTATTTATTAGTGTCCGGAGACGGCTGTCCAACGATCACGCATTATAGCTTGGACCAGACTTACAACAATTAAAAAAGTTTAGCGCGATTCAGAACGAGCTTTGTCTTTGGAAGCGTATGGCAGTGACGTCATATGCTAATCAAGTATCCACTAAAAACCTAATATTTAAAAGCCAATAGTGGTTTGCACATACACACACAAACATCCTTTCACTCCAAACGGTCTTCGTACCGTCGCTCGAAAAGAATAGTCGAAGAAAAAGAACTTTAAATTATTATGAACTCAGAACGTTGCAAGTCTCAAAAACGTGGCCTTCTATATTCTTCCATGGGCGAGGGTCTTAGATCTTCTTAGATTTAATTATGTTTATGGTGAAAAAAAAGAGTATGGACTTACTTCAACCGGATCTATCTTGAGCTCCATATCAACCTCTTGTTCCCTGATCTTCTTGAGGGTTTCCATGACGGTTCTGACGTCATCCAGGTCGCGGATCGGTCGCTCCAGTTTCCTCTCTAGATCGTTCATGATCGCGTACACGTAATCCATTTCGCGTTTGTATTTTTTACGCATCGCTTGGCTGATGCGATGTGTGCCATCTGGTGGAAATAAGATTCAGTGAAAAATTTTGTAAATCTCAATCAATTTGAAGTGGCCGCCATTTGGTACTTGAAATCTATTATAGTCGTGATAACCAAAACGAGTAAGAAAGCGAGTCTGGCTCGGTGGTAATAACGTCTGCTTTTCAATCAGACGGCCCCTGGTTTGATCCCGGCCCTACACCAATGACTTGTTTTTCAAGTTATGTGTGGATTTGCACACGCTTTACGGTGAAGGAAAACATCGTGAGGAAACCGGCATATATGAGGACCATAATATCCGAAGACGTGTGTCATCCGCCAACCCGCACTTGGCCAGCGTGGTGGATTATGGTCTATATCTCTTTCCTCGTGACATAAAGCCCCGAGTCCCAGCAGTGGGAACGTATAGTGGCCTGCTTATGCTTTTGCTATGCTGTGATAACCAGAGACATTCCTGGGTTAGATTCCCGACACGGCAAACATCTTTGTGATGAATAAAATATGGTGGCTGTCGGTCTGGGTGTTAAACATACAATATCGATATAAAGTATAATATTTATGCAACGTATTTTTCGATATAAGTAAGTGCATCAGTTGTTTTAGCAACATAATGCTAACTAAAAATGGTTTAGTATGGGTCTAACCATGTTTAAAGAGTCCTAAAAAAATAGCTCTGGCTTTCGGTGAAGGAAAACTTTGTAAGGGAACCATAGCATGTTTGAACACCAGATACAAAGCAATGTATTTTGTCTGCCTCCTTAAGCCAGTTATTACATACTAGGCACGCACCTCAGGCCAGTTTTTTTTTTTTTTTTTGACACATTCACACACGGCTTGTTAGCCCCATACTGAACCATTTCTAGCTCGTATTATGGTTGCTAACACAACTGATATACTACATATTCATACATACATATTATATATAAATACACATTTAACACCCAGACCCACAGCCAACAAATTTAGTTAAGCACAAAGATGTTGACCGGGCCGGGAATCGAACCCGAAACCTTCTGATTAGCATACCGGCATGGTAACCTTTACGCCAACGAGGTCGAGAATGTCGCTGACTTGTATCACACGCCCTGCTGCTTAAATGCCTATCTGTACTGAATCAAATGATGAATGAATAAAAAAGCTTACTCTTCAACTCCGTATTCAGGCCAAGCTTGAGTTTTTCCGTGGAAACGGCCAGGCAGTTACCAATGATCAGCACATCGGGTTCTGTAGCAAGTTTGGCTTCCAATTCACTATGCCGCTTCAAAGCAAGCTCAAAGTCATTCAAGTTCCACGCAAGAAGTTGCCGTAATGTTTTCTCGCATTTCCACAGATAATGGTACGGCCGCCATCGTTTTACTAGAGTGTTTAACTCCTATTGAAAAGAAAAAGATATGAAAATATGTGTGCCCTTACATTAATAAATAGAAAAACGTGGCAGAGAAAATTTAATGTTATGCCGATCCGACAACCATAGATGCTTAAGTCAAGAAAAATATGTGATAGCTTCAAAATTTCAATGAAACTGGGTATGTTACCTATTACGTAATGAAATAGATTTGAAAGAGCAATTTTCTAGTTTTTATAGAAAATATGTTAGACATAAACATACTTAGCTACACATACTTTAAAAAAAAATATTAATTAATTCGATTATTTTTGAGTTTCTCAAAAAAAAATCGAAACATATTTGTTTTCGTTATCAAAACGTTACGTACTAGCAAAATCGTCATTCAACAGTTCAAAAGAAGAAACAAAATTACCGTTTTAATATTTTGCGAGCATGTCGCCAATGACGACAAAGTCTTGATAATCTCCTTATTTTCCATCACGTGATTGTAGAAATTCTTCTGTTGGAACGGGAACGAGGGCTTCTCTTCCGATTCCAACCTGTAGTGTTTCTTCTTCCTTGCTTTAGCGGCGTCGGCCATTTTGCTCTTCTGCATGTTAATCGGTGTGACCGAAGAGGAGACCTGTTCGTCAAGCTTGGTGACAACATCGAGGAGCTGGTTGGCTTGCTGACCGGCGACCTTCTTCCAGCTTACCTAGATTACATGCACGCGAAGCCGAGGACAGGGTAGCGGCCCATGATACCAACATATAAAACACCAAGATGTAATGGGCCAAGGATGAACGGATCAAGAATAGTTGAACCAAGAATTATAGGGCCATGAATAGATGGACCAAAAAAAACGGGTCAAGAACGGGTGGACCAAGATTTAAAAGGGTAATGAATAGGTGGACCAAGAAAGGGTAGATCAAGAATAAAAGGCCCATGAATAGGTGGATCAAGAATGAACGGGTCAAGAACGGGTAGATCGAGAATAAAAGAATTTTAAGATGATCAATAGCAAATTTTTGACCAACGAATAGTGGGCAAAGAATTAATAGGCCAAGAATTCCAAGGACCAACAAATAGTGTAAAAGGATTGTTTAGGATGTGGAAGCGACATCGAGTGCAAGTTGGCGGATGGTTAGACAAGCGAAAGCATGTGCAGACGATGTCACAGTCAAAACACCAGTGTGTGAGCACATTGAACGACACAATACAATTAACATCACAGAATTGGAAAGGACAAAAATTGCTCCAATTAATAAATATAGCAAATTAAGTATATTTTGGGGCCATAAAAGTTTACGTGTTACATTTATTTATATGTATCTTTGATTTGTTTCTAGTCCATATCACTCCTTAGCTATCACTAGCTCAGATTTATTCTAAATGTTATCAAATCTTTGGACGTGAATAAATAAGCAAACAAACATATATTTATATTTGCATACATAAACTTTCACATTCATAAATTTATTAGCAAGATTGTATATACTCGTTGGGTTCCGTGATATCATATCCAGGATTAAAAGTATTCTCTGTAACCTAACTCCATACCAAATATTAGCCATAGCCGTTAGAGCGTAAAAGAAGTAACAAACATACACACACAAACTTCGCCTTTGTAATATTAGTAGCGTAGAAACTTATGAAAGTAAGTTACTACTCGTACCTATATATTATATTGCTGAATCTTCTTCATCGCTAAACATGTCCGATATAATTAAAAAAAAAAACTATATCAAACGTATTTACAGGAGCCATGCTATAAAGCAGCTAATTAAACTAACTAAAATATTTTTTCGGCTAAAGTTATATATATGTACACAAGGGTACTAAAATGTAATGGAATATTTAAATGAGGTATTTACAAATATAGCATATTTATATACATGTATGTATAATCTTCAATAGCAATGACAGTACAATATACTACTACCAATTACATACATATACGATAACAATCTAGTTGTCAAAAATAATTACTTCCCATTATCTAATACCATGATAATAAAAAACAAACCTACTAATATACAAACGCACCATAATAATTTAAGTCAGTGATTATCAATATACCAATTCTAACTTTTATTTCCTAAACATTTAAATGGTTAAAACTATTTCAGCCAGATGTCTGACATACAAAAGAAGAAGAAGTTAAGGTGAAGAAGTAGAATAAGAAGAGTCAAAACAACTAAAATCACGTCAAATGTAGAAAATATAGACTTTAGAACGCACTCACTTGTATCACCTCTAAAACTGCCTGCACATTCCATATTTGACGTGATTTTAGTTGTTTTGTCTGTGGTTCAGAACGTGCCGTCTCTTTCTGGCCACCTATGATGAAAAGAGACGGGGCTTCTTTAAATTTAGTTTAGTCGTGTGTGCCGCTGAATTGCCACCAATATCGTTTACCATCAGGTGTATTACATACATTATTAAACAATACACTCGTAGTTTTCAAGACCGCTAGATTATAGGTTAGTAAAACAGAGCCTTATTAAGACTAATTATGATCAAACGCAAGCCCATGAAATACAAAAAAAAAAACTTATTTTACGCAGCTTACTTACCCGCGGTGGTCTTCCACCGCTCCACTGAGCGACGCCTTTCGAAAGCCCGGAGATGTGTTTTCCACCCAACACCAGCACGTCTTGGATTTCTTCTAGCGTCGGAGTAACAGACACGTTTGGTATCATAAGGGCCGCATGGAGAAGGAATATGGGCTTCTTTTGCGAACCTATAAAATATAGAATTTCAAATTTAAGGCGCTACGGGAGCAAAACGGCATATTTTGAAAAATCCTATAAAATCTTACGTAAATGATCCCTATTTTTATCTTTAGGTATATATGGAGGAAACAATCCGGAAAGGGCCAGTGCAGTGCAAGAAGGTCTCCGGAGTATTTCCCGGAAGAACCCGGAGACCCCCGTTAGGCACAGAGGCAGGTCACCGGGGGGGTTTTAGTGGGTACAAATCCCACATAACCTGGCTGCGCCCCATCGTAGCCAGGTATCTTGTATAAGATTTCCCCGTCGTCAACAAAAAAAGGGCTTTAGGTATTTTTTCAGTTTTTAACCTTGAATCAGTTTTAAGGATCGTTAAAGCTCCAAAACTCGATAACGTGATATTAGTTCGACAGATTTTTCTTTCGAATTTTTTTAATAAATTCTTATTTTTGATGATATTATCTTGAATCATTAGACCTTATTATTTTAATATTCATTAATTGATGATTTTAAAGCATTTATTTTGTTGAAAATATACTAGCAAACGTCAAGCGCTTTGCTCAAATAAGTACGGCGTGGCTGACTCGGTACAACAGCGCCTAAATGAACAAGTGAGCGTAGTTTTTGAAGAGGTTACTTCGAAACCATAGCACGGTGGTATGGCGTTTTCTAGTGCACGTTTGGCTGGCAACCACTTTGACCCTCATGTTGATAAATCTGTCGCCAAGCATTGTTATTATCTGTACCTGGCGTTTTAAATCGTTGTCGAGTTTTAATCTTACAAGAAAGGCTTACTACTGATAACACTGTCAACTTATCGATCTATCAATTAAAAAAAAAGTTTTTTTTACTCATACATATTAAAGCAAAAAATAATTTACTAATATACAATGTCAATACAACACAATGACCTCTACATCTGTTGTTGATAATTTGAATTACAATATTTTAGTATATTTTAGCTATTCAGCGCGGTAATGCAGCGAGCGTGATGGGCACATTTGCACCGGGGGCGACCAGGGGCGGGTTATTTGATTAATTAGTTTTAGTTTTTAATATGTGACATTTATATTGGACGTAATTTATATAATATTAATTTTTTATGTAAATAAGCTAATAAATTTAAGTATATTTGTACTTACACGTATACGTATATTTGTGTTGTATATACTTTTTATGGCTATATTAGCCTATTCTTCACCATACAAACCTTTAATAATAACGTTCTGAAATCTCCGTAATTTTTCCCGAACTGATAGATCTTCAGATACGGAGCGGTTTATAGGTCAAGGTTTCTCAAAATCAATCGATAAGCGTGTCCTCGCTAAGGCAAGCCGAGTTCATTGATCCCTCGCAAGTAGGGTTACCAGATGAAAAAATCAAAAGACCGGAGAAAAGGCCTGATTTCCATGGAAAAGTCCTGAGATTTTATACAGTTTAACATTTTTACTCAAAAAGGTATTATTATCGTTTTATACACTGCCGAAATAACTCTTCAATTGTTACCAAAAGAAGACTTTGTTTAGTTAATTTTACTTGGATAAATAGGTATCGATTTGAACTGTGCAATTATTACCAAAAGAAGATTATTTTTAGTTTGTTTCACTTAAATAAATAAGTATTGATTTGAACTGTTCAATGGTTAACAAAAGAAGATTATTTTTATTTTGTTTAACTTTTAATTAAAGAGATTTTATAATGTAACATGTGTTTTATTAAAAATCCTGAGATATCACGAGATTTGCAAAATCCGACCGCAATCCTGAGAGAAGTCGAAAAATCCTGTAATCTCACGAAAAATCCGGAGATATGGTAACCCTACTCGCAAGATATTAAGGTAAATAATTCCGTGACCCACAAAGGTTTATGGGTCACAGGCACGTGTATCTCGAAACTGCGTAATAAATTCATTTATTTGGGCCAAGTGATTGTGTAACATAATATATTCAGTATTGTAAATAGTAAAATTAAATTGTATTTTTAAGCTGTTACTTTAGAAAAATAAAAAAGTTTCTGCATATAAGATTTGGGAGGAAAACATTCAATTCACTTACCTTCGACGCAAAAACGACTGGGAGTTATAAGTGTGACGTGTCTGTCTGTCTGTGGCATCGGAGTTTTTTTTTTTTTTTTTTTTTTTAATATTAGGACACATTCACACACGGCTGGTTAGCCCCATACTGAACCATTTCTAGCTCGTATTATGGTTGCTAACACAACTGATATACTACATATTATATAAATACATATTTAACACCCAGACCCACAGCCAACAAATTTAGTTAAGCACAAAGATGTTGACCGGGCCGGGAATCGAACCCGGAACCTTCTGATTACCAGACCGGCATGGTAACCTTTACGCTGACGAGGTCGTCAAATTTAAGGCCATGACAAGGGCAACATTTTGAATTTACTGTTTTTTTAGTTAAAAATTATAAATAAACATAAACGGTAAAAGAAGCGACCACCAAAAATTTTTTCGGGGATTTTCCTAATCGTCTTATTCTAATGTCTGGCCGTACCATCGTCTGCCGGCATGCGGTCTGCGTCCGAAACGAATTGCTTGATGATGAGATCCAGCGTCCTGCGAGTGACGCGAATAAGCACGTCCACCACCTTGCGGCTGTAGTACCGCCTCATTTCACTCACAGCGTTTTTCACCATTTCCTAAGGAATATACAATAAAATATCTAATAATAAACATTTATATTGGAAAACCTAATTTGTTAAAATTGGAGGACGCGGTTCAAGCCTGCTCTCTTCTGCTTACACCACTGGTTCAGTTCAGTTGTTTATAAACTCCTCTCCATCCAAAGGTTGTCTGGAAGAGATCACTTTAAGCGATAAGGCCGCCAATTGTGGCACACTTATTTGTAAGCTCTTTCTTTTTCTTTTTTGTATGTAAGAATTAATGTGTCCATTAAAGAATTTTCTATCTATCTATCTATCTGGTTACTATCAAATTTACTTACGTTGAAATCTGTGCTTATACTCGTAAATTCCAAATTAACATTGTGCATTTGCTTTTTGAAGAAAAGAACTACCATGCTTTTGTGCCATGCCTTTGGAGTTCTCCCAGAGAAGAGGACATTATTGAACAATTCTCGGAGCTCCTTGAGCACTGCTCTTCCGCCCGCTTTCAGGAGCTCTGTTGTTATACCATCTTCACCTGGGGCTTTTCCATTTTTCAGCTGTCTAAGGGCCGACACGATCTCATCTAGTTCGATCTCAGGCAGATCTTCGGTATGGTGGCGTGTGAGGGTGGCTCTCGTATCCTCTGTATCATGTGCGAGATGAGGAGCATGCGATGCGTAAAGCTGGCCGTAGAAGTATTTTACTTCCCTGAGGATCTCCGGCTTGGCGACGACAACTCTCCCGTCCAAAGTAGTCAACTTAGTTAGATGGCTTTTTCCCAAAGGCTGGACGAACACTTTCGACCCTCGCATTCTGAAGGTCGCGTCGTACCAGTTTGGTTATACTATTATTTAGAGCCCTGTGTTGAGGGATTTCCTCCTCGTAAAAAAAAAAAGAGCCCTGTGTTCTGACAAAATTGACAACAATGGCCCTTAATGTCCCCCTTAATGCACCCTTGGCAAATTTATTCATAATTTAATAAACTAACTATTGCCGTAATCATTTTCAAGACTTAAACTTGATAAATAAAGAATTTTCCATACAAACTTTCACCCCCAATACAAACACTTAGTTCATCAAAATTTTACATAAACTATTTATATTCTAAACTTTTATCAAAAACAAAGAAGTCATACAAACTATTTACCCCCGTTCACCCCCTTAGGGGTGGAATTTCCAAAAATCCGTTCTTAGTACGCGTTAACGTACTAAAACAAATACACGCTCTAAATTTCATACACCTAGGACCAGCCGTTTGGGCTCTGCGTTGCCTTTAGATAAATAAGTCAGTACAAAGATTCTTATAGTATAGAAGAAGAAGATAGATAGATAGATAATGATACGGAACCCTTCATGTCCGAGCCCGATTTTTACTTGGCGGCAGAATAACTAGCAACAGTGCGCTACGGACCACCTGGACAGCTGCAGAATATTTCATGCCAATATTATAAATGCGATCCGAAAGTTTACGAGAACATGTCTAACACTCTTTCACGCTCCAACGGATGCACCGATTTACATGAAATTTGCTATGACGATAGGTTAGACACTGGATTTAAACATTACAAAGTACTCGTTTTCTCGGATTACCGCGTGACGCAGTCAATATTATAACAAGTATGTGGAGCGCCGTTTCCACAAAAAAGCAATAGATGGCGCTGGATGGTCTTAAAACACGCAAATGTTCTGTTTCAAATACATATGGAGGTTTTTCTGCTGCTAATCGTCAGTTGCGCTTAAAACACGTCATATCATTGGTTACGGTACACTGCGATGTGTCAGTAAACTTTGGTTAGTTTTAAATTCGTTCCATTAAAGGCAACGATTATAAAACTTGAACAAATGAATTATTATAATAGTAATCATTCCAGAACTAACTATATAAATATATTATAAAACAAGTAACGAAGGCAACGCAGAGCCCTTACGTCTGGTCCTGGAGTTATCAAATTTGGCGAGTAAATTTATTTTAGTACGTAGATGTGTACAAAGAACGGGTTTTTAAATTATTTATTGTACGAGTATACAAATTCCAAATAAAAAAAATATAAATAAATATGGTATTAAATATTTCTTCCCGAGTTAAATCGAGGGTAATGGGCTGAAAGTTTATATGGAGTTTATTATTAATCAAGTCAACATTTTGAAAATTCTATATATCTAGCAACGATCGTAATTTTATTTGATTCTCTAAATTTTACGCATGTTTTGTTTGTTGAATAGGCTCACGTTTGACCGCAGCTTGCCTGATGTTAAGCTTTGCTGTGGCCTAAGATGTAACACAATATATATATAAACATAAGCAGCCAACTGTACGTTACCACTGACGAGACAGGGGGCCTTCTCTCACGAAGAGAGAAGTGTAGGTCATAATCCACCACACTGGCTTGGGTTGGCAGATGACACACGTCTTCGGATATTGTTGTCCTTAAGCTCGTCGGTTTCCTCACGATGTTTTTCTTCACCGTGAAGCGAGTGGAAATCCACACATAACTTAAATAATTGGCCAAGTGCGAGTTGGGCTCGCGCATGAAGGATTCCGTACCATTGTTGTATGGGAGCCCCCCTCAAACATTTATATTATTTCAATTTTATAATTTAATAAAATACCAATATACTTTTATGTTTTTTGTGAAAATTATTTAGTCAAAACGGTTTCTGAGATACAGCCTGGAGACAGACATACATAATATTTAACGGCTACTTCGTCCCTGCCTTCGTCTGTCACCCTGCAAGAAGGTCGCGTACGAAGTGGTTGGACTCTAGTTGCTTTGGTTTCCTTTCAACACGTCCAAATCTTTCGCCTTTTACTAAGTGGTTGGACTCTAGTTAAGTTAACAACATACCTGCATACTTTTAGACAGGCCACCAGCTGGCATAGAGAGTAGACGGTGCGGGCTTTCGAAACACTCCCAGACCGCTGACCAGTCCTGTTGCCCACTGGAGGTAGACTCGTTAAGCGTAGACGCTGCACCGCTGCCGCTTGTGCCCTCATCTGGTAGATTTATAAACGGTGTTCGATACAAAATGAGTGGACTGTATGCAAGTTCTGACTCTCACAAAGAAAATGCGAAATTTAGATAAGACCGCGTACCTTTCATCCACGACGCCACTTCGTGGGATAACTCGTGTCTGGCGGCACCTCGGTGGGTAACGATCGTCGAGTAGCCTAAGCTCCTTGTTGAAATGCAGAACAGTATTCACTGTACACGGCACAGTAAATATCCTTGGTGAAGCGACGCGCGTCACTAGGATATATTAGCGAGTAACTCTCTACTACGGCGCGGCGATGATAAGCGCGGGTTGACTCCCATACGATTCCAGAGTGACTGCCTCAATCCGCACCGCGCGGCCTGCAGGTTTTGTTGTTCTACCCTCATTTCACATTTATCCTATTATGAGAATCGAACAAACGGTTTATTCCAAAATAATTACATGTTTTGTCTACACCAATGTTATACAGAAGAAAAGTGTGATTGTTTGTTTGACGCGAACAGGCTCCGAAACTAATGGACCGATTGATAAATTCTTTCATTGTTGGGAAGCTATATTATTTCCGAGTAACATAGGGTATATTTTGTTACTCTTTTGAATTTGTATTATTTTATAGCCCGTGCGAAGCCGGGACGGGATATAGTCTAAAATAGTTTTAACTTTTTATGTCATCGATCCGCCGGGATTAAACCAGGGCCGTCAGATTGAAAAGCGAAAAGATATTACCGAACGATACTCGCTTTTTATTTTTTTAATTATCATTACAACTTAGTTAAAAGGGGTTATATTTATTATATTTATTATAGCGTATATTTTTGCAAATTACAGACACCACTTGTGACATCACGGTCCAGGTCGCTTAGCATTCAAATCGGATAATACTACAAGTCCAATATCATCATCATCATTATCAATCATCACCCTAATCCGATCGACTGCTGGGTATAGGCCTCCGCTCTCTTATGCCAGTATTTTCCATCTTGTGCCTAGAGCGTTTGGAAACCAGAGTATTCTCTCTAACTTACCTTCAGCAATTAGAAATTCGAAATCCGGATTAATCTCTGTAGGCTTGATCTGTTGGGCTGCCTTCTTCACGAGATCCAACACTTCTTCTACTGCCTCTTCCACCATCAAACTCTTCCTGTTCAACTCCACACAGGCGTTTCTGTTCAAAATATATTTATCACTTATTTATAAATAATTGGCCAAATGCAAATAGGGCTCGAGGATGATGGGTTCAATTATTTAAAAAAAAATGGCAAAAACACGATTGTTGTATGGGAAAGTTAAAAAATAAAGAATTATTTTATCTTTATTCAATTACTTATTTCTAAAGGTAAAATTGTAATTATTTATATTTTGTGAAAATTTTAAGCGCTTACCTACCGTTATTGATATATAGTAATGTACTTAAAACGTTTATTGTATTTTGTATGTACCCCCCTTAATATTTTAATTTTGGGGTTCCGTGCCTAAATGGTAAAAAATAGGGGACCCTATTACTAAGGCTCCGCTGTCTGTCTGTCTGTCCCCAGGCTGTATTTCAGAAACTATAATAGCTAGCAAGCTGAAATTTTCAGAAGATATATATTTCCCGTTCCACTTTAACAACAAATACTAAAAATAAAAATATGAAGAGTTGCCCCCATACAATAAACGTGTCTTTTAAGTATTTTTTTGCTATATATCAATAACGGTAAGAGCTAGACACTTAAAATTTTCACAAAATGTACAAAATTATATGAACTATGAAATTAAATTATAAAATTAAAATAAAAAAATATTTAAGGGGGGCTCCCATACAACAATGTTACGGAACCCTTCAAGCGCAAGCCAAACTCGTACTTGGTCAATTATTGATTTTAGTATTCGTTGTTGTAGTGGCACGGGAAATACATATCTTGTGAAAGTTTCAGCTTTCTAGCTATTACGGTTACTGTGATAGAGCCTGGAGACAAACATACAGATAGCGGAGGGAAATAGGGTCCCGTTTATACCTTATAGGTACGGAACCCTAAAACTAACTATTTTTATATATTCAACCTACATTTTTTACACAATCAATTTTAGTTAAATATGTACATTATTAAATATGTATAGAGGAAGTGTGAAAGTAGCGCCAGTGAGTGAGAAATTAAAAAGTGGAAGGTTGACGTGGCATGGGCATGTGATGCGTAGAGAGGAGATGCATGTTACTAGGAGATGTGTGGAAATAGAAGTGCAAGGAAGA
The DNA here is from genome assembly GCA_035578125.1 of Mellilla xanthometata. Lineage (NCBI taxonomy): Eukaryota > Metazoa > Arthropoda > Insecta > Lepidoptera > Geometridae > Mellilla > Mellilla xanthometata. The sequence goes on from JAPUBQ010000003.1 coordinate 4,204,771, forward strand.
AGAGCAAGAGGCCGACCGAAGAAGACATGGATGGAGTGTGTGAATGAGGATATGAGAAAGAAATGAGTGAGTGTAGAGTCGACGACTGATAGAGGAGAGCGGATGGAGAAAAATTGGAGGAAAAATAAGAATGTACATTATCATAAAATAATTGTAATTGAAAAAAGAAAAATTCTAATTGATTAATTAATACTGGTAGACGCTAGAAATATACGCAGAATACTAAGTTCTCAAAATAGAAAAAAATATATATTATATTATAGTTAGTTGGTATCGTACCGACATCCAGTCTCAACGTTTTCGATGAACTCCTCAACTGACCACGGCTTTTCTTCTGTAAAACGACAAAAAGAAATGTCAGGGGAATTTACTTTAAGAAGAAGATCCATAAATTCGAGACAAAATTTTTGGAAATGCTTTTTTCACTAATTGTTTTTGGTATACAATAAACTATTTTTGTATTGTATTGTTATATGAATGACCTAAAATAATAATAATAAATATTAGGACACATTTCACACACGGCTGGTTAGCCCCATACTGAACCATTTCTATTTTGTATTATGGTTGCTAACACAACTGATATACTACATATACATACATATATAGATACATATTTAACACCCAGACCGACAGCCAACAAATCTGGTTTCGCACAAAGATGTTGGCCGTGCCGGGAATCGAACCCGGAAACTTCTGATTGGCAGTCTGGCATGGTAACCATTACGTCAAGGAGGTCGTCATAATAAATAATCATTGTAACGCTTTAAATTTTTTTTAGATTAGTGTTTAAACTTTGAGTATTAGTGTATAGTTTTTCGGCGAAAGGAGACATCGTGAGGAAACCATAGCATGGTGGTAATTAATTTTCTAGTGCTGGCTTGGCTAGCAACTACCATCAAAGTATATCCAACGTTTTTTTAAAGTAAGTGTGACCGTTTCTTTTGTACAAATATATGCCTTACGATAACAGTTTCCGAAGTACAACTACCATCAAGTTGAAACATTTTCAGGAGCGAATGTCATATGGAATGTGGGTGATGAGATCTCTTCGGCAGTGCTCGGAAAGCACCGAGACTGTTGAACTCATTCCAATTTTTAATAATAATGTAAGTGTGACCGTTTACGACGTGGAAGTTATTCCACTATCGTACGAGCAGGGAAACGCCAAGGCGGCGGGCGTCGGTTAACGGTTGAGGTCCCCAAGGCACGCACAAAGCATTTTGCCTCCACCTTTGTTGTCTGAACCGCCAAAATTTGGAATTCCTTGCCGAATTTCCTGTTCCCCAATGTCTACAGTCTAGCGATTTTCAAGGCGGGAGTGAACCGGTTCCTTCTAGTAAGCGCGATCCACCGTAGATCTCAATATCACTAACCATCAGGTGATTTCATCAAGCGCTGACCTATTTAAAGTAAAAAAAATAAAACTAGCCTGGTAACGTGATGAGGGTAACTTCTTGCATCCCTTGCAACACGTATATGATCCTGTTGGAGTAGATATCGTGGACCCTCGTCACCAACACGTCGAAACTCTTGATAGCCTGCGACAAATGATAGCATAAAGATAATCAGACCAATATACGTTCCCACTGCTGGGACTCGAGGCCTTCTATCACGAGGAGCGAGATATAGGTTATATTCCACCACGCTGGCCAAGTGTCCGTTGGCGGAAGACACACGTCTTCGGATATTGTGGTGGTTCAATGTAACGACGTACAAGTGCATAGAAAAAAAAAAACAAAAATAAACATATAAACATTGACAATCATATATAGTTATAATAAAAATAAACAAAAACTGAACAAATTTCTATAATTAACTCCACGGAAAAGAGCCGCTACTTAAATATTGAATGAAAGTTCAACTCACACATTGATGTTAATTTATATTGTACAGTAAACATTTTTAACTGAAAATGTTCTACTAGAAGAATCTGTACCAATGAGAGAAGAAGACGTCTTCTTGTCGAATGACAGGCACGAGAGCTCGTACCTGATTGGCTCGCTCCACGAACTCAGCCCAGTTGTCGCTGGTCCAGCAGACGGAGCGAAGCCCGGGCAGCAGCAGAGAAGAAAGCCGTACCACCTGAGGCAAGAACAGCGGCCGCACTTCCAGCTTCACGCGACGCACTGTACGCAGATAGTCTTCTAGCAGGAACTGAAGACGAATTAGAAGTAATAAAGCAACTTTATTCTTATTACTAGGAAATTTATTTTCACTACTCGATTCAAAAATCCATTCATATATATTCATAAATAAATTCATCTCCGTTTTACTATAGAACGAGCAAGGCAACGGTTAGGAGATACCGCTACATAAGGGAAATTTTGAAGATTCGCACAAAGCGCTTCGCCTCAACATTCATAGTGAGGACTGCAAAGCTTTGGAATTTCCTGCCTGCGAGGCTCTGTTTCCCGAGAAATACCATCCTGAGATCTTAAAATCGAAAGTGCATAGGTTCCTTTTATGTGAGCGTGCTACAACGTAGGTCACGCAAGACGCTCCTTTTGTCTATATCCCTACTGATGTCGCCACCTTCCAATAGTTTTGACATGTCAACGTTTCGTTTGACGCATTCAATATTTTTGCTGACCACCCTCTCCTATCCCATCCTGTAAAAGATACAGTGGCAGTCATCCGCAAAACGTCGGCGATACTAGTCATCACCAAAAACACGCGCGCGCAAGCTATGTTACTGTACCTGGACTTATCGGGTATCAAGGACTTCGGAATTATCGATCACCCCTTGAACAGTGAACCAGTGCATGGTATTCCTGGAGTTATCAGGAGCCAGTGTTTTGTGAAAGGTGTAAATTAGTGAAATGAAGACTCAAGAATACTTCAGTCCCCAAAGTGCTTGGGGCTGATAAGCCCATAACCTCATATGGTGCCGTCGTCGAAGGAGAGGAGCCTACGTCTGTGACTGGATCAGAACCCCATTCCTGCGTAAGTTCCTCACATTCCACCCTTTTTTTACCCATACAGTCCACTTTAATCAACTTGGGCCTACATTGCCCATCGTTTACATTTTGGCGGAACCACCTACTTAAAATAAATATTTAGGAAGAAGTTGAACATACCTGCAACGAGTCATTAACGAGCGTGAAGTAGTTCCTCTTAGCGTAAAGCGAATGACACACTATGGGTAACTCCAGCCCCATCTTGACCAAACAGTCCGACTCTCGGATGAGAAGACGGATGGTCTGCTCAAGGTTCACCACGATACAACCACTGTCGTCTATCCGGAGTAAGGTGTTGGTAAGGCTGTCGTCCACGTCCCAAAGCTGCCCAAGAACAAATGTCATTGTTAAAACCCGTTGTTTACAACAAATTGGTCAGCGTTAGACCACAAAAATAAAAAGAAAACATCCAAAACCAAACTTGCGAATTAGAAAATAACTGATTAAAAAAAAATTAAGTTTGATAGGTAGGTACCAAAATTAGTGTAGATACGAGTAACCCTATTATCCACTGGCAACTTAGATCACACGAAAAAGCAGGCCCCGGCCGGGTTGATAACCCTCTTCTCCACTTAGATCATACAAATAAGAATACCCTGACCGATTTGATAGCCCTCTTCTCCATTGACCACTTAGATTATACGAAAAGAAGGCCTTGACTGGCTTGATAACCCTATTTTCCACTGGCAACTTAGATCAAACGAAGAAGAAGGCCCCGAACAGCTTAGAAAACCCTCTTCTCCACTGGCAGCTTAGATCGTACGTAGAAGAAGAATAAAACTCACGTTCTGGTTCATCCAGACAGCGCGCATGGTGTCCTCGTAGTTGTGGATGAGGGAGCGCGTGTTGGTGTACTTGCGCATCATGTCCAGCGAAGCGGGGAGAGCTCGTAGCACCGGGTGTGCGGACACACTCTCCACCGTCTCTGTCATGTTGTACATGAGACAGCGGGCCCACTTTATGCGACCTAGCGACGTCAACAAATAACATGAGGAATAAAATAGAAAAAAAAGGTGTACTTCCCCTGTGATAAACTAAGTACCGTAAAATGAGGTGTATTGATACAGCGGGGTTTTTTTTTATGATAGATAGGCAAGCGCTTGATCGAAACTCACCTGATGTTAAGTGATGTTGCGATCTAGGGTGGAGCGCGCTTGCCTAGAAGAAACCGATTCACTCTCGCCTGATGATAAGAAACAAAACCAGGAAAGTTTTTTAAGCAGAAATTCCCAAGTTCTCAGTTTTAATTTTCTACTACATATTGTATTTTTTACAAGATTAAAATTTTTTTTTAGTAATGAGCTTGAGCTTTAGACGAAGAGAAACATCGTGAGCAAACCATAACATGGTGTTTAAGCACTTTCTAGTGTTCGCCTGGCTAGCTACCATAAACTGTCTCTCAAGATGACAAATCAGTCGCCAAGCACCTTTGTGTTGTAGAACCCTTCTTGAGAGCCAGTAATTCCAGACTAGGCATGTTCCACCTTAAGGTTGTATGATTTTTTTGCAGTGTCTTACCCCAGAAATCCAAAAAAGAATATAATTGTTAGGAGAAATGCAGATACACTCACCAGCGACCGGGGAATAGTTTCTCGGAAGCGGTGGGTCGTCTTTCTGCCTCTTGAACATTTTCATTATTTTATCAACCTCCTTCTCTGAATACTTCAGCACTCTGTCGTATTTCTCGTTCAATTTCGTTATGAGTATCTTTTGGCTGACCTTTGAGAACAAAATTTAGAAACAAGTGTTTTAATACCCGTGATATCTTCACTAATGCAATTAATCAAACAACAATTAGTTTAGTCATGTCACAGTGAACTTGCCGCCATTAAAATCTAACCAATGAGAGCGCAGGGCCAATCAGGAGCAAGCGATCGATGTTATAATGAGATTTTACGATGTCGATGTTAATATTATACCATCATGTGAAATTACTTAAATTGGGTGTTTTGTTGTCTGCGCTATAACAGTAATCATTATAAGTCAAGTATTGGAAACATAACATTAGTGTAGATAAAATTTATTAATATGAAGGTGCAGAACTTCGTAAAACATTTTGATTGAAGGTGCAGAATGTTAGAAATTATGAAAATATATATATATATCAGTTGTGCCCAGCGGTGTTTCCCGCATTATTCCAGGCTAAAATGTAGGTAATAATAATATTTAAATACAATTAAATTTAAAAATTTAATTAAAAATAGCTGTAAAACTCAAGCAACGACGATGCCAAATGCATTTGAGCACATTTTTTTTATCATATTTAACTTTTATCGGATTAAGTATTTGTATAGGTCCCTCGCTCTCACGCTAGGATACCCTGAGTTTGTGAGAGCTAGTTTCTCTTCTTAGGGGCGTGTTAAGAGGGGACATGGTTTATGGATGTAGTGGCATATTGGACGTGATTTTACTTTATGAAAATTGAATTTTTTTGTACCTTTTCAAACCGCGTCAAAAATTTAATTCCCTGCGGTGTTTCCCATACGCTTGCAAAGTTATTTTCAATAGTATTTCCTATGGATTCTCGCAAAGCGTTCGTTTTCTCTATGAAAGCTTGGTGGTCCTTGTCGAATTCACTATTCCTGTAATCTAGGTAGTCGTATTGACAAGTAGTGACTGCTTTTTTGGCTTCTTCAAAAACATGCATGGCTTCTTCTAAATCTGGAAATATAAGAGAAAGACATGATTTCATTTTGAAATAATATCCTATAATATAATAATGTGAATATGACGTCTGATAGAGGAGAGTGGAAGAAGCAGATTTCCTGTACCGAACCCACCTAAATGGGATAAGGTGAAGAAAAAAAAAACCTATACCAATATGACGAGTATAAAGAAGAAAAGTTTGATTGTTTATTTGTTTATTTGTTTGACGGTAATAGGCTCCGAAATTACTGAAGTTATTTGAAAAATTTTTTCACCGTTGAGAAGCTACATTATCCCTGAGTAACATAGTCTATATTTTGTTTCTCTTTACAACTTGTATTATTTTATAGCCCGTGCGAAACCGGGACTGGCTGCTAGTTAAATATATTCTCGACCTGTCTCAAGAGACTGACAGCAATTTTATTAAAAATTATAATCAGCTTCGAACAACATCTAAAGAAGCTCTTGCTAAGGTAGATCAAGAGTAATGTACAGTAGACAGGCATCTTTGCCACGGCGCGCATTGTTCAGAGGTTCTTACTTGTGTTCCTTATGGACTTTCTTTGCAAAAATTGCAAGTCCTTGGAATTCTCTTCCTGACTCTCTGTTTCCTGAGAAATACCATCTAGGGGTCTTCAAATCTAGAGTTAATAGTTATTTTCTAGGTAAGCGTGTAACATCATAGAGCATGGGACGCTAAACACCAGGCAAGCTGTGGTTAAAAACAAACCTATCAGTTATACAAAAAAGTTCCTGTCCCTGTAGCTCCTACCGCCGGTAGCTGGGGTCTTGCCTCCCTGCCATTGGCACGTTAGCTTTTAGTTTTTTCACAATATTTTTGTATTTTTATATGATTTTATTTTGTTGTATAAAACTTCAAAGTTAGAGGCATGTATGTAAATAATGTATTTCTCAAACAAGAGAAAATTTAAGAATACAATCATAGAAACCGCATCGGTTAGTAGTTGCCTTTCTGGTAGTAAGTACGCTATTTACTTAAAAGCCTACAGACATTTACCTTCGCCTAAAAGAAGTCCCTCCATTCTTTTCTCGAACAGATGATTGTAGTCGTCCATCAAATCAAACATGGCAATAATTTTATTCAATCTCTTGCAAAACGTATCGAATTTACCAAACACATAGTTCTCTGAGAAACTAAACTGTTCCGTGTTGGGCAGAAAAGGTTGGTTTTTGACGAAAAGATAAGTTTCTCTGTACGTCTTGTTCAAGTTAATGCAGTGGATAAGTTTATCCCTAACCAGGGAGCGATCTTGGGACCAGATGGTTTCCTTGAATCTGCATGTGATGTACTGCTTGCAGGTCTCTATCATTTGGTTTGTTATCTGAAAAATACAGAGACAGTATAAATACGTTTTTTAAACTTCAGTGTTCAAATTGTATGAAATTAAGTTCACACTTTAAATGTATCAAAGTTTATGTATTCTACAAAGCAAATACTTTCATTCGATATTCATAATGTTATGGAATGTGGACGATGATGATGAATAAGACAGTTGTGAAAAAGTACGTCCTTCGCCATTTTGTATAGACTCTTCTTAAAATTCAATTAATTTCAATTTTAAATTCTTTCTCACGAAATATAGCTCTCGACTTACTTAAATATTGATCAAACAATAGTAATAAGTTTTTTTGGTCAAAATCAAAACCGCTTCATCCATTCGAGAGCCACAATGCCACTGACAGACAGACACTCACACACGTCAAACTTAAAAACACCCCTTCCATTTTACGTCGGGTATTAAAAACCAAATAAGACAAAGATAAAAACCAAATAAGAGAAAAACAAACACCGAGTATACTGTCTCTAGTACCATCCAGTGTTGAGGAGGGAACAATCTCCATTTAGCCGGCGTTATCTGCGCAGGAACAGAGAGCAGAGGTGCGCGCGGAGCGTCGCGGGGGACGAGACGCGCGGGGCGAGGACGCTGCCGCGCAATATGCGCCATGCCAGTCTGCGCGCGGATCTCGTCGGTGACAGTCCGTGTGATTCTAGTACCCGATGATGACGCTCGTAATGCGTCGAAACTCGTTGGACGTATATCCAACGTTTTTTAAATAAGTGTGACCGTTTGTTTCCTTCAAATATAAGATAAAGGCAATAAAGATAACAAACTTACTTTGACCATCAACGAGGAGATCCTCTCCGAAGTATTATAGAACTGTGACACGCTATGTATCAACCGAACAGTCTGCAACAAGCTCAGTATCGAATCCTTTATCTTGACTGGATCATCTAAATATAAGGAATGGCAGCATTTCTCCATAGCTTGGATGAACTTGGCGTTGTCTTTAGCTTCGTTGTAGCAAAACGTTATCTTATGGTCCGTGTCACGCCATAGACGTATCACTTTGGAGTTGGCCAGCTGAAGACATGTCAGCGTTAATTGTACCTCGTTGTCCTGGGGAAAAAACAAATATAATTATTAGCACAAAACATTACATATATAATAATGATAATAAATAACACACACTGACGGTCAGTCCCATACTAAGCCATTTATATCATAGTTTGTATTATGGTTGTTAATAGAATTGATTTATACGCATAAATACTATATATTGACACACATTTACACCCAGACCAACAAACCAACAAAGAAATTAAAAAAAATATTTTTGTTTGTTACAAGTATAATAATAATTTCGTATTCTTCATCTAAATGAGCTAAGTGGCCAAGCGCTGGCGTCGAGAGGTTTCAAGCCGCCCGACGGCCTCTGACTTGGCTTAACGATAGCCTGTACGAGGAGAACATCCGATACCTACATTTTAACCTGTTATTCGGCTCACGGTAGGGCTCAGATAAAATTTCCACTTGAAAAACGACAGTGCACACCATCTGCATCGACCGTTGCTTAGCTTCAATGATCGCATCAGATCACCTTAGCTAGCCGAGCTACCTTTGACTTGGCTGGACGACTGCTTCTTCTAGGACAGGCAGGACTTATAACTTTAAGTTAACTGTAAACCATGGTAGCTCTCAGCTGGAAATGCCACTTTTTAAAAGACAGTCTTCATACATTCTAAGACTGTCCTCATCAACCGTTGCTTAACTTTGGTGAGCGTTTCAGATTTCCTTAGTTCGCCGAGCTGGCGCTACCTGTAACCACGTATGCTGGCTCACCTGTAAATAGGAGACGAGCTGTGAGAACTGTGCGCCCCTCTTCTTCCAATATTCGAGCTCGTCTTGAGGACCGCTGGAATCTACTTCGCGCCTCAACTGCTCGCTTTCACTCAGAATCTGTAAATAAAACAGCGACAAATTAAAATTAAATAAAAATAATTGGCAAAGTGCGAGTTGGGCTCACGTATTAAGGGTTCCGTACTTTGTTGTATGGAAGCCCCCCTTAAATATTAATTTTACTCAAATTTTATTACTTAATTTGATAGATAATATACATTCATGTATTTTGTGATAATTTTAAGTATCTAGCAGCTACCGTTATTGGTATATAGCAAAAAAATACGATAGCGGCACGGGAAATACATATCGTGTGCAAGTTTCAGCTTTCTAGCTATTACGGTTTCTGAGATACAGCCTGGAGACAGACAGACAGCGGAATCTGCAGTGGTTTTGTTGATGATGATTTTTGATCTACTCGTCTTTATACTCACAATTAACGAAACTATCAATGATCTAGTTAAGCGCAAAGATGTTGGCCGTACTGGGGATCGGACCCGGAACCTGATTGGCATTGACATGGGAACCATTACGCCAACGAGGTCTTCATACATGGACTAGGATTGTAGGATACTGACCTCCATAACCTTCTTGATCCACTCGTTAACCCGTTCCTCGAGCATGGTGATAGTGGTTGGGTTCTTGGTCATCTCCTTGAGCTGTGAGTGGTCGCTCAGGTTGCCCATCAGCGCCTGACCGTCTTCGAACAAGTTCACCTGACCGCAAACGTCTTCGCACACTGATCGAGGAGAAGATCAACATTAACAAACTTGTAAAGGACATATAAAAGGAAATATTGGTGATAATTCTGGCGAACACACAACTAAACTAAATTTAGAGTATTCCTGTCACTTTTCACCTTTAGTGAACAGAAAGAGAAAGGACATATAAAAGGATATATCGGTGGTAATTCTGGCGAACACACAACTAAACCAAATTAAGAGTGTTCCTGTCACGTTTCACCTTTAGTGAACAGAAAGAGACAGCACGATTTGAACCATATACAAAACAACTAAAATCACGTCAAATATGGATAATGTAGGCGATTTTAGAACAACCAATTGTATCAGCTCTAAAACTACCTACATTTTCCATATTTGACGTGGTCTATGGTTTAGATCGTGCCGTCTCTTTCTTTTCACTAATGGTGAAAAGAGACAGAGTTACTTTAAATTTAGTTTATGTTAATATAAATGTTTTTTACCTTTAAGGGCGCTGCAGAAAGACCTCAACCCTGGCAGCAGTTGGTTCTTGACAATCGGAAACTTGGTTTCGTCATCGTCCCCGTCGTTGCTCGGGTGCGCAAGCGCATTCATATACACATGCTCCATGACACGCTCTATGGCCGTCACCAGACCCACCTTCTCCGCGTTCAGGATGCCACAGAAACTGGAGAAAAGGTCGCATCAAGCTTCATAATTTATAATAATTACTGTTTAAGTACCCTTTTTTTTTTCTTCGTGAGGAAATGCATTTACGCATCTCCCGCTACAAGCCTGGGGGAGGCGAGCGGGGTATGTCGGACTCGACGGCCAGAAGGGCCGTCACTACCGACTAAAACGTCACCTCTCCCCACCCAGGCCGCAGTCCGCAGTCCGAGCGGACCCACCTCAACTGTTTAAGTACCCTACTGATACACTAACTGGTCAAGTGTGAGGTGGGCTCGCGCATGAAGGGTTCCGTTATATTATTGTATATGAGCCCCCACAAATATTTATTTGATTTAAATTTTTTAATTGATAGTTAATTTACAATTTTATATTTTGTGAAAATTTTAAGTTTGTAACAGCTACCGTTATTGATATATAGCAAAAAAAAAAATACGAAAATAACACGATTGTTGTATGGGGATCCCCTCAATACTTTTATTTTATATTTTTAGTATTTGTTGTTATAGGGGCACGAGAAATACATATCTTGTGAAAGTTTTAGCTTTCTAGCTATAACGGTTTCTGTGATAAAGTCTAGAGACAAACAGACAGCGGAAGCTTAGTAATAGGGTCCCGTTTACCTTTTAGGAACTGAACACTAAAAAACACAAAAAAACTTACAGATCTTTATGAAAGCCTTCTTCTGGCAGCTGTTTGCTAACATTTATACGAAACATGTAAATACATATTCCTGTGAAACGCACATCCCAACCGTCGGAGAGAAATAGCTTTTTCTTGAGTGTCACCTGAAATAAAACAAACTATTTATAATAACGCTATGCAAATAACATGCTTAGTTTTATCTCTGATGACGCTGCGTCTCGGGTACACCCATGCATTCCTTTAAGCATGCCAATCGAGGCACTTATTTTTAATTGGAATAAGGCAGACTAGAATTAGTCGTGGTCCATCACGCACTAATAGTGTAAGATTTATGTTAATATATTATTTTTTTAAAGTAAATAATGGCTGGCTATCCCCATACTGAACCATTTCTAGTTTATGTTATGGTAACTAACAGACCTGATATACTACATATATTTTTCTTCGTTTTGAAGTTATCACCATCTGCATAAGCTTATACAATACAGTCTAGTCAAGTTCAAAAACGTGTTAAATAGACATAAAGCTCCTAAAAATATGTGCCATAGCTCATTCGATGCGGAATGACGTCTAGAAAAATGTTTTTTAAGGGTTTTTTAGCACATAAAAAATTGCGATTGTTATTAACAAAATAAGAAAAAAAAAAGGTATTTAGTTTTTCGTTAATAACTTTTAAAATAATGATATTTAAGGAATTTCGAAAAAAGAACATGAAAGAGGAGAAAATTTCCAATAAAAAAGTCCTAATTTCCGGAACTCTATCTATATTATTTATAAAAAAAAATTAACGCTGAAAATAAAGCTCCGCGAGGGCGTTACGGCATAGGCGCGTCGCCTAAAAAGCCGGTATATCACCTAAAATATATTTTTTTTAATATTAAATATCAATTTAAAAATTTGAAAAAATTATAGTGTAATCTAGACACTTGAACGAAACCTCGGTGAAAAACATTTTTCATGTCGATTTTTCAAAAAGTTACACCATTGTTAATTAACTAATTTTTTTCCAATCTCTGTTTTTATAAATTAAGGTATAAAAGTTTATATAATTGGTCTAAAAATATTTCGCTTCGTGGAGCTCTTTTTGTTTAGGTACTTAATAAAGTTATGCAAAAAAAAAATATTTAAGTTAATTTTTTTGGTAATTATAATTTTTTTAAACTACCTAAAAATGAAATTTCTAAGAAATGTTATCAATTTTTTTTTTATTGGTAATATATTATTATTGCTGTTTTCGCGCCTAATATCAATTGACATTGGAAAAAACATTTTTACGTCATTTGTTAAGAATTTTTTTATAAACAAATAGACTATTTTGGGATTAAAAAAAAATAATTTTATCATCTTATAGCATAGGTGAAATGATAATGTTTTTTTTTTAAAAAAAACTTAAATATTTTTTTTATTGTTTATAATCGTTTTTTTTATATTTCAACACATAAAAAATTGTGATTGTTATTAACAAAATAAGAAAAAAAAAAGGTATTTAGTTTTTCGTTAATAACTTTTAAAATAATGATTTTTAAGGAATTTTAAAAAAAGAACATGAAAGAGGAGAAAATTTCCAATAAAATAGTCCTAACTCCCGGACTCACTAACTAACTAACTCTCTATATTATTTATAATTTTTTAACGCTTTTTTTTCTAACCCGAGGTGCTTTTTGAACACTGTGCTTTTCATTACAAATACAAAAAAGGTAAAAAAAGGCAAAGCTATTCTCCCTAGGGATGCAATGTATTACTTTCATCCCGGTCCTTAGGCAACTTCAGAGCTACTTTCAGAGTATAAGTAATGAAAAGTATAACTATAACTCTTGCCTGCGGAGGCGGCTGCTTGCCTTGCCCCTGTTGGCGAGGCTTGGACCCTTCAGGTTGCGGCCGGTGCTCGATTTCCTCCACGTCTTGGTAGTACCACAGCAGTTTGTTCCTCATGTGGGGAAGGAATAGCTGGTTTATGTCGTCTAGCTAGAAAAATATAGCAGGTTTTTATCTTATAGTTGAACGAAACAACGGTCACACTTACTTAATAAACGTTGGATATACGTCCAACGGGTTTCGACGCATTACGAGCGTCATCATCGGGGACGAGCTCGTTGGACGTATATCCAAGGTTTTTTAAGTAAGTGTGACCGTTTGTTTCCTGCAATTATATAATATGCCTTACGATAACAGTTTACAAAGTACAATAGATTTTGAGAAAGTCGAGAATAGAGAATAGAAAGTCGAGAAAAGAAAAAGAATATATCAATAAATATATTACTCTTCTTCTTTTTCCTTGCCTTATCCCACTAGGTGGGGTCGGCAAAGCAAATTTTATTCCTCTCCACTCTCCTCTATTAGCCGTCGTCTCTACACTCTTTTGTTTCTCTCTCATATCCTCATTCACATTCCATCCATGTCTTCGTCGGTCAGCCTCTTGCCCTTCTTCCTTGCACTTAATAGCATCACTGATTCCTAACTAGACATTCTCCACCGGCAAGACAGACACTGACTCGTGTGTTTTCTTGGCCTGCTATTAAAAATACCTTGTCCTGTAAAAAGAATAGATCAAAGGGGTTAGTTACCATGTTTCCTTCGAAGACGTGATCCATGATAGCGTGCCTCGGAAGGCCAGTGCCGTCTATGAGCAGCTGGAAGGTAAACTCCAGCCGGGGGTCCATCTCCCCCCGCCTCGCCTTGCGCTCGCATTCTTCGCGCCGTTTCTGGAACATCAGAAAAATAATTAACAAGCCAAGTATGAGACCAAATCGCGTACGAAAAGTTATACAAGTACAAATATTTATTAATAACACCATTAATTTCATGTCAAAAAAAAATCAATAAATTTAGGTCAAAATTACACAATTCTCATTAATTTTCCGTAGCATCTAAAAATATTGGGAATAATATAATATAATATAATTGGCAATAAGGTATGGACTGAAGCATTATCGTCAACATTATCAGCCTCTTGGGACTGAGTTTCTTTTCACTTCGTGTAGGCTTATATTTATAATTTCTAGAGATATATTTATATTTTAACCGAATTTTCAAACATACAGAAATAGTTGGTGACAATTCAGTGTGTCACTTCCTTATAGTCATTTAAAAGAGCCATACTTCAAAAGCTTCATAAGCAGTCTTGTGGTGTGCCTACTCGGATCTATTTGATTAAACTGTCTACAAACTAACCCTTACTAAATTACATAACACAAAATTAAAACACATAACTCATTTACAGGTTTTCCAGAGAGCGCCATACTTTCCTGGGAATCCAAAACCTTTTTACAAAGATCCTTTGTTAGTACTGGAATACCCATACTATACAGTTATTAAAGAGATATAGAAAGCGTGTAAATTTTCAGGCATATTTAAATACATTTTATATATTATATACGATTAAGAAAAGGTTTCTAGCCTTCTGCTTGGAGTATATTTTGCATTTTGTCCTCCCATAGTACAACATATAACATTTTTGTGTCACGTAAATGTTTTTTATGTATGTTTTTCTTAGTAGTTGTAGTTCGTGTCACAATATAAATGTTTCTTTCTTTCTATAAAATTCAATGCAGCGCAGCTCTTACAAATGATTATTAAAAAATGCTTTTGGCAATGTAATTCTTCCATCATTGAGAAAAGGTACCAGTTTTCAGACCTACCATCAGTATATCCATTACATCTTCTTCTTCTTCCTCTTCGCTTGAGCCGGGTTTAATGCCGTGAACGAACATTTTGTATTCTTTTTTACGCCTTTTTTATTTATATTTTTTAATAAAAATATAATAATTACTACACTCCTTGTTTTTACTCCTGTGCTATATTACAAAAGAAATTAGTTGAAAATTTGCACTTAATTCTTTTTTTTTTAATTTATTTTATTTTACGTAGTAGACCCGAAAAGATTTTACACTATCCAATTTAAGATTTAGCATTTCAAACGTTTGAAAATCTTAAAAGAAATCCAGTAAGAAACTTGGAAAAGGTGTGACAGTCATTGTACTGAAACAAACTCGGCAGAACTGAACTGGAGAATAGGCGAAACCATTATTTGTAATATGCAAATTAATTGAACAAGTAGTGGGTGTGATTATAACCTCGAGGGTGGTACGGCATCGCGCTTGCTACCTGCTAAGTTCTAACAGAGGCACGCAATATTTGAATTTGATCAACGTTCCATTTTCTGGTTTTCAATTTTGCGAATTCCAACGGTGCGTGATTTATGTTTCGAACTTGTTTATTTGCTTAACTGTTGCGCCTGGTCGAGATTAAAAGTTACTTATTATTCATATTTAAATCTAATTGTTTACAAAAATAAATTTATTTGGCCAACGTATAAGCTTGGCGATCCAGCGAGGTAATGCCGCCAGCATTTTAGGCACCTTACCCGCGGACACTGATTTAGATTTAATTTACTATTTGTAAGGTTTTTGCGTGTGTGTGTTTTTATTTATATAATTAGTTTTTACCGTTTAAGATTTATATCTATATGTTTCAATATGAATAGCTATTGCTTACAATCACTTTGAATATTGCTTCGCAATTCTTAATTCATTACTCCTGAATTGTATGCATTTTATTGTACAGTGCACGACTGACAGTAGCTTATATTTATGTATATACAGTGTAAGACCTTTCACAGAAAAATTAACACATGATAAAAACTTGTTTATTTGCTAAACTGTTGCGCCTGGTCGAGACTAAACGTTACTTATTATTAATTTAAAAAATACTTTTAAAGACGTTTTAAATATTGCTTCGAAATCCTTAATTCGTTACTTCTGACTGGAATGCCTTTTATTGTACAGTGTACTACTAATAGTAGCTCACATGTCTTGATACAGTGTAAGAGCTATTACAGAAAAATAAATAATACTTGGTATAAATAGGTACTCCTAAATGGTGTCAAAATAGACAAATATTTTCATGTTGGATGGTAGTGTCTTTTAAGTGTGGGAGCATTAACTGCACGTAAATTAAATTTATACGTAATTATTGTTAAAATTAGATAACAGTCTTGAGGTTTTATACAACTTCATTTGATGGATATACCATACATGGCTCATTAACAACATTGCGCTAAATTTTCCAACGATCAGCCAAACTTAGTATTCCGTTTTTTTTTTAAATTAAGTAAATCGATTGACAAATACAAATTCTATACATTAAACAGAAGATTACATAAACAACCCTATAAGACCTGTTACTACTTTACCAAATATTTCAGTTAAATACTCACTGATATCTAAAATAATGTTGGTAGGTGCTCTTGCGCGCCCTGTCATATGTATAATATTGTATCGCAGATAACATGTACTTTGTTAATAAAGTAAATAATAATTTAGATAAAAATATACTTACTTTATAACTGGAACCTAATGAGCATTCTAAAAAAAATAGCTTATTTATTAACTCCGAGTAGTAATTAAACGTCAACATACTGACATAAAATAATTAAAGCGAAAACTTAATTATTTATTCCTGACGTGTTTCAGATACTTACAAAATTACTAATAACCTTCCCGAGTACTGTCAAATCCATTGTTGTTTATGGCCCGCTTCCAGTTGAATTACAATCGCAAGATTATCTCGGCAAAATTATATTTAAACTCTAGTTTATGACATCTCTTATCTCTAAAGCCTCGCGGTTCACGAAATGTGAGTTCAATGACATGTATTATCATAAGACATAAAATGTCGTTACGGAAATATTAAACACTATATGAAACGCACTGAAGTGTGGAAGTTACGATTCCACATGTCACAAAAATTAGCATTTGCCATAAAATTGATACGACTCCCAATTGGCATAATGCATAAATTTGACAAAAATCTGAAAAATCCGTTGAATGCGTGTGAAAGAAATCGCGAGACTAAACTTACGAGACTACTATGGTTATATGTGTTCTCAACATACTACATAATAATTTTATTTTTATATTCGTACGTGGGACCATAAAGCTGCCGAAGACATAGTATTTGGATGCACGAATATCGTAACTCAAAAAGTTTACTGGAGTTCGGCGAACAAATACATATACTATATTCATAAATTCTATCGAGACATATGTGCTATGTTTTTACATATCCGTTTCTTCGGTACTACGGGGTTTATTAGGTACCTACTTACTTAAAAGGTAGCAACGACTAACATAAACCAACAAAAGAATAACCAATCAAGTAATGTTCGATGAAATTGAGCACCATGAGGCACGGAACTACGATATAACGTATCGTAATACTGAAGCTTTAGTATACGTTGAAGGAAAGTAACATGGGATGATTATTGTGCTGTTTTTCCTTTATACTCGCGATAAATGAAAATATCTTACCCAGCAGAGAGGCTCCTGTCAAGGAAAGCGATTGTCATCCGCGACTTCGCGACTGTTAAGCTTTGCCTTTCCTTCAATTTTAAGGCACTTGCCTTAAAATTGAAGGAAAGGCAAAGCTTAGCAGTAAAGAGGGTATACGGAGACGGTGAGGCAAATTTGAAAAGTGTCAGAAAGTGAAACTGATCCTGGTGCACACCAGGGGATCTCCAAAGGTATAAGTGGTAGGGGGAAGGGGTGGTGCTTGAAGAAATGTTGTTGGGAACCTTAAGCTTATTATCTAATTCAAAATCAAGCTCAACATTTTCAGTAATTTCATTTTACGAAAACACATTCTCGTGTCACGAAACATAGCTCGTAATCTCCGATACAAAAAAGACGCAAGAAACAGACTAATGTTCAGGCGGAAAATAAAACAAGAAATCCTGAAATTCGTTATTTCGAACTTGGCTTTTGTGATATCATAGAAATGCCTAATGGATCTGTAGCTCAACTTTAAGTAACCACTTATAATTAACATAGCCATATCAGGTAAGATGTTAGTTATTTTGATTTGAATTAATTTGATATTTTAAAATAATTAATTAACCTTTAAAATAATTATAAATAAATATAATATATTAATACCGTGCACACGAATAAATAGATAAAGATTACATTATAAGTACCTAGATAATGACATTTCCTTTCTTTTTTTAAAGTGTTTTTCAGTAAAGTTTTTATAATTATTTAAAAAAGAATATAGAAACTCGGTGTACTTAGTTTATTAATATTTGTATTATTTACCAAATATTTTTTATTTGCAATTTTTATTTATTTGAATTATGTACCAACAAATTATTTAATCAGTATGCTATATGGATAACTTAAGACTTCCAAAGTAGTAATGCTAGCAGCAATACCACATTTTTTTATTTTATTTTTTTCACACACTGTTGGTTAACCCCATACTGAACCATTTCTAGTTTGTGTTATAGTAGCAACTGATATATTACATAAATACATTCATACACATTTTAAACAGATATATATTTAACACCCAGACTCACAGCCAACAAATTTAGTTAAGCACAAAGATGTTGACCGTGCCGGAAATCGAATCCGGACCTTCTGATTGGCAGTCCGGCATGGTAGCCATTACGCCAACAAGGTCATCAACATTGGATGGCAAAGACACGTTAAGCCATAAATATCCATAGTTAATTAAAAAAATACATGTGTTTATGTGTTAAATTTGGAAACTCTAATGCGGTGACTTTGATAGATAAAATTAATTAAATTTACCTGTACAGCTTCGTCGTCCATTTTGTATTATTCTGGTATAAGTAAATTTAAATTCCAAGACTCAGGTTTACAATCGAAACATACCACAAATAAGTAACATCCATACAATATTTAACAGTATCTTTGCATCAGTCAATTTTTTTGATCACACAACAAAAACGTACAACAACACTTATATTTTGAACTTTGTTATAATAAAATATCGGCGAAATCATCCTCAACAGAAACTTAGTCCCAATTCTTAAAGTTCAATAGCTCATAAAGAATGTCAACAAAGTTAACTACTCAACTCAAAATAACAAAACAAAATTAAGTCCTAAAATCTTAATCTCCAAACTTGAGAGCAGAACAGGTCAAGTTGGGAAGAAAAAGTTTTTTTGACTGAAGTGGCCTCGTGTATAGAATGGTTCATGTCATGTCGAACATAAAACGATGGTGGCATGTGATTTGCATTGCACGGCCGAAAGAAAAGGTTGCGTGAAGCGTGAGCACTCTTTTATTCGACGTAGATGAGATCGACCTTCGGGTTCGATCGTTTTTTTCTTTATTTGATTGGTACATTATTACTGTTGTTTGATCTTAGTGGAAACGGATTGTACTTGCGTTTATTGATGAAAATGTATTACTATACAAAACAAACTTATTAAGAGAAAATAATTTTAACGAAATGCTTGCATCTAAAAAAAAACATAGCATATTATCATCATTCTTTTTTGTAACAGAAAGAGCAGAAATTGAACAAAAATAAGAAACATATATGGATATACACACGACACAAACCGATTCGCTTCAACCTTCCTTGTGAAGACTGTAAAACTTAGGAACTTTCTTCCAAGCAGGGTCATCTTTGTTTCCTGAGAAGTATCATTTAGAGGTTTTCTTAATCTACAAATTTTTAGGTAAGCGAGTAACATCGTAAATCACAGTGTAGATAAAGCAAGTAAGCTGAAATCAAACACGAATCTGTGAAAATGTCATTTCTCTAGCTATAACGACTGTGACGACTGGTGTGTCTGTGAAAGACAGAAGGACAGCGAAGTCTTAGTAATTGCATCTCGTCGGTACCTTAGGGGTACGGAATCCTAAAAAGTACCTCAGTATTGTCTTCGTCGTCTTCTCCATCATAGTTGATAAACGCACATCGCAGCTGATTTTCAAACTCTTCCCTTGCTTCAGCCTTTTCTAGTGCAGTAATTTCTTTCACATTCATTATTAGACTTCGACTACTATGTTATAAATGTTTGTCTGGCTTATAAATTACTTCTAAGAATAACTACGAATATAATTATGTATTCGACACTCGCGTTAGTAAAGCGATCTTAAACATTTCGTACATTTCAGAAAATTTGCAAAAACCTTGATAAGATGTGTACGGGTCACGTCAAGTGTTTCAATGGGCCGTAGCGAAGGTGTTATAACGACTTGGAGGTGTAAAGTTATCGACTAAACACGATGCTTATACGAAGGGGTGTGGTCTATACTCCATAATTACCTACTATAAAACTAGAATAGACGGTAAACATGTAGTCATGCGATTTTTATTTCGATCTATACATACGAATAGAACAGGGATGCTCCCAGTCTGAATAGCTTTAAATTTAGACTGCAGCGCTGGCTTATTGAGCACTCGTTTTATAGTATTAATGAATTTATTTTATT
This sequence comes from Mellilla xanthometata, assembly GCA_035578125.1. Taxonomy (NCBI): domain Eukaryota; kingdom Metazoa; phylum Arthropoda; class Insecta; order Lepidoptera; family Geometridae; genus Mellilla; species Mellilla xanthometata. The sequence continues at coordinate 4,224,858 of JAPUBQ010000003.1, forward strand.
TAAACATTGACATTACATATTATTTATGAATTTATATAAGATTAAATTGATTTATATTTTTTTTTGGATTTAAATAAGTATGTACATACTTATAAGATTATTTAATAAGAATGGCATGTAAATTGGTTTTACAAAAATAAATGATTATGATTATGAATATGTAAAATTATTACATTTGAACTGTAATAAAAACTACTTTATGTTTACCCCTTAGGGGTGGAATTTCTTAAAGTTTTAAGTACACGTCAATGATCTTAAAACTAATATTACACTGTCCATATCCCTTATTTGTAATGAACAGCTCTAAAGGGTCTTTAAGAACCCGCTAGGGTTGTGTGTTGCTTATATAAATCAGTCAGTAACGCCAGTCAGTGAGTCAGTCAGTAAGTCAGTCAGTCAGTTACTCAAGATAAATATTCTTATTGCATTATATGCAAAAGATTGATGTAAGTGGGCATGGAGGTTTGTTAATCTTTCACTCTTATGGCTGTTAAATTCAAATAATGTATTGCGATTTCTGAGTGTAATAGTGTCCTAAAATTGATTTTAATATTCTAACGGAAACCTACCATAAGGGTTGCTAAATCAATAATGAAAACTGGATTGCATTATTACGAATACAACCCATAGATTACTAAACCTCCATGGCATAAACAATTTCAATACGACATCAAATGCTGCTTTTGTGTTTGGTGTTCAAAATATGAAAGTATAATTATTACAATTTATAATATAAATAATATCACATTTTAGCGTATTTATTAGCAAATCGTAGCAAATGTAACTAGTGACGTAACGGCCCAAGTTTCAGTTTAATAATTTTTACAATATCTTTTCATATGAACTTCATAGAAATTACAATTTAACTCATTCGAAACCCGAAGTGCAAGGATAATTCTACATATATACATTCCCTGTTAATTATTTATTTAGTTTTTTTATTATAGTAAGAAACCAGTTGTTATTTTCCCAACGTGAATTATTAAATAGTTCTTTGTGACAAATCAATAAAACTATTTTATTATATTTTTATTCAGAGACCACAAGGATTTTAAAACCGGTGTATTGTAAAAAAATCGTATTCACTTAAAATTGTTAATTTAAAAGGTTGTTAAAATGTGCAATATCTATACAAATATATATACATTCTCTGCAAACTCTCTGCAGTTTACTTGCATGACGAAAAATTTCCAAATCTGAAAATGTTCGAACAAATTCTTACAGAAAGCACAGGAGTCAAAAACAGGTAGAATACGAACTGAAGTGAAAATAGAAACTCAGACTTTACCAAAATTCGGCGCGTGGCGAAAACTATTTGAGGCCTAATTTCATTTCCATAAAAGACAATACATCTTCACTTTAAAGTCTATTTTGCACGCAAATTGTGTAAAGTTTTGGAATTTGGCTGAAGTGCCTACATACTGCTTGGAAGTTTTGACATAATTATATTTTGCCTGAAAAAAACAGTGGTTCGGGCAACGCTCATACATAAAAACTACCGAAGAAACAAAGACGTCGACATAAAGAATGTGGTACGTTAGTAAAGAATATTATCTATAGTTGTGCCAAACTGATATACAACAAACAGAACGCTGAGTTATTTCAATTTCGACTTTTATATTTAGATATCTAGACATACATGTATCATATGACATCTTGTTTTGAACATTAGAACTAACTCGCTTGATCGAATGATGATGAAGAACTGCGCAAATTTTACCTTTTTAAGGTTCCGTACCATAAAGGTAAAGACGGGACCCTATGGTCCCGTCTTAATACAGTGCCACCTTAATATACCGTACCTCAATATAACGACTTCCTCGATTTAACAAATTTTTCGTAATCCCTTTGAATTGTCCATAAAAGTCAATATAATATTTACCTTTACATTGCGAACATTCTTTGCGTACAACCTCCTTATAACGAATTTTCAACTATCAAGAAAAAGTATTCATACCTCTAATTAACGAATTTTGCCAACCCAAAACCTTTATATAAAGTTTCCACCAATAGTATAACTCTTAATCTTATAATGTGATTCATGTCTCGACATGTTTCGAAACGCTTTTGTTTTTACAGTAATCATTGTTGTTTTGATGGAAAGTAATGTAAACTCCTCTGCTCGTCACTATTGATTGTTAAAGATTTAAGTTAAAATGGCTCAGAAACGCAAAAGGTGTTCTTTTACGTCTTTATAACGAATTTTAGACCAATCTAACCTCAACTTAACAAACCTCAGCTCAACGAATTACTTGATATTACGAATATTTTCTTGTTCCCCTCCGTTTTGTTATATCGAGGTTGCACTGTAATAGTATTAGGCCTCTTCTGTCTGTCTGCCTGTCACCAACCTGTATGTCAGAAACCGTGATAGCTAGAAATTATCAATTTTTAGAAGTCATGTCATTCTCGAGGCACTTTAACAACAAATACTATAAAAGAAAATATTTAGAGTGGTCCCCGTACAATAAATTAGTTCTGTTTTTGTATTTATGCTCGAATTAAAAAATTAATTAAGCTTCTAAAAATAAAATAAATATTTATTTACTTTTGTCCTACTTAACAAACATGATTTATAGCATGTTTTTAAGATAATTGTACGGAACCCTTCACGCCCGAGCCCGACTCGCGCGTGGCCAATTATTTGTATTTTGTAATGAATGACTTTCCACTGCAAGACATATTTTGTTACTTTGACGCACAATTAGCTACATAGGCTTCTACAGCTAATTAAGTAAGTAATAAAATTGTTTTAAAAAACAAACAACCGACTTCAAAAACACAACTAAAAAGAGAAAAATAATTTTAAGCCTACATCAAATCAAGAATATATAAATAGAATAGAAGAGTTTATTTCATGTACTTATAAAAAACTATTTTAAATTTTTATTAATCCTGTATTCTTGGAGTCGGTGCCAGCAAAGAAAGACAATTAAAAATAGTTTTTTTTAACAAACATTAATTTATTCTTATTAGATGGCACCGACTTCAAGAATACAGGATTAATAAAAATTTAAAATATTTTTTTATAAGTACATGAAATAAACTCTTCTATTCTATTTATATATTCTTGATTTGATGTAGGCTTAAAATTATTTTTCTCTTTTTAGTTGTGTTTTTGAAGTCGGTTGTTTTTTAAAACAATTTTATTTTTACATTTTTAGTGGTTAGTAATGATATTTTTTAAGTTTTAATAAAGTTTTAATAAACTTCACGATGAAAAAATCTGGCGTGTGCCATGCAGGCAACCAATTGCGAGCGAAGCGAGCTTGATGCGAGCGGAGCGAGCTATGCGCGAGCGAAGCGAGCGCGAAAATTTTCACCGTATTTGTTCGAAACGTTTGAGCATAAAGAAGTCCAAAGCAGCACAAATTACATAATGTTTGTTGTGTCAAAACGTACTAGAACCAATTGCAAGCGAAGCGAGCTGGATGCGAGCGGAGCGAGCTATGTGCGAGTGAAGCGAGCGCGAAAATTTTCACCGTATTTGTTCAAGCCGTTTGAGCATAAAGAAGTCCAAAGCAGCACAAATAATTTTATTATATTTGGAGTGTCATACGCCCAAAACATCCTGGGGGAAAATCGAACGAAGCGGGATTACTCCTAGCGAAGCGAGCGCGTAAATATTTTCCATATCCGTTCGAGGGTCTTGTCTATTTATATATATACAATTTTACAGTTCCTTCTTCCACTTAGTATGACCTAAGTGGCCAAGCTCTGGTGTCGAGAGTTTTTCAAGCCCCTGATTTAGTTTGACCACTGCTTGTACTAAGAGTAGTATCCAGGACCAACAAATTAACGTGTTATCCGAAGCACAGTAACGCCCAGATGAAAATACTAAATTTTTTTATGGAAGCCTTGTGCATGGTCCCCCATCCAAAGACTGGCCGCTGGGCCATTGCTTAGCCTCGATGTTCGCTAACTTTTAGATTACTTTTGTTAGCCAGACTATAGGCTGCTAATTTTATGAGCGAAATCTGTTTTGCCGTATGAGCGCGAAGAAGTAAAATAGGTTATCGAGTTATTTGGGCATCCCACAGGAATAGCAATGACTTTTAAGATAAAAAGTTACCTTCGTGTTATACAAGGTCTAGTCTACCCCCTATATCAAATTTTAGCGAAATCAGTGTGGCATGTGTTATTTGGTGCATCCCACGGGAACAGTAATTATTTTCGGGATAAAAAGTAGCCTATGTGTAAACACATAGTCTAACCTATCTTCATTCCAAATTTCATCAATGTCAGTACAGCCGTTCGAGCGTGAAGAAGTTAAAAAGATTTATATGTTATTTTGTTTATCCCACGGGAACAGTATTTTTTTTTCGGGATAAAAAGTAGCGTATGTGTTAACACCTAGTCTAACCTATTTTCATCTCAAATTTCATGAATATCAGTACAGCCGAACGAGCGTGAATCTCTCTTCGGCCGTAAACATAACCTAACTTTTTAGGTTTTTCGTCGATTTCCCTAGGAATACATCAACAGATCCTATTTTGGTGACAATGGGACCAATTCAGAACCATACTCTTTCAATTAAAAAAAGAATTTTGAGAATCGATCCACAAATGGCTGAGAAATCGGTGAACATACATAAAAAAAAAAAAATACATACACGTCGAATATATAACCTCCTCCTTTTTGAAGTCGGTTAAAAAAGGAAGTACCATCCGGTTGGAAGAAACTAAACTAAAAGCAACATCGTTATTCATCTCCGTACACTTACAATAAACCTTACCAATTTCTCCATTTCCCTTATACAATACACTACTTAAATAATTAGGTACTTACACTTTAAACACATTACACAATTTAATCTTATCTATAGCATAAAAATAAGTCGGGTTTTCCTTCCTGACGCTATAACTCCAGAACGCACGAACCGATTTCCACGGTACGGCATTCGTTGGAAAGGTCTCGGGCTCCGTGAGGTTAGTAGCAAACCAAATTCAGGGAAAATTCAACTTGGCGAAATGGAGTTCGCCAGGTTTGCTAGTTTATATATAAATTTTTGAAAACGCCAAAATCCTGTTTTTTTTAGTGACATATTGAACATAAACATAGTTCTCGGCAAGAGAGCGAGTCACCCGGCAGAACATCATTATAAATAAAAGAAGTCTTTTTTTCTAGTTCAAATATTGTTTTGGAACCGAGTCAAATAATTGAATAAAAATAAATAGACGTAAATGCATTTCCCCCTTTGAAGTTAAATGGAGATTTTTTTTTTAATGCTTTTTCTTTATGAAGATCGAATAAAAATTACTTAAGATTACGTTTGTAGTATGTGAGCCTTCCTTTAATATTTACTTTATTCTTATTTATTACAATAATAAATACAATAAATAGTTAAGGGTCCTCTTTCAAGTATACAACAAAATATTTTTTGACATTTTTGATATAGATGGGACCCTTCATGCACGAGGTTGACTCGCACTTGACCAATTCGATTTTGCTCAAGACGGAACTCGTAGTATTTTTTTAGTAGTTTGTAGTATCATTCTCGATCAGTATACGCTTAGCTACGGTATATGCCCTCGACTGGGCATAGGCTTCCTTTCAAGCACGCCATGAACAATGGCCTTCAGCCAGTCTCTTCAAGTTCTTTTTATCATGCTTCAAGATATTTTCCGACTGTCGGGCTAGAGGACTAACAGCTAAATTGGTCGTTTACTTACGTGTAATAATTAAACAAGTAATCGAAATTCTCCAAACAGCATACCTCGCCAAAACTTTTTACGATATATGTCTCGTATATATATTTTTTAAATAATAGGACATATTTTCTACACCCATAAAAGAACTTTTAGTTTGTTATTAAGGTTGTTAACGCAACTGATATACTTTACATACATAATTATATAGGTACAGACCGACAGCCAACAAATTCATGTACCTAGTTCACCACAAAGACGTTGGCTGTAACCAGTACGCCAACAAAGTCGTCATTATGGTCGTACAAAGCTGTAATTTTATAAACTCATAAATTGACAATTACTTGGCTAATTTCAACTATGATAATTATTTTTCAAGTCTCGTTAGAAACAGTATCCACTAAACATTTTCTTTTGATATCATTAAAACCTACGCTACGGTACCCTTCTGACCTATTTATAATCAATAGCGACGATAAAAAACGATTAAATCGTAGAACATAAATACAGCTACTTCCATCAATTTGCATATGATATTAAACTTATTCATTTTATTAATTTAGTAATTAATGCTGAGTCACTTTGTTCGCTCGGTTAATTAATCTGAGGAAAAGTTTAATCTTAATTCAAAACTATAGCACATACTAGTAACTAAATAATAAATCAATAGCTTTAATTAACTATACCTACGTCAGTCCCTTAGTTTCGCTGAAGCTATTAATTTACAGCTTCAATAAACGTGTGAGCATTAAATATTCTCTTTAAATAAGCTCAAGTTTTTAATGTCTACAGATACAATCTACCTTATTTAAATGTGTGAGCCTCGAAATAATTGCATTCAATGTTTTCACTATAAGAAAATGCCCAAGAACCCAAAAACCAAAAGCTAAGAACCGCGCTCAAAGTTGAAAACATCCCACCATATTACGAATTTGTTCCGTGTTAAATCCAGTTAACATATCTAAAATACGGCTTACAATGAGTCGGCATTCCGAGAATACCTCCACATCAAAACTCTAATAAAACCGTCGTATACATATATGCGAAGGTCGCGAGTCTCGCCGCCGAGTTGCCACTTAAATTTTGTGGCATTTCACAGTATTATCATAAATATACACACGAACTTCACATGTAGCGGGCCGACACGAAACCCTTGCCAAAGTTCGCATTCTTTGCCTCATCTATGTAGCAGTCACTACCTACCCTACTGATCTCCTCCTCAGTCAGTTGTTTAGGTTTGTTAACTTCTTTCTCTTTCTCCTCCATGTTTAACAGTTCTAGGTATCCTTTCTAATCAAACTGTCACCAAACGTCTAATTACTGTATTATCTAACAATCTAAGTCACGTCACTCAATTAAGTTTGAGGAAACACCGGGAACGATCGCGACCGCAAAAAAAAGTCGGCCGTCATGATGCGGTTTTAAAAAACAACTGATAGGTACACATTACGAGACCGTTTTCCAGAGGATTATTAAAAGAAAGAGAAAGTATGGTAAATTAGAGCAATATGGTTTATTAATGTTAAAAGTAATTCAGTTTGTCGCATGGAAGTGGCGTGCAGTCACGCGCGGCCGGGACGGCGCCGGCCGGCACCGCGGCCCGGTGCCGTCTCACCCTGATACAGCTCGCCCGGTACACCCTAGCTTATCTTGCCTTAGTGGATTCTATAGCGCACGTACTTCCATTTCAAGCGAGGGAAACTGCGTAACCAGCACGTTTTATGGAAGTAAGACTTGAACGTCAGACCAGCATAAAACAATTGACAATACTCAACCATGAGTACAGATTAATATGGCTATCCACACAAATGAATACTCAAACATATGTTATTAGCCATTATCGTCAAATATGCGAATAACACTTATACAATATCAAATATAACCTTCGCATATCGCAGATGATCACCAAACGAATGTTCCGTGTTAGTATTCCGGTTCCTTCTAGGTAAGCGCGCTTCACCGTAGACCTCAATGTCACTTACCATCAGGTGAATTGTGGTCAAGCGCTGACCTATTTAGAGTTAAAAAAAAAGTATAGGATCTCGTCTTTCGGCGTCACTCAGACTAGACGTGTGCCAATTTTAGCAAAAACTGTGCTATTCAAACTTCGAACTTAATATGATAACGTTGAAGGTCATATTTGTTTACGTAGTAATAATTAGTTACAGCGTTACGCTTCCGTACAACACTCCCGCGCACCGCCACCGGTCCGCGGCAGCGACCCCGCAGGCAGTTAGATCCGAGCCATACACCAAGAACTTGTTTTTCAAGTTATTTGTGGATTTGCACTCGTTTTACGGTGACCGATATTTTTGAGGACCACAATATTCGAGGACATGTCTTCTTTGGAACGATACTCTTGCCCAAAAGAATTCCCCCAAACAAAACAAATCTGCAGGAGTCACGATCATCAGTAGAGAGGAATACGAATAAGGAGCAGAAAAGCTATGATTTTTTTTTTATTTAGTTCACGCTCATAATCGAATTCTGATTTTAAAAGAGATCACAAATAATGGAAAAGAAGGTAGGAAGTGGGGTCTTTGGAGGGAAATTTATCTTGTCTTGTAACAAGTAAATAAATAAATACTAGTACACATTTCACATAGTACCTTATTCAAAAATGTACTAGATACAAGGTGATGTCTCTAAAAACGTCAAGGAAAATAGGACCACAAGTAAGAGTGTGGTCTTATTTGAGTTTAAGCCTTATTAGTATAGTGATATAGTTGAATTTTCTAACGCTCACTGTGTACGGTCATAAAATTTTACGAGCACTAGCTGTTATCGCGGAGCAAGATAGCTTATGTCTGTTACATATCACTAGTCGAAACTCAACCTTAAGATACAGTGGTAAGGTTGACTTGAATTGAAATATTTTCTGTATTTCTGTGTATATTTTAATAGTATAGTAAACTTATGCCATTATTTTGTGCTGTGTTTGTATGCAACATTGAATCTGGTATATATTTGATTGAGGCATAATACACATATCCGCCAACCTGCACTTGGCTAGCGTGGTGGATTGTTTTCTCTGTATCTATTTACATGTGAGAGAAGGCCCCGAGTCCCAGCAGTGGGAACGTATAGTGGGCTGCTCATGCTATATGCTATGCTACACATTTCAAACGCGGCTGGTTAGTTCTAGTGGATATAATTTCGCATGTGTTTTGGAGACAGCTAAAAATGACGACACGTATATTTATGTATAAAGATGTATACAAAATAAAAAAGGCGCTAACTCAAAATAAAAAAATATACTTTTGACATTATTTATAAAATTTATTCAACTATTGTAAAATAATACATGATTTTGAAATCCCCTAACATTATTTATTGAAACTTGATTTTGGAGTTTTTTGAAACATTATTGTTATAGTATAAGATCCCAGGGCCCCCAGACGTTACTTATTTTTGAAGTAATGAATTTTACGGTATAGACACTCTTCTATGTGTTTAAGAGTGTGTGTGTACTAACTAGTTTGACTAGGCGGCCCGTTCACAGGTAGCCGGTAGAAAAGGTAGACAAAAACATAACTTACTTTTGTTAAATTCGAAGTGCTGATTTTTATATATGTCACATAGAATATTATTAAAAATAATTATATCATATTGACAGACCGTTTCTGTGGTCGGTAATTTCTCCCAGACGCTTGAAACCTCATAAAAAAATTACCGAACTTTTGTTATATTCGAAGTCTTCTGCTTTATATATGTTGTTTGGGGGGTTATTTTAATACCTTTTGTGTACAGCCAGACCAATCCGAAGGGCCAAACATTCTCCCAGACACAATCAAAGTTCCGCTGTAAGTGCGAGTGTAGGGGCATTATGCAAGCGCTTGAGCGTGAGCGAGAGCAATATATTAAGTTTTCAGAACTACTCTAGTAGTTATGAGGTGTTTAGTTGTTCAGTGTGTGTTAGACATGCGCAGAATGTGCCACTAAAATGAAAAGATATGTACATATCTTTTTATATCAGTGAACTATATCTTTCTTTTAGTTCAGTAGTTCATTTAGTTCAGTACTAGTTTTCTTTCAATATTTCATTCAGGGCATCGCATCTCTGTCACCTTGGGATAGAGTTTAAATTTGCCTGGTCAGTCAGATTCGCCGAGTGAGTGAAATAGGCTATCATGTATCATATCCATACGTACAACAGAGCGGGACAGCCATAGAGAGTCCCGAATACTCCCGATGTTTTCATTCGAGTCTCGAGTCGTTCTTAAACCATGTCTTAAACGGATGAAAGAACTAGTGAACTAAGAACTAATTGAAATGTTACTGAACTAGAGAGTGAAAGATACAAATCACTGAAGTACTTCATTTGAAGGATTCATTCGTGAACTACGCATGTCTAGCGCGGCGCCTCACTCTCGACTTGTCGTTCGAAGAGCCAGCATCTCCTGATGATGCCTTGTGGTTAGGCGAAACACGTGTAGAGTTAAGAACTTCCGAATTATGATAGGTAACGTTAATCTTAATTAATTTTATTTAATTGATCTTAGCTAATTAATCTTAGTTAATTAAGCTTGGTTAATTGATCTTATTTGATTTTTCCTTTACTTGTCTTAATTTGGATTACGGATCACAGCGGAAGTACACTAAATATTTAATTTTTGTCATCTATTTTAATAATTTGAATTGATCAATTTAATACTCGGATAATTTCTGTCTACGAATATATCAAAATTATTCACTATCCGCAATCAAAACTAATATAATACAATTGGGTTTAAGATAGATATGCGGTAGAGCTGGTTTCCTACTATATATACAATACAACTCTATCCCAAGGTGACAGAGATGCGATGCCCTGAATGAAATATTGAAAGAAAACTAGTACTGAACTAAATGAACTACTGAACTAAAAGAAAGATATAGTTCACTGATATAAAAAGATATGTACATATCTTTTCATTTTAGTGGCACATTCTGCGCATGTCTAACACACACTGAACAACTAAACACCTCATAACTACTAGAGTAGTTCTGAAAACTTAATATATTGCTCTCGCTCACGCTCAAGCGCTTGCATAATGCCCCTACACTCGCACTTACAGCGGAACTTTGATTGTGTCTGGGAGAATGTTTGGCCCTTCGGATTGGTCTGGCTGTACACAAAAGGTATTAAAATAACCCCCCAAACAACATATATAAAGCAGAAGACTTCGAATATAACAAAAGTTCGGTAATTTTTTTATGAGGTTTCAAGCGTCTGGGAGAAATTACCGCCCACAGAAACGGTCTGTCAATATGATATAATTATTTTTAATAATATTCTATGTGACATATATAAAAATCTGCACTTCGAATTTAACAAAAGTAAGTTATGTTTTTGTCTACCTTTTCTACCGGCTACCTGTGAACGGGCCGCCTAGTCAAACTAGTTAGTACACACACACTCTTAAACACATCGAAGAGTGTCTATACCGTAAAATTCGTTACTTCAAAAATAAGTAACGTCTGGGGGCCCTGGGATCTTACTCTATTACGTCTAAATCTTATTGAACAATATATACTATAAGAGATAAAAATATGTTAAAAGTAACCGTAACACTTGTATATTTATTTATTATTTCATTAATTAATATCATTATAGTAAAAATATTTTATATACTTATTTTTATTGGTTTTATCACAATATGTTTTGAGGCGTACTAAATTGTACGTCGCACCATTTCATACAATTGAATCAATGTGAGGATAAACAATGTCCTTTGTCCTTCATATAACATGTTTTTAAAATTTAGAAAACCCTGGACATTTTGTTTATCGGCCATCTTGGATTTGAACTTTATAATAGTGTATTGTATTCTATTACTCAAGTTATTTTATTTGATACCCATATTGAGGCAGTTGTAAAAAAATATATCATCCGCCATTTTGTAGCGGCGGCCATATTGGACTGATTTTCATCAAACATAGCTTAGAATTCTCACGACTAACGAACCTTTCAATCAAAAAAATTGAAATCGGTTCATCCGTTCGCGAGCTTCGAAACCACGGATTGAAACAAACACAAAGACAGTCCTCGTTTTCACGTCGGAGGTTTGAAAGATTATTTATATTTCATCAAATTTCCTCTCACGAGGCAAGAAGATCTTATACATCGAAAAAGAGTTATTGTAATCTCTTTGCTAACATGATCAAAACAAAACAAAAGAGTTCGACGCACTAAATGACATTTTGGCAATAGAACGATCACAGTTTTTTTATTCTAATTTGTTTTTTACATAAACTGGTAGCACTTTTTTTATTTGTACAGGACCAAGGAAAAAAAAGATAAATTCTTTAAATAGCGCCTTTGGCACATTAAAACAAACGAGATTTTTATGCAACAAAATACCTAAATTTGGTGTTTCATGAAAAGCGTAATAGCAAGCAACTGATATATTTATGTCAAAAGAACTAGAAAAATCTTGGTTGTTTGTCTAAAGGTGAATGCACACTAACCGAAAGTGAACACCCTGAACCATACGAATTATATAATTTAACACACCTTACACACTTGCTATAGTCGGTGCGTCTAAATCCGGCGATTTTTTTTTCTTTAAATTGTTCGGTGCGTTTACCTCAGCCTAATGTGCTGTGACATTAAAAGTGCTAACGCCACTCTAAAAAAATTTGCATTTCTTTTAAAATGATTTATAATTTTACACTTAAAGATTAATAAAGAGGCATTACAAATCCTTACGATCAAATCCGTTTTGGCAAAGTATTCAAGCGTATATAACATATGTGTATAATTGTATATATCACTAACATAATCACGTATATAATAATATAATGTATATGAGTAAATATATTTTACAAAGCATTTACCTATACATTTTCACTAAGCAATTACAAGAGCATTGATAACCAAAGAAATTAGGCATACAATTTTGTTAATTCAATCAACAGCCAACATTTACTATTCGGTTTTTGTAAACACTTAAAATACTAGTACTCATAGTCAACTATAAACAAACGATGAGGACTTGCAGCGTAATACGTATTTTTTTTTTCAATTCAAAACAGTTTTTTTACGCACTATTAAACAACAATAAACGGTTACGTTATGATTATATAAAGTCGTATGAATTTTAATATTCTTATTTCTGTACAGCTAAAAATTTGACCAACAGGGCGCGTAGAAACACAAGGTAACGTCTCTTTGGCCTAAGGTAGAGTAAGCCTAGTCTGGCTCTCAAACATATATCAGTACTAGCTGACCCGGCAAACGTTGTTTTGCCTCACTTAGGGGTACAGCGCCATCTATTGATTACTTACTCAACCCGGTCGAAAGGTATCGACATCTGTTAGAATCATTTGGAGTTAACAGATAATTGTAACTGTCAAATAATAACAGACAATAATTAGCAATAAATTAAAATTGCGACTAAAATTTGAGATTTAAACTATCCTATCTCTCAAATTGGATTGAACTGCACACATGGTGTGCTAATTTTATTATAATCGGTTAAGTGGTTTAGGAGTCCATTGAGGACAAACATTGTGACACAAGACTTATATATATTAAGATAACATTAAAATCAGCAGTTTTACACAAGAAGGTCGTCTATGCGCGATAAAATGTATGGAGTAGCGATTTTATTTCGCGAATTTCCAAAAGTCGTAGGTCCAAAGTAGTTTAGACTTACTAGAGTCACGTCATAAGAGGTAATTCGTTGGTTACCAGTAACCCCATAAATTAACCTCATTTCCGATGAATATAATAAAATATATAGTTACAAAATTATACGTATTTGTACTTGATTATCCCAATGAGGAGTGATATTACTGCATGATTGCTTAAAATATATAAAAAATAACATACTTTTTAAATTTAAATCTGGAGACACAATTGTACCTACTATTTGTACTTTTAGAATGCAAACCATATGTTTTTACTATATTACTCAGCGAAATAGAATAAATAGAATCGTAACTTGGCCGATAAAAAGTTTCTACCGTCCACGCGTAAAATACCGCGGTGGGCGGGGCAAAACAGCTACCCGCGCGCCCACGTGGCGTCACATATTGTGGCGGCGACCAATCGCGTGCGGGCTTCGTGTGGGTGTTTCGTTGGGATAGCAGTATAATTGTGTGCGTAGATGGATCCAAATTCTAAGCGAGAATTGTATGGAGTTACTCTTTCGTTTATTCTAGTTCGCTGATATTAATTACCTCACTTTTACTTTCCCAAATTACCAATGTCTTAATTTATTATTTATCTAATAACATGTCCATTGCATTTACAAAATTAATATTAATGTTATAATAAATACTTTTACATAATTTTTTTATTTAGAAGTCAGTCATATATTTAGGAATTTTGATGTTCCAGATTATTCTTCCTTATCAAATCCTTCACATTACATCATTACACATAACATTCCGTTACAATTCCGTTAGAACCCTTAGGGTTGTCACGTTAGGTCTTCCCACACATACAATTTTAGTGAATATATCAAGTACATCCCTTTGCGACTGTTGTATCAGATCTCATGAAGAATTAAAGAATTCGCATGGCGGAAAATAGAAGAAGGCATTAAAAAGAGTGTATTTAATTTGATAAATTCTAGTGTAACTCGATTCAGTAAAGAAAATATTTGAACGTATATTTCCTCTTGCCCTTACGCATTTGTTTATTATACAAGTGAGATGACATGAACTTACAAATATTTTTTTTACTGACCCTGTTGTTCTAATGTGTTCTAATTTGACTAATTTCAGCTTTCTACAATTAACCAATTAACTAAAGTTCCGATGACCACATTTTATACTTCGGTGTCAATAAATAGTTTTTAAATTATATTGCTACAAAAAATACTTAATTAATACATAATTTGAGCTTCTAGTTTTCAAATATCTTTTTTATTAGTGAGTTTATAAATGTTTATAGATTATAAGTATTTTATTTTTAATTGTGTGCCCTTTATTAAACTCATGAAATGGCAAAAAAATATATTTCAATACATATTTTGTTTGTTTATTAAAAATATCAAATACTGGGCAAGTTCTGCAACGAGACAAACGCACAGTTTAATAAAGGGTTGCTTTAACGTCCCGTTTGAAAAAAAGTAATCATAAAGCTAGTCGGGTGCGCTAAAACTACAAAATACGCAGAAACTATAATACATTAGAGTGAAGATACGGTCTAAGAAGGGTCTTCATCTGTATTTGTTATTTTACGATAAATAATGTTCAACTGTTAATAGCATAGACCAATAAATACAATAGACGCTCAACCTCTTGTGAAAAATCGTACTACGTGTATCATCCGATACGCGTACTGCCATCTATTTGTATTTTCTTGAAACGACTTCACTCGTGTCACGCACTTTTACTAACGTTATATCACAATGCGCTTGCACTGCGTTGCGGAATTTGGCGGCAGCTAGGCTGCACGCTCAATTTGCAGCGCCATCTAGTTTTTATCTGTAATTACGGCAAATTCAGCGCTACGCTTTATTGTCTGGGAATCGGCAATCCTCTCTAGAATTCTGATCCCTGATGATAGTTAAACTATGCGTTGCAAATGGTTATACAGCAGTATTGTCAGACTCCATGCCTTTTAACAAACTTGCATTTCTATGTCAAAATGTATGGCTGAAACGGTCTCCTTCCCGGCTGAAAAAGCCCGCTATTTCAGGCGTGAGTGATTTGAGAATGCCAAACTGATTGTGCTGAAACATGTCGAGCTAATACCGATAAAATAAACGTAAAGTAGGGCGTCTTAGTACTTACTTTTAGACCAGTAGCTCCTTAAGTAACCTAAAAGGTCCCACGTTAGTTACCAGTAGTTATCTGTACAACTGAGTCAAACTTCAGTCTAGCACAATCACGAACACCTAACTTATTATGAAAATCATTTAAAATATAGATATTTGTGAGGGCGCAGCCGTCATCGTGAGCGTACGTTGGCTGCGTTCCTGCCCTTGAGACTGGCACACTGATTGTGCTTTAACATATCCCGCTAATACTGATAAAATAAACGTAAATTATAACCGGTTTTACAAACATTATAGTAGACTTACGTTTACTTTCTTTTTGACAGCGCCAATAGAACGTAACTGTGTCATGTTACGCAAAAGTACAAAGTCAACTTTTTAGTAACGCGTGAGAAAAAAAAATCTATATCGTGTCCACAATAATCACCTATATTTATTAAGTTTCTCACTTCTAGGAATATATGTAAACTAGATAAGTTGAGTTTATAATTAATTACTTGTAAATAAAGATAATTTGAAAACAAACAATTTGATCACAACACTATAACTGTCAAACTAGATCTGTCAAAAAGAAAATAAATTTGAGTTTTTATATTATATAATTATATATAACAATTTAAAAATGTAATCCAATTATCACCGTACATAAACCCTTCGTAGACCGTAACTCTTATCCGCTACACTACCTTACAACTCGATTCAGTAAAGAAAACAATTGAAAACTCGCTTTCTCTTGCTCACACTTATTTGGCAGCGCAAGTGAGAGGGGATGAACTTTCCAATATTTGCTTTATTCTCTCGAGTTATAACTACATCCTTCTTCTACAAGAAAGAAGTATATCTACTACTATGTAAAGTAGTACGTTACGTAATAACTAGCCGCGGCGTGGGTAGTATGGTCTGGTGTTGTGCGAACATCATGGCAGTCATCCATTTCAGACGGTCTTCGGAAACCGCGCCGGCAATTGTACTCCCGAACCAAGGCTTCTCTTTGCTCCTGAAACATGATCACTTACGAGTTAGAAGCTTATAGTAAATCCATAGATATTATATTCATATCTATCTATTTATTTTAATAGATATGTCTATGGATTATTATATTAATCTTATATATAAAATTTCCGTGTCACAGTGTTTGTTACCGTACTCCTCCGAAACGGCTTGACCGATTATTTCCAAATTTTATATGCGTATTCAGAAGGTCTGAGAATCGGCTACTGTATATTTAGATTTAATTTTTTTATTAAGGTAAAAAAACGTTTGCCGGGTCAGCTAGTAGATGTATATATTTTATTATAATAATTGGGCAAGTGCGAATCAGGTCCAAGCTATAACTTGTAACCGCTTTACCGATTTAGTTAATCTTTTTTTAGGGTGCCGTGCCTAAAAGGTAAAAATAGGACCCTACTTTTAGTAAGAATCTACTGTCTATCCGTCTATATCTCTGTCACCAAACTGTATCTCAATACTTTAATAGCTAGTTAGAGAGCTGATATTTTTTACGAATATTTATTTTCGTTGCAAATATTAAAAATAACAAAAATATTAGGAAGGGTCACGATAAAAGTGTTTTTTTTTTTTATGTATTGTTTTGCTCAATATTAATATCAATAACAAGAAGACTCTTGACATTTTCACAGACTACTTACTAGTATATTACCTTTCAAAATAAATAATCAAATTAAAAAAGTTAACATTAAAGGGGGTCTTCCATACAAAACACTTGATTCTATTTCTGTCATATTATAGATAATTTTAACGTCCTTGTCTTTTTTTTTAAATAAATAAATACTGACGCAACAGGGGTGAAACAGGTATGCAAGTGACACAGAGCTGTGCTCCATTACTTCAAGGAGCTCTGTTGGCTTGGGTTGCTGTAGGGGGGGAATGCACAATATTCCCCTAGCGGGATGTCAGTGCAGGTCTCATCATCCCCACTTCAAATTAGAATTAGAATTACTCTCTCCGCTAATACGATATAATAGACCTCCACAATCGTATGGAACTGATAGAGTTGCAGCGCCAACTTAAATTGTCAGGATTGGTCAGTGGGCGTGACTAATACACGAAAATGTTAGCCTGCGTTTAAATCGTTAATCTAAATGTGTTAGAGTTAATAGTTATCTTCTGGTAAGCGTGCCACACCGTAGACTACAACGCAGCTTAACACCAGGCAAGCTGTAGTCAAACGCATACCAATTAAGGGTAAAAAAAATGCGTTACTTCTTTCTGTCCTTACTGATCCAATCAGTTAAAAATAATGGTAACTGTAATTAAATTTGAGATTGAAAACAACATTTGAACTAATGATTCTACGATGTTTTGTTTAAAACCATACGATATTGTGTAAGTTTATGTATTGCTTTTCTCAATGTTAACAATAACAAACCTGCAAGTATTAGTCAAGTTATTAAAATTTATTTAATTTGAAAGGTAAATTTAGTAAATATGTTTCCAAGTTGTTAAAAGGTAGGTACAATTCTCGGTTTTTGATTTAAATTTTTGACGTACAATTGGTTCCATGCGCTTCTCCAAAAAAGTAGTGCGTACCACCAGAATACAAGGTTTCTATAGCACAAGTATTTGCTGTTTTATATTACTGAGGTGAAAGATAACCTAGAAAAGCTTGAAATAAACTTTTTTTATGGTACCATTTCAAGCTTTTTCACAACAATCTGAGAATCATCTTTACCTTTTCTGTTTGTTTTTGGGTATAAAGGTGATCGCCCACCTCGACTGAGGGTTCCTTTTTGGCTCATGGCCAATGTACCAGAAAATATCTTTGACGTGCCACTCTTCTATTTTGTGCGATCCCTGAAAACATAAAAATAAAACATATTAAAATGATTACATCGAAGGTGATTTGTGAGTAAGAGATGCAGCGATGCCAGCTCAGTTGCACGTGCGGTCGTCTTGTGTCCCGCGGGGTGAAGGGTTCGATCCCTGCCAACGAGTAGACGGTGAAGGATAACATCGTGAGGAAACCTAACCTAATAAGATAAAATATATTTATGCGTCTTGAGTATGAGCACGGATTACACAAAAACAAAAGTATACTTATATTAAGACTTTTGAGTCGTGCGTTGATGAATCATTGCGCCTCGCTGTGGGTTTCATGAGAACCTGTGTCGCAAATACTGTAAGGTAAAGTAACGCTACAGAAAAATAGTGGTGATGGTACGTCAGGATCAGGTCGTCAATCAAGATCTATAGTTACGCCAAGATTGGCATAAGAGACATGACAAACGCTGTGTTTGACTTCTAAATTTCAAGAATAATGAGCTGTCATTATGTATTTACTTTTACACGACATCTAGTTTAGAACAGTAGAACTTACAATGTAAATTTTGACTTCACGGTTGTTCCGGTGTGTGAGGAGAACAGCCACGCGGAGTGAAACTTCGTTGTGTTAGGAGGGTAGTTTAGGGAAGAGTGGCGGTCGGTGGGAGTAACACACATAATTTTTTATTTTTTTTTAATTTTTCCTTTGCTTATCTTAATTTGGATTTCAGATCACAGCGGAAGTACACTAAATATTTAATTTTGTCTTCTATTTACAATGGATTTCCGCAAAGTAACGCCTGAGTCAATAGGTTACAGAATATAAATAAATATAAATACTAGGACACATTTCACACACGGCTGGTTAACCCCATACTGAACCATTTCTAGTTCGTGTTATGGTAGCTAACACAACTGATATACTACATATACATACATATTTTATATAGATACATATTTAACACCCAGACCCACAGCCAACAAATTTAGTTAACAACAAAGCACAAAGATGTTGGCCGGGCCGGGAATCGAACCCGGAACCTTCTGATTGGCAGTCCGGCATGGTAAAATTTACGCCAACGAGGTCGTCAATCTGGTATATATTTAGGTAGATCGAAGGAGTTAAAATCCGCCCGGTTGGGTGATGCTCACCTGTTTATCTTTGAAGTAGCAGAGACACCCGTTCTGCAGCTCGAACATGTGCAGCTTGAAGTTCTTGGCAGCCTCCGTGGCCACCTTCAGCTCGCCGCAGACGAGAGAGATGCTGTGCCGCATGCTCTCCATCTCTTGGAGGATCGTGTTCTCTGACACCACTAGGTAGTTCTCCTGCAAAAGAAAGGAATAAAACTATGTATATGCAGTGTATATACTCGTAATATACATAAGCAGCCCACTATACGTTCCCACAGCTGGGACTCGGGGCCTTCTTTCACTATATTAACGTCGAGCAGTACACTTTTTCTACAAAGGAAGGTAACCCGCGGTTATCTTCAAAAATCACTGCGAATGTTTGTGTGTGAGTGTGTGTTTTTGGTTTTTTAATTCTCCAGGTTTTGACACCTGAACCGAATCTGTAAATCTTAGAAAAAAACAAAATACAACATTTTATGATCGTGGACATCTTGAATTTGAAATTCGTCTGTGTCTACACTTATATTATAAAAAGAGCAGATTTATTTTTGTATGTTACAACATAAGACTATTGAAGCAATTTCAAAATTAACCCGCATTTATTATTGATTAAATTAATATTTAAACGAATCATAAAATGTATAATACAATGTAATTTAGAATAACGAGTAATATGGGTTCTTGAAACCTGAATTAAATAATTTTTATATTACTTTTATAGAATTGTTCTAGATAGATATAAAAAAAGGGTTTATCAAAGTAGCACAAGGCGTAGTACAATTTTGCCAAAAACCATCAGGACGCGTAACCACACGAGTTAGCAACATTCTGGTCTAAGGTAGAGCATGGAACCCTCATGGAAGACTCGTCTGGAATAACTGGCATTCAAGAAAACTGTCGGAACAACTTCAGAGTGGTTGCTAGCCCAGGCATACATTAGAAAATGCCCTACTACCATACTATGGTTTATTCACCGAAATCTCGAGCTCATCGCGAGGATCGAACCCATAACCTTCAGGGCGTGAGGCGGCCGCACGTCCGTCTGACCTGTCATCTCTCAAATAATCTTCTTATATATAAAATTTCCGTGTCACAGTGTTTGTTACCGTACTCCTCCGAAACGACTTGACCGATTCTTTCCAAATGTTATATGCGTATTCAGTAGGTCTGAGAATCGGCTACTGTATATTTAGTTTTTTTTTTATTAAGGCAAAACATCGTTTGCCGGGACAGCTAGTAATATCTATTATTTAGACCTTCCTATCATCCTCGTCCCAGTACCCCCAGCGCAGCACCACGTCCAGAGCCACCTCCTCGTGGTGGCAGATCCTCCGCATGGCCTCGTTGCAGATCACCTCTTCAACCATCAGCAGGTGAGACTCGACCTTGGCTCGCTCGCACACCTCTATGCAAATATCGCCGCACGTTTTATTTGGTGTCAACTGGAAAAGGTACATAATATTCGATTATATTAGTTTCGAAACGTCGGAACCAGAGTTATGAACCTTAAATGGACAGTTATAAACCTTAAATGGAGCATGAAACCTGGCCAGGGAACTGGCGGCAGGTGGAGCCAGGCAGTGACTGAATATATAAAATATCTTTACTGTCACACTCTACATGTAAATTTATTTTACAGAATAATCTCATGTTAGTTTTTCAACACCCTAATGTTACATAACATTACAGGGTACATGTTACTGTATTAATTTAATTTTTACTGTACAAATAAATATTCTATTCTATTCTATTCTTGAATAGAGAGATAGAAGAAATTGTGATAAATTAGTTTTAAATTTCTTCTTCTTCGTATGAGCTAAGCCTGGCTTTGGGGTCGTTTACAAGGGCCTCTAAATTGGCTTAAAGACTGTTTGTACCTTAGTGATGCTTGAGCTTGTACCATTGTATAAGCAGTCAATCAGTCAGTTAGTCTTAACTAACTGCTGGGTGTACGTTTGAGCATACCATGTGACCCACAGTAACTCGCCTCCTTTTCCTGGCTTTGTTGTATGGGAACCAGCAATCCTCTCTAGTATTCTGATCCCTGAACTAATTTTAATTTGAATTGGGGGTGATGAGACCTCCACTGACATCTCGCTAGGGGCGTATTGTGCATTCCCCCTTACCAACCTACCCAAGCCAACCGGGCTACTTGAAATAACGAAGCACAGCTTTGGGTCGCTGGCATGCCTGTTCCACCCCTGTTGCGTCAGATGGTCTGATTGTCTGAAGATTACCAATGGAAATCGAACTTTCATCTTGAGCTGCTATCATCAGACCGTAACGTCTGATCCCTGATATTACGTACCGCGATTTGGTAGCAAGAGTTCCGGTCGCGCACATAGACCCAGGCGCGTAGGTCGCCGGCAGCGCGCGGCGCGGCGGGCGCGGCGTGGCTCATGACCCGCATCAGCACGCGCCTTATCGCCGCCTCCCGCCTCTTCTCAGCCTCCGTCGGCTCCCAGATCGCTTCGAAGTGCGCGATGAGGTCCCTCACGACGAAAACCTCCTTGGCGGACCATGCTGTTTGCAGCGTGGTGCTCGTCTGAAAATAAAATAAAATACCAACTGATACATGCGCGGAAAATTATAAAATTAAAGAATCCTTATCCCTTATATGGGCATTTTTGTTTTTAAACAACATACTAAAAATCACACATTAACCTTAATTTTTTTTTATTTTGCGCAATGTAGTTAATAAACCACAACATTATTGCAAAAAAGTATAGTAAATTAATATCTAGTTTTTTTTTACTAATTATTAGATTTCCTAGACAGTAATTAATACATGTCTATTACACAAATATATTTTTTAAAACGTGAAACAAAAATCGTCCATATAAAGGTTATGTAAGAATACTTATAAACCATAAAATATTATTTTAAATCGGGTAGTAATAAAAGCTCCGACAAAATAAGAAGAATTGTCCTTACTCAAAATATTAAATCTACTGCCTAAAATACTAACTTTCCGACTACTTTTTTCCGAATAAAAATGATGAAACGACCGAATGAAATACTGAAATCTTCGAAAAATAAACATGACTGTTTATTGCGATAATACTTTTCTACCAGCATAAATTACGTTCTACTGAAAACTATGCTTTGTAATTTTTATCTTTAAATGCCTACTATTAATTCATAAATTACCTTTCTTATTTCATAGACTGTGGTGCTATTTTAACTGTAACATTATACTGAAAATATTATTCTGAGTGGTTATACAGAAACTTATAAAAAATATAAAAATGTACTTGTAACAATAACTTTTACTTGCATCATATATCATGAATTTTACTTACCACGGGTATGCTTCGATATCGGTACCTATTTCAGGCGTTAAGAAGTTAGAACAGTCCTATTCATGCTTTAATCTAAAACCGAGTAGACCTTTGTTTCCTAGAATACTTTACTATTATACAGGTTATACTGTATTATTATTCGACACATTTCCTAGTTTTTGTAATGTCAGCGAAAATAAAGATAAAAATAAAACCAAACTCAGTTTAATAAGAAAATGTAGTTTTAATAGGTACCTAGTAGAAAATGTTACTTATACATAATTGTACTTATGAACTAAATAGGGAGCTCGTTAGTTGTCAGTATTATAAGTGTTCATTGCATTATAAGAGCGGGTCTTGCTTTAGTAGGACGACCCCGTTTCCTTTTTTGTCCTATAGGTAGTGCTTTCGCTTCCATGGGCGGAGTCGCGAGCTTCAATCTAACAGCGAGCCCTAAAAGATGTTTACAAACGTTTTTTATAGAACTGCGGGCAAGTGCAGGATCCTTTTCTCGATTCTACATTTTGTGTTTCGTTTTTAGGCACTGTGACTTTCCAGAAAGCGAAATGTTTCACCTTGTAATCATCAAAGTTTAACCACTGCTCGCCGTACGATACCTCCCCTACTTGGCTACTACTTGGGATCAAGTATTCAGTGTATGCCGTGTTGGATGATAAAATCTTTATTCTTAAATCTTTCTTTGCCCAGCAATACCCATCAGTCCAGTCCTTCAGCTCAATAGTAGGTGTTTCAGGTAACGATGCCTTACAGCTTTGTAAAGACCACTGAGCAACCATCTCAGTGGCAATGGCCAAGAAATGTGAAAGTGGAAGACGTTCACGTAAGGTGTTATGGTCTTTAATGTTCCGATTGAACGCTTCTAATGCATTATTTGTGTCAGGCGAACACGGCGCTGCGCCTAAAAACCAATTCGGATGTTTCTTTAACCATTCTTCTTTGAAGTATTGAATGAACTCGGTTTGAGTCTGCCATTTTTCTACAAAAGCCTGTGATGCAGCATTAAAAACTTCATATGATGTAGCATTATGTAGTGCGTCTATGTCGTGTATAATTTCCTTCTGTTTCGTTTTATTGTTGACGAGTTTCGTAACTTTTTGCTGCATATTTTTCTTCGTGTGAGCCCAGCACATACGAACAACTGGTCAACTACCAAAAACTGCGATGAAAGCATTTCTGATACTCTGAACAGCGTCACAAACTAAAACTTTAGGTTGCATCACGTGATCAAATAACGACAGTACCTTTTCTTTAAGGCCGTCAAAAATCATTTGAAAATCTTCTTGACGTTCATTAGTGGACACACCAAGACAAAGCGGATGAAACTTACGGTTTTTATCAGTGGTACCAAGAACTAAAACGGGGAACCCTTGCCATATGAGTTTATATGTGGCGTCTATGTGCAGTACGTCGGTGGAACAAACTATGTTGAGTAATTTTTTAGTTGACAACGCGAGACGAAAACTTGGTTCTTCCGCTTCTTTCACGTAATAGCTGAACACAAAAACTTCGTTTTCATCATCGGGAATAGTTGTTCGATCAAAAATCCATTTTTCAAGTTCACCTAAGTAAATTGTAGCTCTTCCGAACTTCTCGCGCCTTCTATCATATAAGTAGTTGTTAAGTTGCCGTTTCGAAGGCACCTTAATCCCTGTCATGTTGTTCAGAGCCTCTAATATAGCTTTTGGCTTTAGGCGTAAATCAAACATCTTATTTATTTCTATTTTAACGTTTTTCGGAATTCCGTACTCACTACGCGTACCAATCTGGTCATGGTTGTGCTCTGAAGTGGTCTTAAAAATAAGAATATCATTGCAGTCATTCACAAACAATAAATACAACGCACAATCACACTGTGGCCCCTTGGATTTTACCTTGTTACAACGATAGAAACGTTTTTGTCCTTCATCACTGTCCCGCGTATAGTTTCTTGACCATGTCTTTTCATTCCTGACAAACTCCTCTGCTTCTTGCACATTATAGCACCGTTTGATCAACACCCAACTTTTATTACGACGATTTTTCTTCACCGGTACTGATGAACCAGCTCCCTCCTCTTCCTCCTCCGACTCAGAACGGTACACGGGTACCTCATCCATATTTCGTCACAATACTAAGTTTCCCTAATAGATAGTAAGTATTAACTTAATAAATCTACTAAGGAAACTATTAAGTTTCCTTAGTAGATTTATTAGTTAGTTGAAATGATAATATTAAACCAATAGCAACAAAAACTATTTAATTTTGTAACATAAACAGACAAAACACGCAAGGATCGGTCGTTGCAAGCGCACTGCTCTCGGATCTTTCGAACTTGCACGCGAAAACAGCCGAACGCGACCCGAACCCTATAGCACGGGCCGAACAGTTGACGTATTTTCATCATTATTGCGAGTTAAAAAATAAATTTGATAACCAACAATAGAAATTAAAACAGTTCATGCAAGTTGTAAAAATATGATTATTTTGACATAACCTCTGTTGTCGGTAACTTAGTAATTTTGTCGGAGGTTCAGTATTCTATTTGGAAGTTTAGTTTTGTTATTCGAAGATCCGTTTTCTTTTAGGAGAAAATGTAATTTGAACATGTTCTTAATTGTTGTTAAATAAGATATTTTTATTCGTTTATGTTTTAGGTTTTTTGTCAGTAATTCATTATAACGCTGGTTAATTAGAATAATAGTCGGCCACAGATCGCTGGAGATTAATTTGTTTTTCGGAACCATTATTATTTCCCTTTTAAATCTAACCTTAGCGCTTTGAATAATTTAAATTCAAATTCAAAATGTCTTTATTAGCAACACAAATATACAGAAAATGTGCGCCCTGTGCTTCGTTATTAGGGCATAGCTAAGACTACTTAAAATTACTCAATACTATACTTAAATCTAGTAGTTAACATTTCAATAGCTTTTTTAATTATTAATATAAACTTTTCCAATGTACCATTTTGACATAAGACATATAATGGACAAAATGCGTGCTGCAAATTTCAATAAATATTAAAAAAAAAATTACTGTACCAATTCTAATTAAATAATCATCGTTAAGGCGAAGATAAGGGCAAAATATTGATTTTACAGTATTTTTACTACCATCATCATCATCATTGGCCCACTTCATCTACGAAAGATGATTTCATGTAGCGTCCGGATTGTTATTGCATCTGCGCTCGTGGCTGAACAAGCCGATGCGAGAGCCGCAGATGCGGTCACATTTATGGCAGGT
This sequence comes from Mellilla xanthometata, assembly GCA_035578125.1. Taxonomy (NCBI): domain Eukaryota; kingdom Metazoa; phylum Arthropoda; class Insecta; order Lepidoptera; family Geometridae; genus Mellilla; species Mellilla xanthometata. The sequence continues at coordinate 4,250,658 of JAPUBQ010000003.1, forward strand.
GTATTGCCTTAGTGTGGAGAGTGGCTGCGGATTTATTTCGCGTAGGTGGCGCGTTTCACGTTTACGAGCTAAATGTTGAAACCAAGTCTGATCGTGGATAGCTATGCCATCCGCACATAGCTTCCTCCACTGACTGCGGTCCTCAGTAGCTTTCTCCCAGCTAGCGACCTCTATGTTAAAACTCGTCATATCGCGTTTAACGCTGTCCTTGAATCGTAACAGAGGTCGTCCAACTGGGCGCTTGGCATGCGCAACTTCACCGAGAAGGATCTGCCTCGGCAAACGAGATGGTTTCATTCTGGACACATGCCCTAGCCAACGGAGTCTTCTCTGTTTGAGAAGACCCGTGATGCTAGGCAGCTGTGCAGTTTCCAACACTGTCTCGTTTGTCACTCGGTCTTTCCAAGTAATGCCTAAGATGTTTTTAAGGCAGCGCATGTGAAAGGTATTAAGTCTGCGTTCTTGTTTAGCATAAGAGGTCCAGGTCTCAGCTCCGTACAAGAGTATGCTCAAGATACAGGTCTGATATACTGTCATCTTGGTCTTGGTGGTAAGGTGTTTATTATTCCATACTCTTGCACTAAGCTTTCCAAACATCGTAGAAGCCTTTCCAATTCGGGTTCCAATTTCACTGTCTACAGACAAGTTACTCGCTACGAAAGAACCCAAATAACAGAACGAGTCTACTACTTCCAAGGGTGCACCATCCAGTAGGATTATAGGTTTTTGCGTACAACCCTGCGCTAAGATGACCGTTTTTTTAGCATTTATAGACATGCTAAAGATTGCGCAGGCTGCTGCAAACTTATTAACTATTGTTTGTAGTTCTTCTGGAGAAGAAGCAACAAATGCTGCGTCGTCTGCAAAGAGTAGACTGTCAATGAATTGTTCTTGGCGGAGACGTTTTGATTTTAACATAGGTATTATATTGAATAGTTTGCCATCTGCTCTAGTGTGAAAGTGAATTCCTTGATTGTGTTCAGTAAAAGCAATTTTGAGTAGTATAGAGAAGAATATACCAAATAGTGTCGGTGCTAACACACAGCCCTGACGCACACCCTTATTCATTTGAAATGAATCAGAGGCAATTCCATTGAATACAACAGAGCCTTCCATACCATCATGAAAGGATTTTATTATTGATAGTAGTTTCGGTGGACATCCTATACAGTCAAGAACGGTGTAAAGACCATCTCTGCTAACAGTATCAAATGCCTTGTTTAGGTCTACAAAGGCTATGTATAGTGGAGTTTGTTGCTCTCTGCACTTTTCCTGTAATTGGCGTAGGGTAAAAATCATATCTGTTGTTGAACGTTCGGAACGAAAACCACACTGTGCCTCCGGATATACGCGATGTGCTAATTTTTGTAGTTTAGTTAGAATCATTCGGCTGAATAGTTTACCAACTATGCTGAGGAGAGAAATGCCGCGATAATTATTGCAATCACCGCGGTCTCCTTTCCCTTTGTAGAGGGTTATGATGTTGGCATCACGCATTTCAGGAGGGACAGCAGACTCTGCCCAAAGTTTCAAAAACAGATTGAACAGGATAGGGGCCAAACACTTTAATTTAATAACTTCAGCTAAGATACCATCAGCTCCCGGACTCTTCCCTTTCTTTAACTGTGTTATGGCATTATGAAGCTCATCAATAGTAGGTTCAGCATCAAGCTCTATCCACGTTTGTAGTTTAGGAATCAAGTTCTTAGCCTGAGAGGAGATGTTTACAGGTTGGGAATAGAGCCCTCCGTAATGTTCCACCCAGCGAGCCAGTTGTCGGTTTCCGTCTGTAATAATGGTACCATCTGATTCCTTTAAAGGTGCTGTTATCTTTGGGATTGGTCCAATAGATCTTTTAATACAGGAATACATTCCGCCTAAATTTCCAGTAGCTGCACAGGATTGTATACTTTTGCATGTTTCGGTCCAATATAAATTCGAGAAGTAACGCGTATTTCGTTGCAGTTTAGCTTTGGCATTTTTTAGATTTTCTTGTGTTTTGCTATTTGGATTAGAGCGATATTGAAGCATTGCATGGCGTTTGGAGTCTAGGAGAGGTTGTAGATGGTCAATATTAGCTCTAAACCAATCATGGCTTTTGCTGGACTGCATGCCAAAGGCTTTAGCTGCGGTAACTGTAAGTAGATCTTTTACCTGAGCCCATTCTTCAAATGCTGTAGCGTTAGATTTCCAGCCAATTATTTCATTACGAACCAAATTTTCAAATGTCTCGATAGTTTGGTTATGAACACATCCAGGAGGGTTGATTTTCTTTTTAGGTGGAGGACGAGAATGATGAATTTTCTTTGGGCTAAAACGGACGGTTGAGATGACTAGACAGTGATCACTGTCGCAATCAGCACTATGGTATGTACGTGTATGCAAAATGTCCCGTAGTTCTATTTTCTTATAAAGAACAACATCTAACTGGTGCCAGTGCTTGGAGCGTGGGTGCATCCAAGAGACTTTACGCATAAGTTTACCCTTGAAGTAGGTGTTTGTGACACACAGCTGAAATAGAGAACAAAATTCTAAAAGACGCTGTCCATTATCATTTGTTCTCCCAATGCCATGTTCTCCAAGGCAATTAGGCCACGAGATGTTGTCTTTGCCCACTCTTGCGTTGAAGTCACCAAGGATTAGTAAACGGTCACTTGAGCGCACCCCACGCACCGTTTCAAGGAGCTGATCGTAAAAATGGTCCTTTGCATCGAACGATGATGTTAGTGTTGGAGCATAGGCAGAAATGATAGTGACATAGCCGCCTTCAGTGCATAGGCGCATCAACATAATGCGCTCAGATACGCCTCTAGGTTCCTCTACTGATCTTAAGAGGTCATTTCTAATTGCAAAGCCCACTCCGTGCTCACGAATTTCAGATGATGTTTTACCCTTCCAAAAAAATGTGTAATCCGATTCCCGTAAAGAACCTTCGTCTGCCAATCTCGTTTCTTGTAGGGCTGCTATACTAACTCCAAGCCTTAATAGTTCCTGATTAATAACTGCAGTTTTGCGTAATTGGATATCATTGTTTGAGCTTCCACAGATGTTCGGGAAGCCTGTCTGCATTGTGCGGACATTCCATGATCCTATGCGCATGGGTCGGTAATTATTTTTGTTGCATATTGTTTTTCTGTAGGTTGCAGGTGAAAAACATAACGACACCGCCTATCTAGCTGGGAACTAGTGCCCCCTTCACCCCAAGGGGACAAGACAGCACCGAGGCGGACGCGTACCTTATTGCCCGGGGGCTGCCCGGGTTGGAGCGGGCGGTAACGTGTCAGTAGGCCTACGATGGACCCTCCCACTGTCGAAAGTGACCCCTAGCGCCCGCGCTTTCGCCTATCTGCGCGGACTTATAACTGGTAAACTGCCACTCTCCGTGTTGTTTTCCACTCAGCTGGGCTGCAGTGGGTGAAGTGACCTCTCCACGGACGCTACATCGCCTGGGACGTAATTATGGTGACACACGCATGCCCAGAACTTGTGACACCCTCTCGACCTAGCCGACAGAACCCACAGGAATGACAAGTCATTACATGTGGTGCCGGTTCGGTTGCAGGTTTTGTCTCAAGTTTTCCTTCTCTGCGACGATTTTTATGAAGATCTGGTCTTGGGTGTTAATAAATCATCGGTTGAGCACCTTTGTCGGCTTTTACGACACCTGGTACTGGAGGGGGCTGCTATTCTACTCTGCCGGCATCCCACGGCCATTTTACTACCAATCGTAAACAAAAATAGCAAAAAAAAACAACTTAGGTAATGACTGTTTAAAGAACAATCTGGCTTATGCATGACAAATACATTTACAGTTAGTTAGTTTACAGTTCTTTTTTATAGTGATAAGTCTAATTGATAAGTCAATTTGACTGGTTCTTTAGGCGGCCTATGCTATTTTTCCGATATTTTTTACCGCTTACGTTTTATAACGAAAACACTGTAAAATTAAGATTTTTCTCTTGTCATTCTTTACTAGACCGACAGAAGTCTGTCGGTTTAGCTAGTTTAACTACTACGCTTACCTTCCTTGTCGTTGGATCGATTTTCCTGCAGCTTGAAATATTTCATTGCTATTTAATAATATGTCTAGCTTTATATAATTTAAATTGTAACAATGCTGGCTCAATACGAGTATTTTTAAAAACTTGGTGTGAGTATACAAATTAGCTAACTGCGAGTCAGGCTAGCATGAAGGGTTTTGTAACATTTTCTTGTAAAAATTGCCTAAAAAAATAGATTTATGTATATTTTTTATAAATTAAAGGAGGGCTTCCTTAAATATTAATTATTTTAATTTCATAATTTGTAACTTGAAGTCCGCGCTCGAATGACCTCATGAGTGAGACCTAGAGGAAATACTATTAAATTAAAAATAGTTTTTGCCAAATATTGAATGTGTAAGGCGGTCTCGCGCGTGAAGGGTTACGCACTATTATTTACTATAAATTACAAAAATGGAGATTATTATATGGGTGGGGGCACCGAATTAATTAAATATTTATTTTATTCTGTTTTGATTTATTTTTTTATTAAAGAATCAAACAGAACGGAACATATACTAAAGAACAGCGTATATTATAGAACGGCAGTATTATTATATCATCTGTGAAAAATTCACCTCTCCAACTATATTGTGAGATACAGCCTAGCAGTATCATAAGATCATGAGACACAGTCTGATGACAAACAGATAGACAGACAGCGAAATCTTTCTAATAAGGTTTTTCACCATTTGGGTACGGTGCCCTCAAAAATAATTGTAGATAACTATACTTCCGCCAAATTCGAGGTGAAATAAATGTAAACAAACAAAAATAATACAATTTTAGGGTTATCACTTCAAGAAAGTGTTACGGATATCAGAATTTCTATATTTTGTCATAAAAGTCGTCTACACTTTTTGTAATTTCAATCGAAAAGTCATATTTACTGTATTTAAAGATAAATAGCAATAACAAATTTCCAAGAAGTAAGTTTTAAAAGAAATCAGAATATTCAGTAACTACTTAAATTGGAATTTGCATCAACCCTAGCTATTTTTTCGTTTGAGTGCAGGAATTTCAAACCATTAGCCACCTTTCTATTATTCTTCCAAATAAAATACAACACTAAAACCCTTAAAAATTCCAATTAACAAGATAATTTTTATTTAATCGCATTAATGACTTGATATATGATGTTCTGTTGTACACTGTATTTTAGTAAGATGCAATTTCAACAAATATTTTTACTAAAGGGAAAGAGTAATTAGTAATTACTAAAAATAACAGTTTTAGTATACATTTCAATGACAAGTTACTTAACTCTATGTCATACTTAAGTGCTATTTTAGGGAGAATGCAATGTGAAGATGTATTATTGTAACGTATCAATAGTGTCAAAAGAAACGTGCTAAAAATAAAGAGAGAAGAGAGAAAGAAAAAGCGAGTGAAGCCACGGGCATAAGCGTGAGCAATTGAACATTAGAAAAAAAGTTCTTTACCACTGCTGTCAGTGGTTGCTAGGCAACGCTTTGTTGGTAAACATTTCACATCGAATTTGGCGGAAGTATAGCAGTTACATATAGTTAGCCCGCGGCTCCGCTGGCTTGTAATCGAACTACCATGAAAAACCATATTGGTTTGTAGTACATGCTATGTATCAGAGATGGCGCTGTATGTGAAAAAAAATTTGTTTTCTCCCTTTACTGTTGAAATTTTCTCTGAATTTTGTTTGCTACAAACCTAGCGGAGTCCGAGACCTTTCCAAAGAATGCTGTACCGTAGAAATCGGTTCGTGCTTTCTGGAGTTATAGCAACAGTCAACCCGAGTTATTTTTATATTATCTTATCTTATATATAAAATTTCCGTGTCACAGTGTTTGTTACCGTACTCCTCCGAAACGGCTTGGCTGATCTTTACCAAACTTTATATGCGTATTCAGTGGGTCTGAGAATCGGCTACTATCTATTTTTCCTAAGTGAGGCAAAACAAACGTTTGCCGGGTCAGCTAATAAATTATAGATTTACCATAGCGGCCGGCATTATAGTTGGGGCCCAAACCGAAGCCAAATTTTCTGCGTTCATCTTGTTCGCATGTGCCATGCTCTGTAGGAAGTGTAGATGCGCAAACAGCTTCCGCGCCGTGTTGCGAGCCACCACTGGAAGTGACATCATCACGCGCCGGTACTCGCAGTGACGCTGCCTCTCATCTTCTATATCTGAGGACGATGGAGTGTAGCATAAATCATTCAACCTTTTTATTCTCTTATTTCACACCATGCATATGTTCATCAAATGCATGCATTTGTTTTTTTTTTATAACCAAATTAACAACTGAAAATATTACAAATAACTACTGTGCTTAAAAAATAAAATAGAAATTTTATTTTCTATTCATTATTTATGTTATTTTTTATTAATTTGATGAACATTTGTGTTTTATATACAAATGTACAACTCAAAATATTACGAATAACTGTGCTTGGAAAATAAAATATATTTATTTGTTTTTTTTTATATATTTTTTTTAATTATGCATTTGATGAACATTTGTATTAAATATTTACAAATTTACAACTGAAAATATTACGAATAACTGTGCTTATAAATTTTTTTTTTGTTATGCATATGATGAACATTTGTATTTTATATACAAATTTACAACTTAAAATATTACGTATAACTGTGCTTAATCTTATATATAAAATTTCCGTGTCACAGTGTTTGTTACCGAACTCCTCCGAAACGGCTTGACTGATCATTACCAAATTTCATATGCGTATTCAGTAGGTATGAGAATCGGCCAACGTGGAACGTTTTTACCCCTAAGTGATAAGGGTTGTTCACCCTTAAATATTTTTTTTTATTTTTTCGACTAATTTTTTTTATTTGTATTTTATATAAAGTGACATTAAAAAATATATACAACCCTAAATTTTTACTTTTTTATCATCAACCCCTATTTTTTTATGGCCATATTAGTAAATTTCCGTGTCACAGTGTTTGTTACCGTACTCCTCCGAAACGGATTGACTGATCTTTACCAAATTTCATATGCGTATTCAGTAAGTATGAGAATCGGCCAACGTGGAACGTTTTTACCCCTAAGTGATAAGGGTTGTTCACCCTTAAATATATTTTTTTATTTTTTCGACTATTTTTTTTTTATTTAAACTATATATAAAGTGGCATTAAAAGATACTTACAACCATAAATTTTTACTTTTTTATCATCAACCCCTATTTTTTTATGGCCATTTTAGTAAATTTCCGTGTCACAGTGTTTGTTACCGTACTCCTCCTAAACAGATTGACTGATCTTTACCAAATTTTATATACGTATTCAGTTGGTCAGAGAATCGGCTACTATCTATTTTTTATACCCCTAAGTGATAAGGGTTGATCACCCTTAAAATTTTTTTTTTCATTTTCGACTAATGTTTCTTTTTGTATTAAGTGGCATTGAAAAATACATACAACCCTAATTTTTTACTTTTTATCATCATTCCCTATTTTTTATTGCACATGACTGTTGTAAAAAAATGTATTTTCTTCTGTGCGCTACTGTGGATCGGATTATACTTTAAATTGTAGGTCCTCTTAGTACAAACAGTCGTCAAACTAAGGCAGGGGCTTGAAAAACTCTCGACAACATAACTTGATCACTTAGTTCTTACGTAGAAGAAGCTATAAAATTTGATGTACTAATAAACTAGACCCCGAACGTATGAGAAAAAAATTTTCAACAAATATGATGATGACACTATAAATATATAGAAATTTAATTTGTTCTGCTTTGGATTTCTTTCTGCTCAAACGGCTCAAACAAATATGCTAAAAAAATTTCGCGCTCGCTTCGCTCGCGCATATTTCGCTGCGCTCGCGATTGGTCCTAGAACGTTTTGGGCCATAGCTTACGACACTACAAATATTAATGTAATTTGTTCTGCTTTGGACTTCTTTATGCTCAAACGGCTCGAACAAATATTATGCTAAAAATTTTCGCGCTCGCTTCGCTCGCGCATAGCTCGCTGCGCTCGCAACCGGCTCGCTTCGCTCGCGATTGGTCCTATGACGTTTTGGGTCATAGCTTACGACACTACAAATATTATGTAATTTGTTCTGCTTTGGACTTCTTTATGCTCAAACGGCTCAAAGAAATATGCTAAAAAATTTCGCGCTCGCTTCGCTCGCGCATAGCTCGCTGCGCTCGCATTCAGCTCGCTTCGCTCGCAATTGGTCCTAGACGTTTTGGGCCATAGTTTACGACATTACAAATATTATGTAATTTGTTCTGCTTTGGACTTCTTTATGCTCAAATGGCTGGAACAAATATTATGCTTAAAATTTTCGCGCTCGCTTCGCTCGCGCATAGCTCGCTGCGCTCGCATCCGGCTCGCTTCGTTCGCGATTGGTCCTATGACGTTTTGGGTTATAGCTTACGACACTACAAATATTATGTAATTGGTTCTGCTTTGGACTTTTTTATGCTCAAACGGCTCAAACAAATATGCAAAAAATTGGAGTCGGTTATTTGTTTTTAAAACAATTTTAAATTTTAACAATTAGCTCAGTATTAAATATAATGCTCATTAAAAAGAGGTAATTGGTGCTATGGATAAGGTTCACGCTATAGCATTAAAATATTGATGTTGTTTGTTATTGTTCCTGTCGAAATTAATATGTGATATGTAATTTTAGGTAACAAACTATAAAAACTTGAACATAATATTTTTGACGTTTGTTATTTTTATATTCCCTTAACGTTTGTTCATGGCGCCCCATACCCATTTCACGCATATACCATACACACTTATAATAAGTAAGTAATGTTTTAATTATACTAGAATTTGTCTAGAAACTAGAATAAAAATAATTAATAAGGCAAAACAACGTTTGCCGGGTCAGCTAGTATTTTATAAAATAAAATTGGCCAAGTGTGAGTCGGGCTCGCGCATGAAGGGTTCCGTAACATTGTTGTATGGGAGCCCCCCTTAAATATTAATTTAAACTAAGTTTTTCATTTATTTATAAATTTAATACAAACTAAATATTCTGTGAATGTTTAGAGGGATCTACCAAATGATGTTATTAAGATCGATTAAAAAAATGCTAGAATTGTCTTATAGACTTAGCATAGGCTGGCAGAGTTCCCAGGAAGCTGGCAGCGTTTTCTTTGTGAATACTAAGGCTCAAACGTTGAGCGAAATAGCTGCCTTGGTATATCGCCAGTAAAAAATGTATTCACCCAAGTTGTGTGACATCAGGAGTTAGGGACATTTTAGCGGTAAATCCGTTTTTGTATTGTTCGACGAGACGAGACCAAAACTTACTTTTCTACTCCATCGCTGGTAAACAGCGATAACCATGAAACTTAAGTTTCTTGTCGAAATTTTATCACGGTCTTTGGATAGCACGTGTGGTTTTAGATGGCGCCTCTAGTAATTGTGTCCTCTTTCAGCCAAACATTCTTCTTTTTCTTTTTAAGCTCATTTTAATACTTTTATTAATAGAATATACTTTATTCGTCATAACGTACCTACCTCGATATACTTTTACAAGAAATTAAACTACTGTGGTCTATTATAGGCGGTCAATTTTATTCCTACAGCAGATTTAATTGTTGGCTATAACGGAACTTTCCACGTCAAATGTGGAATGTTCCGTTGCAGGCCATGTTTGTGCTTCGAAATATTGCGTACAATATTTAAATAATTACTGTATAAAATATCTTAATCAAAGACACGTGAGAACGAGACGTCGAAAAGATGTCGCTTTCTCACTCTCTCTATGATGAATTGTTCTATTTCAATAAACGTCAATCCGCACCTTCGTCTAAGAAAAAAACACCTCACTAAATCGAAAACCCTGTTGATGATAAAATGATGTTGTACGACGATTTTTTTTATCATACGTTAAAACTATATATTTTTTTATGATGTTTCTGTCTGAAGTAGCTAAAATTAAGAACTCAGACAGGCTAAAAGAATAATTTATGAAAATATTTATACCAACTTTGTTACTAAACAGCTTACTAATAATGAATCTATAGAAAGCGAACAAAAAAAAAACAATTTAGACAGTCGCTTCAACAATTGGGTATCACGATTGTACATAATTTTACAAAGCTTGTTTACTAATGGTATACTAGTAAAATAATATTAGTTGTAATGGTACGTATAGTATGGTAGTTTACTAATTGTATACCAGTAGTAAGTGTGTACGTATTTTTTACCAAATATTATAGCGCTATTGGTTACGCAATCGCCATATGAACACCAATTAAGAAAAAATTAGCATGAAGTTATTGAAATACGAATGTATACTTTATTCGTTTTCCAATAGTATTTAAGTTTATTTTTTACTAAAAGAGAGAGTCAATAGAATTTTATTCAAGTCTTAACATAGGAGAGCCATTCTTTAAGTCTCAACATTGAGTAACAGAACGACGATACCTGCTTACTTGCTTAATATCATGTGGACCATCTGCTTGTTAGCCAACAATGGGCTAAGGGGCATCCCACTACGTTCCCACAGGTAAGACTGAGAGGCCGTCTCTCATAAGGAGAGATATAAGCCACAATACACCACTTTTCTTTCGGATATTATAATTCCCGGAACATGTGGGTTTTCTCACGTTTTCTTTTACCATACTAGCGGGTGGAAATTCTACGCACAGCTTGGGTTCGTTGGCTGGATTCAGCAGTCCAACATTCTCCCGACGAGCCATACTCGTTCTTCGACCATTATCCACACGGTAATCCTTACTCTTTACTTATCATTATTCTGATGTAGCTAGCTCTATCAGTTCCAAGACAATGGTTTAAATAAGCATTCGTTTGGGGCTACAATTTTGGACAATCGCGAGACCAAAGATTCGCTGAAAACGGAATTGCTAGCTTAGGATTTTAGACTTTAGCTTGTATTTAATTTAAAATTTTAGACCCTTGTATTTAGTTTCAAATTTTAGATCCTTTTATTTAGTTTCAAATTTTAGACCCTTGTATTTAGTTTCAGTATTTTTATTTCTATGGTAGCGTATGTGTTTTGTTCGAGTATGCATATCCCATATACAGTGTAAACTCCATGTAACTTCACTAGATTTAATGACAAACTCTCTAAAGCGTCGAAAGCAATTGGCTTTAGTTGGTTTAGTTTGTATTCCAATACATTCTAAACATTTAACGACCAGTCTCTATAGCGCCATAAAATGCACAGTCCCTTCAGTGTCGTTATATAGAGTTTACACTGTAATTTATATATATTTTATGTTAGATGCAACAAGCTTGATGATTATTAAACGATGTTGTGGTTAAAGCAAAAGCATGCTTTCTTTAAACAAAAAAAAACTCTAAGCGTCTTTTTTTTTGTAGTAAGTATAGATTATGATTGTTTCAAGCTCTTTCGCGCTCAATTAGCGATTTGTACATTTGGCACGGGCAATGGATTTATTTAATGGTGTGATTAGTCGGTAGTGTACTCAGCTGTGTTTTATGTTATTTGGCCAGAGATGTTAACCATCACAAAATGACTAGATATTTTTTTGTTACACCCTCAAATTGGCTTCCAAATGAAAGGGCTTGACAAGCCTTTCACGTTGTTTTCTGCAGCATCCTCAAAATCCAGTTATTCCAGACTAGACATGCCCGACTTCGGCTAGTGTCATTAACTAGCGTAAACACGCGTCATTCTAGTCAAATACTTACTTGTACAATTTAAACAAAAAAAAAAGAGTAGTTTTTTAATTTCATTCATTTCTATTGACAGATTGATTGAACTCTATAATCATGTTTACAGGCAAAAGTTAACCTCAATTTTCGCATCCGGCGGTACGCGAAAACAACAGGATTTATTTCGCAAACTGTCTTTGATGATTATATAAAACAAAAAATACAAGTAATTTTTTGTTTTCTACACACGTCTGGTTAACCCCATACCGAACCATTTCTAGTTCGTATACGTATGGTTGCTAACACAACTGATATACTACATATACATACATACATATTTTATATAGATACATATTTAACACCCAGACCCACAGCCAACAAATTTAGTTTTGAAAGTTAATTGGTGAAAAAGGCCTGACTTGTGCCAAAATTGGTATAAATATTCTTTAGGTGTATTATAAGCTTTTTTTATAAGCAATCTATATTTTTCAATAACTTTAACCATTTTTAGTTGAGTTTGCACTGTAAGTTCATATACATAAAGGCTAGTTAAAGCAGTAACAACGCAGGGTGTAGCTAGTAAAATACTTCTAGAGCGTACAGTACTTTACAATACTCTTTTAGTAATTTTTCCACCTTCTCCTCCTCGAATCGTATTTCTCATTAATGAAGATCGTAACTCTCCCGCAGGGATTTCCTGGATAAATTTTATCGTGGTTGTTTGCCCGGTTCCTTCCATGGCAAACATATTGAAGGACTTTGTGGTCCTTAAACAACTCGTTGTCTTAACGATGTTTTCATTCACCGTAAATCGAGTGCCAATCCTCGCGTAAGTCTTTGTTGTGAGGCCGGGATCGGCGCAGGAACCGTCAGATGGTAAGCAAACATTTTTCCACCGAGCCACTTTCATCTATCTATTTATATGTCCATAAAACTGAATCCCTATTTCTTTTGGTAACGCTATAACTTTAGAACAGCTTTACTGATTTCGTTGTGCATTTATTATTGTTTTCTAATAGAATAAAAATCATCAACAACATCATTTTACCAAAATTGTTACCTTCTTAACACTAGCCCCTGTATTAATAATAGGGCAAACCAACTGACGTGGCAGTTAGTATGTTATCAATGATAACTTGATGACCGATGTAAGCAACGTCTCAAATTAGAGCTGTACGTCTCTGCAGAAGCGCGATAGGGCGCTAGCAAAGGACAGAACTATAATTGTGTCCGTACGGTAGAACAGGACGGACTAAAGAGGTATCAGTATTTACATTTTTGCGGATACGTCATAATTTCTGTATTTCCCAAATAAGTTATTAAGAGATTACTGAACAATTAAGCTTATTTCAAGCTGTTAGATAGATTGTTTATTTATTTAGACATAAAATAAACGCGTAACATATTGCGCAGAACGAGTTGGTTATGAATTGTCATTGACTTTTTTCCAAGAAGGGTAAAGCTATACGCAATCAAGAGGGTTATTATCATTGTATGTTGTTATAGATTTAACTGACGGATGATAACTAGTTGTTCTAAGAACAGTAGAACTAGCGAACAAAATGTATTGAAACAACCGCTTGTAATTACATACCGAAATTGTTTCACCTCATACTCGTATCTAAACAACTACTTGACCAATCTTACTTTTATTCAGAAAATCTTTTAAGTATACTGTATAAAATTGATCTGCCAAATATCATTAAAATCGAACAGTGAATAGGGATGCAAAAAAAAAACACTCTTTTTCTGAGGTAACCGAACCGGTGCGAAAAAGGTTTTCGAGTGGGGCGCCCCCAATCAATCCCCAAAGCCGTTCAAAACGACGGCACCTACAGGAGAACCAACATATAGACAGATAAAAGTAAAATTGGCCAGTTCAGACACTTCGTTCGCATTGCTTACTGGTTATAAAATACAGTACCTATGGCTTTTAGTAGATCGTGGCATTGGGCCGCCGGTATGAGAGTCTCTGGCAGGTCCCGGAGGAACCTCTTCAATACACCAGCGACGTCGTGTTCCGAATGGCTACCAGCGCTCAGTTGGACTGCGTTAGCGTCACGACGAAAAGCGCCGAGCAACGTCGCCAGCGTGCTACTGCCGCCAGCTCTACGATATATGCCCTCCGACAGACTGCCTGGAATCAGGTACAGAACAATAATGAGAATAAATGAAATTATATTTATTGCAGATCAAAGATACTCTGATTAAATAACTACATGTAAAGAAAATATACCGGAAGGTTCTGCAGTAAATGTGTTTTAATTAGGTACTTATAAATAAATAAAAATGTCACGGGATTTATTAAGTTAAGAACTAATTTAAGAAATCCCGTGACGTTTTTTTTTTATTTATAAGTACCTAATTAAAACACATTAACTGCAGAACCTTTCGGTGTGTTGCACACACACCTAACTAACATGAATAAATAAATAAAAAAAAAAACGATTCAACATTTGGCTATTGTGGTTATCATATTTGAAACGTATCATGGGTACAAGAAAAAAATGTCATCCGCCATTTTGTAGCGGCGGACGGCTCCCGACTAATAAATACACTTTTCATGTAAAAAAATCGAAATCAAAAGCAGTTCTTCCTGTCGGGATCTACGATGCCACACACGCACACACACACACACACACACACACACACACAAACACGTCAAACTTAAAACACTCCGTCGTTTTTGCGTCGGGGGGGAAAACATGCATCGATCAAATCTCAGCCAATCACTGAAAACCGTATTAAAAAGTAATTTTGGAGATAAATTGCACACATTTGCAGAAACACGCAAACATCCTGTCAGCCTTGTCGCATTTATCTTAATAATTTATATCGTTTACATTATTAAATGATTATATTTATAGGTAGATGTACGTCAAAGGTAGAGATGCGCGACTGCGAATAATCTGACCAGTCGAATTATCTACAACTACTAATATACACGTTCGACATGAATATTAGTAATATACTAATGATAATAATCGAATGATGACTACTAATTAGTTACTATTAATGGCGTTTTGACTCGATTGTTAGCGAATCTTGTCAATGTCACTTGTTAGTTTCAAATGAATGAATCGTTGGAGAGGAGTCGGCTGGAGTAGTAACTGTAAAAATGTAGTATTCATCCAGACCGGTTAATTTTGAGTGGGTATCATGTAAGTTACTAATTTTCGGAGATCATTCGAATGAGTCGAATGATTTATAAAGTCGAATAATTCGACTGGAATCATTCACAGTCGCGCATCGCTAGTCAAAGGTGAGGTCATTAAAGTCACGTTCATCCCTAAACCAGGTAAAAGCAATTATACAGAACCGAGATCTTACAGACCAATCAGCCTAACCTCGTTTCTGTTAAAAACATGCGTACGCCACGCCACGCGTACGGGTATCAGCAATCTTCTCTAGTATTCTGTTCCCTGGTACTAACTCACCATGTGCATAGATGAAGCTGACACACTTCTCAACTATAACCGGTACGTCCTCTTTAGTGAGCTGCTGATGGTGGATGTACGCTCCATTGTTCTGGGCAGCCAACTTTATCATGTACCGCCACACCTGCAACCACACATTAGCATCCCACTCAATTTATAAAGATTACTAGCTGACCCGGCAAACGTTGTTTTGCCTCACTTAGGGGTATGAAAAATAGATAGTGTAGCTTATATGACACGTTCGTAGATTCACCATAGCAGCGCCATCTATTGATTACTTACTCAACCCAGTCGAAAGGTATCGACATCTGTTAGAATCATTTGGATGCAACAGATAATTGTGAGTGTCAAATAATAACAGACAATAATTAGCAATAAATTAAAATTGCGACTTCTCGTATAAATTGAGATTTAACCTACCCTTTCTCTCAAGTTGGATCGAACTGCACAGGGTGTGCGAATTTTATTATAATCGCTTAATTGGTTTAGGAGTCCATTGAGGACAAACATTATGACACGAGATTTATATATATTAAGATATTCCATAACACGCGGCTTCGCCCACATTATAAATTAATTGGTCAAGTGCGAGTTGGCCTCGCGCATGTAGAGTTCCTTACCATTGTTGTGTGGGAGCCCCTTAAATATTATTTTTTAATTTAGTACATAATTCAATATTCTGTGAATGTAGAGAGGGTCTACCAAAAATCGTTATAATGATCGAGTAAATAATTACTTAAAAATTACGTTTGTTGTATGGGGCCCCCTCAAACATTTATTTTATTTAAATTTTATATTTTAATATGATACATTTTTATATTTTGTGAAAATTTAAAGTGTCTAGCAGCTACCATTATAGATATATTGCAAAAAATACGAAAAAAGACACGTTTATTGTACGGAGACGCCCCGTAATATTTTGTTTATTTTTAGAATTTGTTGTCAAAACAGAGCATTTCGAGGAGTAAATGGTAGGGCTCTTTAATTCAATGTAAGAATCGCTAGAGCTCTAAAACTCGATTACGTGAAATTCGCTCAATAGATTAGAAAATAGTCGTTTTTATATTTGAATATGTTGTGTTTCTGAAATCAATAAAGAACTAAAACAAATCTTTCTTTTTTGTAGGTAGCATTATTGTTAATGCTTGATTTAATATAATTTATTTCGTGAAGATCATTCATTTATTTATTTAATCATTCATACGGAGTGTAACCAATTACTTAAATTATTTAAAATTATATAAATTTCACAATCGCAATAATGTTTATGATTGTTAGCCGTTAGTAATTATTATGTTCCGAAATTGTTGCCACAAAATACATCGCTACCATTAACGACATCTATGAGTTCTCAGGTGAACTATTTCAAAGATGTTGGTATCAAGAATTCTTTACAAAATGGCGTCTCTACATTATGTACGAAAACAATGTATGGAACGAGTTTTTTAGACTGACAGTACTAAACCACTTTATTTTTTTTTATAATTATGATAGCCTATCTTCAGTCGAATTTCAATGTACACTGTTGTATATATTTCAGTCTGATTCTATTTATTTTGCCTTAAAGAGTTAAACAAAACGAGTTGAAAGAGGAAAAAGATAAATAAATGTTACGCAATTATAAACGAGTTCATGCATACAGCGTCGTTTAATGATTTAAATAACTTTTATAATCAGACTCCTGTTTCATTATTTTGTATAAGGAAAAATTGTATTAGAATGAGATTAAAACGTAACGAGTATTTTAATACAACTTTTCAGTGATTCGATGGCGAGGTTGATTTGAATGGTGCATATAAATAAACAAGCTATTTGTTTTTTTTTTTTTGACTCCGTACTTTTTAAACAATATTTTGTCTTACTCAGTTACAAATAGAATCAATCGCCCAAATACTATCTCCCGTATGGTTTGTGTAATATACATTACACTATATACGCGAATATGACGCGAATATTAAGTCTATTGCATGTTTCTATGACATTTTTATTTCTTTATATTCCTACGCGAATATTAAGTCTATTGCATGTTTCTATGACATTTTTTTTCTTTATATACCTGCGTCATTTTTCTAGGTTTCTAAGTGGCAACTTACCAGGGAGCGCTAGAATATTTTTTTTAATTACAATTTAACCTAAATTTGTTTTTTACACACCTTTTATTAGCTTCACTTGTATGTTTGTTTGTAACCGTTTTTTTTTGGGCGCGATTTTGACCCACTTTAAACGGCCAGATTTCGTTCAAACTTTGTAGATTTATTGAGGACCGATGACAATACACTAATTTGATAAGCGTGTTTATTAGTTTTTTAAAACTATTATTTTATGGTCATACCTTGAGCACCTTTTCATGTGGGAACCTGAGGTAAAGCGTCGCCTGGGGACAATCTAGAAGTAGGTTCGGGCTTGCGTCCGATGGGCAAGACGATCGAGTCTGCTCATCCGCTTCTTGTGTTGCTGTGGATACGTGAAAAAACGTGTTAAACCATATTTTTATCAACAAAATAACTAGCAGTTAAAGATGTAGAAAGTAATTTCACCTTTATTGTTACGAAACATAAACAAAGCTAAGTTAACAGAGTGTGCGAAAACTCTTGTACGTCAAAAAATATGGCATCATTTTAAATAACAACATCAGTGAAAATTATGTGATCTACCATCTTCGACCGACTTTTATGTAACATAGCTAAGAATATCTATCACATTTTCACAACAACTAACTCAAAATCTGTTCATCTATCGGTTTTATGGTGAATGACACACAAACAACACATACATACAAGTATTATGGCAAATGACAAATGACAACATTTCTATTTCACTCGTGCGGTAGAGAATTGACAGCTTCACAAATTAACCTTAAGCATTAACGCTTATGGTTATGATTATGATACTCATATAATGCAGTTCCGAGGTCAGTCTTTGGATTGCTTTTGTCAAAATTTCGTCGCAAAACATAAAGAGTAGAGAAGATACTGACTGACGCATCTGGTTTTCCTCAGGTCTACGGTGTAAACCTTAGCCTCCTTGGTGTAGTAGACCAAAACCCGGCGTATTAGCATCAGCCACGCGCCGCGCCATTCACCCGTAACGCCCTCCTGCGGGGGAAAAAAGAATTAATCATAATCATCATCATCCACATATAACACTGCCGTCGAATGTTCAATCTATATAGATTCGACACCAGAACTTGGTCACTTATAAATACCATGAATAAAAAAAAAATTGGCAATAAACGTTTGTCACTATAATAAACTGAATATAAGAAACGTTAATCCTACTATAATATTGTAATGGCGAAAGTTTGTGTGCGTGTGCGGGTGTGTGTTTGTATGTGTGTATGTTCTTCCTACTTGAAACATAGACTACTTTCATCGCGGATCAACACGGATAATACCGCTGGGAGTAGCTTATGAAAATTATAATGAATGAATATTTATCTGTATTTTCTTTATGAGGAAAGCATTTGTATGAAATCTCTATCAGAATAACTACCTCTGGCACGAGAATATAAACTTGATTTTATGCAAAGCTCTATTTTCAGAGTAATATATATATACATACCATTATATATACTCGTATTGTTCGTAACACAGTATGTACCTCATTAAACGCTATCAATACAAATTGCAATATTTCAGTACAATATTGGAATAATTTAAAATCTGCCGCCAAGTACGCCGGTGCGTCCTGGTAGCCTATTTAAGAGCCAGTTATTACAGACTAGGCATGCTCCACCTTCAGCCAGTTATTTAGAACGTACTTTGATACGTAAAAATGGTAGACAAACTTCAAAAGTTCTTAGGTGGCTCTACTATAAGCAGTATGGTTACTATATTGGCTTCCCATTTCTGTATCCTGGAGCATTTGTTGTTGGTATGTTAGAGTATAATACTTAAGAGTTTAGACCAGGGATTAGAACAGTAGAGTGGTTTGCTGATTCCCGTTAGAAAAGCGTGGCGCGGAAGTTTACCATAGATACCGATGAAGCCTAGATGGCGCTTCAAATCGAGCGTGCAGCCTAGCTGCCCAATTTCTGCAACGCGCTTCAGTCACATAGTGATATATATAACGATAGCAGATATCGTCACCGAGAAACCGTTTCAAGAAAATACGAATAGATGGCGCTACATGGTACAAGTAGTGTTGAACCGAATGATACAAGTAGTACGATTTTCAACAAGGGGTTGAACATCTATTATATTTATTATTCTATAGTAATAATCGTGCGGCGTGTCATTTCGGCTCGCCGGCTTGAGTGTGCCGGCCATCTTAAAGCGGAAGGGTCTAGCAGTGCCGGACTAATACTGGTGAGCACGCAGGCACAAGTTGGTGCAGGTGATGAGCAGGACAGAGTACGGTCGGCAGGAGCCAGTGCGTAGGGCAAAGACGATGTTAAACATCATTCTTGTGAAATGTTGAGGGTATTTTCATAATTTGCTGCCTGTTGCAATATTAAGAATAAACCAGTCGTATACCGCTCGTTGTGTTTCATAGCGCCGATCTTACTATTCTCTTTCAAATGGTTGATCTAGATCTCTTTAGTAGCACCGATTTTTATATTCTCAGGCGGCGATACACTCACGCACTCAAATTTGTGTAAATAAAGTAGTTAAGTGATAATGTATCAAATGTACCCATTTAATTTACTTGTAATGATTGGTATGTTTGTTTAGGTAATCAGGGGTGGGTAATTTGGTACTAACTGTAATGCTCTCCATAAGTACTCGTATTTATAATAAATCAATAAGTGTCAGAAGTATGTAAGCCAGAACTGGTATGAAATGAATAGCGTAAATAGGTTTCCGACAACCAAATCGGAGGGAATAAGAGGGAAAGAAATGTTAACAACTTTGAAATGAGTTTACTTGTATGGTCACCTATTCAAAAGCTATCCATATTGAATGGTAGGTAGCACTTCAACTCACATTAGTTATCCGAGATACCACAGATATTCATGCGTAACTATAGCTGACCCTGTAAATGTTTGCCTTATTAAAAAGGATTTAAGAACTTACACAATAATTATAATTAATAATAACTTCTTTAAAGTATTAGAAACATTAAAAAATATGAACGAAATCGATAAAGTCGTTTTCAAGTAAAAACGTGACTGGAAGAAACAGTTTGTTTTTAATATATATATAATATAGATAGATTATAAAGATAGAGAAGGCACCGGCTTCTAACACACTTCATACTAGCACAGAAATCAGGGCTACCATTTAAAGTGTCACTTGTACATATCTATATGGTTACAATAAACATATATTAATTAGAGATTTTTAAGTTAGTTAATTAATCAACTTCAATGCATCAAAGGTGCAGCTTGTCACAGAATAAATACTAGCTTCTACACAGTACGTGTTTAATCGTCCGCCTACCTTATCTGACGGGTATCTCTGAATGATAATGCCGTACTGATCTATCTACATCAATATATCTATTCAATTCTCAAAGTAAATTTCTAATCTAACTAGCCTATGTAACTCGACTAACTACGGTGCAATGGTCGATGCAAACTGGCGCTAACGTGGGTCGGATTACATGTTAAACTAAAGATCTTGGCTTTAAGTTGGTACAAGCAGTCATCCATCCAGGTCCTTGGAAGTTTGAACAACAAGCCACATGTATAACATAAGACCCAGTGGTAGAGCACCGACCAACTTAGGTGGTGTCGGAACAGCTTGTTTTTTGGTTCCACACTATTCCATCAGCCGTCATCTCTAGAGCACAGTTGAAGTAATTATTGAAACTAAAGATTAGTGCGATATCTAGAGATTAGAATATTATATTTCGTGGGTTTGATCTCCGCCAATAAGCTCGAGCTTTCGGTGAAGGAAAACATCGTGAAGAAACCATAGCATGGTGGTAGAGCGTTTGCTAATGCTCGCCTGCCTAACTACAGTCGCCAAAGCACCTAACAGTGAATTCCGGTAGCCTCCTTGAGATCCAGTATTTTGCTTCAGGTCTACCTTAAGCGAGTGTGGTTGGGTGGTGATAACGTCTGCTTTTAATTCAGACGACCCCTGGTTCGATCCATGCCCTGCACCAATGACTTGAGTTTCAGGTTATGTGTGGATTTGCACTGGCTTTACGGTGAAGGAAAACATCGTGAGAAAACCGGCATGTTTGAGGACCAAAATATCCGAAAAACTTGTGTCATCCGCCAACCCGCACTTGGCCAGCTTGGTGGATTAAAAAGAAACTGCTGCTGTTCTGGTGTTCGAGTCAAAACCTACCTTGAGATAGCACCATCCGAGGCGTGTGAACTCTGCGGTGTATTTCGGCGGGAAGCCGTTGGTGAGGTGCTCGGCGATCTTCTGAGCCCAGTTCCTTCGCTCGGAGACGCTGGCGCACGTGAAGACAAGCTTGCGAGGCGCGGCGCGGACTGAGCCACCACTCATAGTAACCTCGAAGTGAAAGCCGCTGTTACTAGTGCTGGAATAAACGTAAATTAAAAATTAAAAAACCCCCGACCTACATTTTTTCGTGGCAGCCATCTTGGATTTGAAATACACATATTGAGAGAGTTGTGATAAAATATCTCATCCGCCATTTTTTTTGCAGCGGCTTTTTGTTGGATTTTCATTAACAAAGCTAAGAACACTCTCAACTACCATACCTTTCACACAAAAAAGGTATATCAAAATTTGTCCATCTGTTCAGGTCTACCATGTCACAGACAGACACACAGACAAATCCAACATATTACACCCTATCGTTTTTGGGTCGGGGGTTGATAATAGATATTGAATAAAACATCGTGAGGACACTATTGCATGGTGGTAGAGCATTTGTCTACAACATTTCATAACTACAGCACTCAATGACATAGTGTCCAAAGGTAGAGAAAGTTACTGGCTCTCAAAGAGGCTGTCTAAAAACACTGTTATGCGACACATTATCTGCAACTTTAACTTACAGGTCGTAGCTAACCAGGTAAGCACTTGAAAATACTCTATCCTGATGCCAACTTATTTTATTACTAAAATATGAGAATCTCATAATTTCTTTCAACTAACATCTAACTATCAGGAAAGTTGTTAAGATCAGGTCTAATCACTAGTTAAAATTTACACAAAGACTAATGATGCAGGTTAAGTCAACATCACAGATTGTCTGTAGAAAGCAGCCGGGCCTATAAAGTATCTCCACCATTTTATGTAAAATAAGAGGCATCACACACTGTCAAAAAATGATCAGTTCTCATGTAGAAGGTTTAATTATACGCTTAACGACTTATCTTATGTAGGGCAGAGGTTTCAATTATACTCTTTAGAAATTGCAGAGCTAAGGTTTTAATGCTACACTTTAGTAAAATCTTATGTAGAGCAAAGGTTTCAGTAGAAATTATAGAGCTAAGGTTATAATTCTTTACTATAGTGAAATCATATGTAGAGCTAAGTTTTTAATTTTAGTTAAATCTTAAAAAATAAGCTTCTACTAAACATATGATTTAACTAAAGTGTATAATTATGCCATAGATCTAGATACAATTTAACTAAAGTGTAGAATTAAAACCTTAAGAGCTAAGGTTTTAATGCTACACTTTAGTCAAATCTTATGTTGAGCTAAGGTTTAAGCCAAAATATATGGATTGACAAGCAAAGTGCTAGCTTTGCTTGTTTTGTCTTTGTGGGACTCTATTATGCCTCCAAATGACTTTGAAGCGAAGACAGCTCAAGCATGCTGTTGTTTTACACTGAGTAAGGTATGAGATTGGTACCCTAATAAGCTTGAGATATCAGTGAAGGAAAACATCTTGAGGAAACTGTAATATTATGTGCCAAGCAGATCAAATGTTCAATAATATACACACTCACCTAGAAGACAGAGGAAGCACAATTTGCAAAGAATAAAATAGGTCCAGAGGGTAAGCTTCTTTTAATAAACCGTTAGTAGGATCACTGTAGCACATTAGCTTCTGTTCAGACAGTACACAGTACCGTGACTGGGAGTTCCTAAATAAGTCATCAGTGACTCCGGTTATCTTGTTTAAAGTTCCACTGTAGTAAGGAACAGGCATCTTATTGACTGGTGGCCTCTCCACAACATCCACTTTAGGGGCTGCTGGCTTCACAGGCTTCGATAACATACTATCCAGTTTAAGACGTCTAGAGAACCTAGTCATCATAGAGTCAGGTGGTTTATTTTCTTCTGCATTATTATTCTTCTCTGGCACCTCTGCAACATACCAGCTGGTGCAGCTTTCTCTGATAGGTACAGCTTCAGACCCAACCTGTTTAACTTCCTCAGCCAGACTGTCAAATCTTTCTGGAGGTGTTGGTGGATTGTAATAATCAGTTTCACCATAATCTTCAAAGTGGTCTTCATGGTGGTCTGTAGCCACAATAGTGCCATATGTATCTGCCGTCAGGAAAGATTCAAGAAGCAACAGTTCATTGCTCAAGCCTTGAAGTTTGGGAGTAATGCTAGTTGAGTTTAAAGGGTCAAATTCATAAATAGTACTGATACTTGGTCTTGGCACTGAGGAAGAGGTATTGCTTTCTTGTAGCTTGGCTTTAGGCCCAGAAGCCATTGGTAATGTCCAATTTTCATACAAGGAGTTTTGCCGCATTACTTCAGTAGGCTTTTCTCTTTTCACAACCTGGGGTGCAACAGGTAGAGACATGGTGCTTACAATGCTGTTGGTTCTCGAGAGTCTTGGGGTATCATATGTCAGTTGGGTATCATAACTGAAACTAGAACTACTATGGACATCTAAATCATGACTGTCATGAGACAACATACTCACACTATCTGTATTAGGATCTGAGTTGCTCGAGAATAGAGACATGTCATCAAAATTGGAGTTATTCAAGTTTAGAGGCAAAAAGTCTGAACTGTCCGGGGTGTCATTGTTTTCATTTTTATACCTCTTCTGTTCAAGCATTGGTGAATGAAACTGTATGTTATCAAAAAGGCTGACATCAACAGCAGGCATTGAGACACATCTTTGGGCTTCACTACTTTCTTGTGCTTCGGACTTTTTAGGCCGGAGCAGGCGCATGCCTGCCGACTTTGTACCCTCGATCACAGACTTTGTTACCGTATCTCGCATGGCACGCGACGTCGTGAGTGTCTTCTCGAGAGTGCCCATTGCGAATTTTGACCCGTCAATTATAGACTTCTCTATTTTCTCGTTTGCGCTGCTCACTTTGGTAGAGACATCGTCTTTTATCTGCTTAGACACAGTTCCTATAGTACGGAGGATGTCCGAGGCGGTCACTTTGTCGTTATTTACAGGGATCTTGGTTCGCGGTAGAGGCACTGGGGCAGGGCCAGCAGCCGCCGACTCCTTGGCCGTTAGATCGGTACGAGGTTTAGGCACCGGCGGGGTCGCCATCGTTCACTTTATGCGCTCGTTTCACCAAATTACCTGTACAACAAAAAAAAGTCGTTCATTGTTGCTAACAAAGTTGAATAGAGTGAGTCACAATGAACTGCTCTACATTTCGATCGTTGTGTTTTTACAAAACATGTAGAATGAAAACTTGCTTTACCTATAGAGAGGTTTCTTTAACAGCACATCCCGTCCTTTTAAAAGCATTTTGAAAGACTCATGGTTTACTACACGTAGCGAAAAATACAAAATAGTTTGTAAAAACAGCACTGAACATGCAGACTCTAAGAACCAAGCTGAGTAGAAATGAAGTGTGCCACAAACTCTAAACTAAACAGTGATGTTCCGGAATCGGAAATTACCGTAATGTACGGTTTTTGGACGCCGCTTGCAAAAGCGTAGGTATAGTACGACGCAGCACATACGCCCCACTTACAAACGGACAATTCACCAAAAATACTGCAAACGATCTGTATCACAATATTATGAAATTGAAAAACGCTGAAAAACCAGAGTTTCTTCTTGTATCTTACGTACTAGGCATTATTTCAAGCTAGAATCCCTATATGTATAACCTAATAACAGATAATTATGATCATTTTTTTTAAATATTATAATAATTTAACCTAATATGAACTAGCAAAATACAAATGCGAGTCGGGCTCGCGTAAAGTAGTATAGTTTAATTTTTAAGCTTATGAGATAATTGAATATTCTATAAATATTTACAGGATTTACCGAATGTCATTATAAAGACAGTAAAAACATTGTGTTTCTTGTAGAGACACTCATTATACTTTATAATTATTTTTATGACATACCTATGTAATTTTATGTAAATTATAGATATTTGTATTAAAATTATATTACATTTATTATAAATAAATATTTTTACACAGGTAATGATTTATTGTAAATGTAATATAGCACAACTACCTACATAAATAATTTGTTAAAATTGTAAGCTTCTAACTGTCACCGTTTTTAATGTAGAGAAAAGAATACAAAAATAACACGTGTTTTGGTAGGAGAACCACGCTTAATATTTTCATGTATTTTTTTTTATTAATATAAAAATATATATTTAACTTCTCAGTAATAATAAGAATAAATTTTAACATAACTCAAGAATAATAAAGTGAAAATTATTTACAAAGCATAGTTAAAACGAAAATTTTGTAAACTTAAACAAAAATATCAAATCAAAAATTGATTATTAGCAGTAATAAAAATAGATAAATTGTTCCAGTTTTAGCTTTCTAACTCACTAAAGATGTTTAGTAATACTAAACATCCGCAGTTTAGTTATATTAAAAAAAACAACAACGGAACCAGTACATAATTAAATGTAGTATAGTTTATGGTTTTTCATTAGTCTTCTTTTATTTATTTATTTTCAGTCCTTTCCTAATATTAAAGTGCCTTTCCACGTGTAATAAATTAAGTGTTTGTATTATTATTATTAGTTCTTAATGTATATATTTAATTAAGTATTGTAGAAATATTTCCTATTTAGAGAAAATGTGTTAATTTTAAGAACAAATATTACAAAGACAAATACACTTTTTTAGTTTGTAAATTTAAAATTATATAGCAACACAAATAAGTCAAAGTGCAATTGAGTCGTAGACCGTAGACAGAGCAAACAATTGAGTCTTCGAAATGACGCTCACGGATTTACTAAAAAAAAAGCAAATGCGATGAAAGAAACAATCAGTGAAAATCGAAAAAAGTCCGAAAAAATAGAAAAAAGACCGTCATATGTCATTATGTAGTTGTCATAAATTGTCATGACTGACATTTAGACGTTGACAGTTGACAGCGATAGTGACAGACTAAGATTATGATGTTTGTGGGCATATGTCACTGTAGTATATATGCTGTAAGCGCATGTGTGTGAAGTATAGAATAAATCAGCAATGGCCAACCTTTCGCCATAAAATTTTTGGTTTATAAAATTTTATTAATTTACTTTGGTAAAATAGGCAAAGATGTTTTTTTGTTTACACTGTTTTATTGATATGGAACATAACAATTGTGGTCCAGGGCATTGGAAAATAACATCTAAAACTAAAATAAACTATGAAATAAACGGTAAAACACTAATAAAATAGTCTATCTATTACAAGAATAAACTATAACGTTTGTTAGAGTTCGTACTGATTAACCAACGAACGCAAATCAATTGTAATATATTTATTACTAGCTGACCCGGCAAACGTTGTTTTGCCTCACTTAGAGGTATGAAAAATAGATAGTGTAGCTTATATGACACGTTCGTAGATTTACCATAGCAGCGCCATCTATTGATTACTTACTCTACCCAGTCGAAAGGTATCGACATCTGTTAGAATCATTTGGAGTTAACAGATAATTGTGACTGTCAAAAAATAACAGACAATAATTAGCAATAAATTAAAAATTGCGACTCTAATTTGAGATTTAAACTATCCTATCTCTCAAGTTGGATCAAACTGTACATGGTGTGCGAATTTTATTATAATCGGTTAAGTGGTTTAGGAGTCCATTGAGGACAAACATTGTGACTCGAGATTTATATATATTAAAGATTATTATTATCTTTTATCTCGCTTAAACGGCTAAACCGGTTTCGATGAAATTTGGTACGGAGATAGGTAAGACCGTCGATTAATCATATAATATATTTTTATCCCGGATTATTACGGGTAACACCGCAGGCCGCAGCTAGTATTTATATTTTTACCTTTTATACTCTTTGGTACATAGTAATTAGCAGTCAATGCCAATTTATCCAGCAGTAATATGATCAAAACAACAAAAAATAGGGGTTTAATTTTAAAAGTTTTGGAATTACGAATTTTATTAATGTAGAAAATATGAAAGTATCGTGCCTTTGTACAATAGACATTTGTGATGTGACTAAAAACCTTAACCTGTCATTAGTAGAACAATAAGGTAAGCTAAATTCAGACTATTTCATCCAAAACCCTATCTTCGTATGAGTTTAGGGACCACGCACCGATGTCGAGAGTTTTCATGCCACCTAAAGGCCTCTGGCTAGACTTATTTGTTCTGAGTCTTGCAGCTGGGACCTATAATTAAACTTGTCATCAGACACCAGCATAAAAATGGTGACCTATCCAAAAGCTGCATGCATATAAACCTTGCTTAGCTTCGATTTTACTCGTAAGATCACCTTAGTAAGCCGAGCAATACGAGACTATGTATTTATGTACGTCTTGCATAGTCAAAAAGCTTTATATTTTTTTACGCATAATAGTCTTGCGCTTGACCACAACTCACCTGATGTTAAGTGACATTGCAGTCTAAGATGAAGCGCCCTTGCCTAGAAGAAACCGGTTCACACTCGTCTGAAGACAGTAAGGTTGTAGTTCAGTGGCAACAGGGATTCCGGCAAGGAGTTCCACAGTTTGGCCGTCCGTACTATAAACGTGGAAGCGAATCGCTTTTCGAAAAAACTTTAGTTAGATCTCATTCACTTAGAGCCAATCTCCTCATTTCTGCTATCCTTAAATCTTCACAAATACAATTTTCTCAGTCTGGAGACCTTTTATGCGCTTTAGCTAGGCATGTGACAGACAGGGCGCGTAACTATATGAAGGTGGAGAATGCGTAGTCTGGAAGAACTGGCTCAAAAGGAGGCTGCCAGAACACGCCGAACCGGTGCTAAGCGACATTTTCAACGTAAGCGACTAGTGCATGACTTCTCAACTACAAAATGCTCTACCATGATGCTATGGTATCTTCACGATGTTTTCCTTCTCATAAAGTTCTAGCTCATTGGTGGGAATCGAACTCACGTACTTTGGGACGGCACACCCGATAGACCTTTTCTTCGCACAGTCGCATCGCTCCACAACGGGGCAACGCAGGGCACGGTAGAGCAAAAAACATTCCATGGGTAAAACAGGCGAGAGTGAACCGGTTCCTTCTAGGTAAGCGCGATCCACCGTAGACCTCAATATCACTTACCATCAGGTGAATTGTGGTCAAGCGCTGACCTATTCGGAGTAAAAAAAGCACCTATATTTCTGAATATACACAATGTTGCTCTGACAAAACGATAAGGCGTTCTGTAAAAATAACAATAAAATAAATGTCACTCTGGTTAACTTAATTATTTAAATGAACAATCAAGAAATTATTTAGAAGGTCGAATTTGCTTTCGTCTGCCCTTTGGTTAATAGTATAGTTTACTATAGTAATGTATGTTTTTTTAACCCAGTACAGCTAGGCATTTGACCATCTGGGCGCGGAACCACACGATTCAGCTACACTCTGGCCTAAGATGGAGTATGCCCAGTCTGGAATAACTAGGCATGCTCCACTTTATACCTGAGTGTCGCTTAGTCATGTAGTTACAAATTCAAATTCAAATTCGTTTATTTGCATAAATGACACTTACAAATAAACCAAACGTATCACTTAGGGTTACGCGGCGTGCTGGTCAAAAATGCCTATCAATACTAGGTAAAATTAGGAAAAACTTTACCCTACCATACCATGCTACTAACAAAAAGAGTAATAAGAAAAAAATATAGTAAATAGCTCTCAAGGAAGCTGCTGTAATACACCAAGGTACTTGGCGATAGAATGCTCTACCACCATGCTATGGCATCCTTCGCCGAAAGCTAACCATAATAACCATAACCATAAAATAATAATAAGCCAACCATAATACGGACTAGAAATGGTTCAGTATGGGATTAACCAACCGATTTAAAAAAGAAAGAGAGAATAATAATAGTCTAAAAAAACTAAAAAACACGCTTACCTGGCCGATTTAAGTGGGTCAAAATCGCGCCCAAAGAAGTCGGTTACAAACAAAAATACAAAAAAATGGAATAATTTTATCAAATTAGTGTATTGTCATCGGTCCTCAATAAATCTACAAAGTTTGAACGAAATCTGGCCGTTTAAAGTGGGTCAAAATCGCGCCCAAAGAAGTCAGTTACAAACAAACATACAAACAAACATACAGGTGCATAAAAAACGTGTAAAAAGGGAGCACACGCTCATTGGCGGGGATCGGACCCTCGACCTGCGAAACGTAAAGCAGCCGCACGCCTGACTAAACTATCATAGCTTCAGTTGAAATTCAGGCTATTTGCTTACCTTTATTTATTATTATTTTAAACGAATTTTCGAACTCGGTCTAGAGGTTTTATTAGTTTATTGTATGGTTTTATTACATTTTTTTTTAACGGTGACTTGATTGGAGGGTTAGTTCCTACAAAAACGGGGCAGTTAAAAGCCGGCCATAGGTGGCTCTAAGCTAAACAAGATAAACTCATAATGTTTGGCTTTGATGAAACAATGACACTGGTCCTATACATACCTAAGTATTAAAAGAACGAGTATAAAAGTTTTTTATAAAAATATCTTTAAAAAAACTTATTTTTTTTAACCTTATCTTACTTCATGTGGTATCGGTATAACATGAACGATTCTTCAATACATCTCCTAATCGAGAAGTACAAATTTTAATACTTATCGTCCGAGATCTTCTGACACCTCCTAACTTACATTTGAGAATTTGAAAACTTAAAACTCCTAACTTCCGTCCAATAAAGAAAAGCTCAAAATAATAGCTATTTTGCATTAACATTAGTAGTAAAATCATTTAAAAAATGACCAAGTGTTTTATTTTTTATTGTTTCAATAGTCTTCATGGTGGCTAAATAAATCAGTTTATTGTTCCGCTTGTAAAATGCGCGTATAATCAGATAGGAGATCTCAGAAGTTCACGGGCGTTATATTAACTAGTAAAACCTTACCTAAGCACTTAATTTCATACGGGTCTATGGATCCACGAAATGGTTTCTAAAGCTATACAGCTTCACTGGAAACCCTCCTCGAGCTTTACTGGGAACCTTTTGTTCGCAAGTGAGCTGACCGGTTCTTTTTACTTCACCCAGCCTCTCGACAATGAGTCGGCGCTTATGCTTAACTAAAAAGGAACCAGGATTTTATTATTAAAATAGAAACATCAAAGAAAAATGGAGCAGCTGGCACCGAAGCCGTCGAATAATAATAATTCATATTTTATTATTCGATTGTACGAGTAGAAGTGAAAAACGTCACCTGTGCATACAACTTCAAAGACAGCGACACCTTTTTAATGGGGTTTTAGTATTTATTCACCGACACGACCTAACAGACCGTTCCGCGGAAATTTGTTTGTTTGCAGAATTAAAACGGAGCGCGTAAACGTCTATTGTTGTCCAAGTTTATTGATTAGTGGAGAGTTGAACTTTATTGGTTACATTTCGAATTATGTATTTAAAAAGACGTACGTAATTTTTTTGTTGTTTTCTTTTTTGTTCTGACAGTAAAAATTAATACTCTGTGTTTCATGAAACGAAAGTGAAATTTTGTTCAATAAACACGTTGCTACTTTATGTGACATGAATTTATATGAGTTATCATCATGACTTAACATATATAGGTTATATGTGACCGCGACATACA
Organism: Mellilla xanthometata; assembly: GCA_035578125.1. Lineage (NCBI taxonomy): Eukaryota > Metazoa > Arthropoda > Insecta > Lepidoptera > Geometridae > Mellilla > Mellilla xanthometata. The sequence continues at coordinate 4,281,562 of JAPUBQ010000003.1, forward strand.
TGTAAGTTCGAAAACATAGTGAATCGCGAAGTTTTCAGTGCTTAGTGTAGTCAAATTGTTTTTGAAGCAAAGTTTTGTTTTTGCGTCTGAAATTTATGGCCTAAGAACTGGCTGAAACAAACAGTGGCCCAGAAGCATGCGATCAAGGCTGCAGCCGAGCCCCAGGCGCTGCACCTGCGGCGAATGTCGACGTACGCGCATCCCGCCCCAAAACGTGGTGAGATGAATATTGCTATTAGATGTGGCAACACTGTCACACCTCTCCACCCACAGCCAATTACTTAGCTCGTTCTGAGAAGGGCAAATTAAATTTCTGTTGTTTTATTTTTATGAATATAGGCTAACGTTCTACCATATTTTTGCCTGAGGTTAATCTTAGGTGCAGCTGTCTTTAAAACGCACTTGCCTAGAAGGAACTTATTTACTCTAGATTTGAAGAAATCTCGTACTTCTCAGAAACTCTTAAGACCTTGGATAAGTGTTTGAAAGTCACTACATCACCGGTTTAAATTAAAAATCAAGTCAATGGGATACTGTTCCTGGATTCTGTACTCTTACCGTAGAGAATTCCTTGCAGTTACATCTTCAACGGACCGACGTCAACATACCTATTATATATGGCGACGGAGCCCCGCTCGTTGGAACGCTCCAGTATGTCTACGCACGTGATGGCTCCCACCGTCTACAACAAGCCGACCAGATCACTACAGCACCGCCGCTAAATAGCTTCAAAATGCGGCTCAAAAGCTGGCTTGTCGAGCAATCGTTTTATAGTTACAAGGAATTCATCGAAGTTAAATCAAATTAATAAGTAATCAAATTTATATTAAATTATAAAATGTTAATATATTCAATATTATGACGAATTTATAATTAATTATTTTTATACACATGAACATTGAGAAAAATATTATTGTATTATATATACTCGTATATTGCAATAAGCTATGGTAATGACGTGTATATCATCTATGTATACCAATAAAGAAGTATTATGAGTATTATTATGAGTATAAGATTTTTAATGGCATAGACACCAAGCCAACTGAAGGCCTGCCCAATGCTAATCAGTTATCGTCGCATATAGATACTCGTTATACCCGATGTGTTACTCGGATCATGCACCCTATAAGACTTTATTATTTATAGATTTACGCTCATGCCGGTGGAGTTTTCGACATTGTTCTATATCGTATGCCGTATCCTTGACCTTCTTATTGTCACTTTATCTTAGATTCGATCTGTAGTTACTTAGCCTGCCTGTTCCTCTCCTTGCCTCAATCTTCCCTTCTAGCATAGACAAGTATACTTTAATATACTTTGTCTATGCTTCTAGATGTCTAGGTTTGTGTGTGTTTGTGTGCAAACCATTGTGACCTATAAGTAAAAATCCAAAAAACAAAAGTTTTTCTATAGGAGGCGATATAATTTATTTACTCGTATTTCATTCTATTTTTAGTATTGGTTGTTCTATCGGCAATAAATCTTATTTCAGCTGTTTATCTATCACGGAACATAGAAGGACAAACGAACAGCGAAGTCTTTGTAACAACTCGGGGTACGGAACCCTCAAAACAGCTCTGACGGATTTTTTATTTGATAATGTGCGGATTAATTCCAGAAATATGTTTGCCAGGTAGCCGGAAATATTATAACGCTCATGTCATCGCAATCTTATCTAACCCGCCATTCGCCACATACTGTTATCTTTGTGCTGTTATTTCCCTGTCTGGTTTTTGTTTATCCGAATCGAGTTCACTGTCAAGTATAACATTATACCTACACATTCACATACCTATATATACCTATCTCAAATTAGAATATGTATCAAGCTGAGCAGCCAATAAAAAGTAACTATTTAACGTAATACAAGACTTTAGACATCCTGCGTGAAAAAAATCGAGTGTGGCTAAGTGGAAAAACGTCTGCTGTTCAAACAGACGGTCCCTGGTTGGATTACACAAATGACTTGTTTTTCAAATTATGTATGCACTTGCTTTACGGTAAAGGAAAACATCGTGAGGAACATGTTTGAGGACCACAATATCCGAAGACGAGTGTTATCCGCCAACCCCCACTTGGCCAGCGTGGTGGATGGCTTTTATATCTCTCCTCATAAGAGAAGGTCCCGAGTCCCAGAAGTGGGAACGTATTTTTTGGTGTTAGTCAGTCAATGTGGAAGTGGTGTGTCGTACCTACCAACCGTCATCTACCAATCACAACGCTCGTTGGAAATCGCGTAAACAAAGTTATGAACGCGATTAAAACGGATCCAAGATACAATGACCCCTGATGGCCGTTCCCGGATACAACATCTGTCCCGAGGGATATCCCATTGCTAAATGGAAGCCAACCGCGTCGTCGCACCCTTAAACCTGTCAACGATTCAACATTTTGTAAACAATTTGCCTCAGTAAATTTGGCACCAGTTACTCTTTGATCATCATTTGAATCTTACAGCCTTTAATATAACTTGCACTGTAAGAATGCGAGTGGTGAACTTATATGAATAAATAAATAAAATAAATATTAGGACACATTCACACACGGCTGGTTAGCCCCATACTGAAAACCATTTCTAGCTCGTATTATGGTGGCTAACACAACTGTTAAACTACATATACATACATACATATTACATATAAATACATATTTAACACCCAGACCCAAAGCCAACAAATTAAGTTAAGCACAAAGATGTTGACCGGGCCGGGAATCGAACCCGGAACCTTCTGATTAGCAGTCCGGCATTGTAACCTTTACGCCAACGAGGTCGTATGCGAGTGGTGAATCTATATGAATGAAAATACGTTTGTTTGGATGGAGTCATGCAAGCTTATTAAGACCCATTTCCTGTTTTTCCAATGGATAATGGAAAATTTGGTAGCTGTGTATTTACGTATATTTGGTCACAATTCTATATTATGTTATCATGAAGAAGTTCTGATGAAGGATTTGGAATATGGCTTTAGGCACTTCTGTACTGAACTATGCACAAGATAAATAAACACATATACTTAATCCGAATTGGGGCTCATTCATTCCATCTTTTCGAGCACTTTTGTTTACGTATACCATAATACCACAAAAGAGCTGGAAAGGATAGGGTCTATTGTTGTAACCGAAGTACTAGTTATTATTCTGTGCCAAAAGGTGGTTTTAAGAACTTCTAAATGAAATAATACAAATCTGCTGTAGCGATGACAATGACTATGTGTTAAACAATAAAAGTTTGGATAAAACATACTTATTAAACGTAAAAACCTTTTGTAATTCGTCTCGTATTTGCAAAAATAAAACATATTTTTAGACATAAGACACCTAAGTCTAAAATTTTATATTTCTGCAGATCCAATTTGGAAATATTACCCAATATAATTAATAATATTAAAATACTACCAAGGGCCGTCAACGCGATCCGACTTAGCGACTGCTGTCAGAGACCTACTTTTGATGTGACATCCAGCCCTCGGGAGCGCCCAGATGTAAATATCACGTACGCTCACCTATTCAAAGACTGAGTTATCTTTTTCTAACTTCGGCGATAGCATTTTTTATGATAATGAGTTTATAATAAGATGATAGACGAGTCTCTCGCCAGGCTGGTGTTTCATAACGGCTGGCCTCATCACGTATCTCCCTCTATCTCATTTCCCAGTAATTGCACCGGAAACGATGCCGCTCCAACCGGAACTGAAGTAAATTGTGCTTGCACTCTACCGATTGACGGTAGAATATCTGTCAAAGGTGTTTGGTCCCTACGAAAGAAGCCTATAGCACAGAATAATAACTTGTACTTCGTACAGAAGCTTCACTTCGCAATGGTTTTCAAAGAAATATGAACTCAATCTGATGAACAATATGATTTAATTTAGCTCGCGGTCCAGTCGATCACGTGATCATTTCGTTGCCTACCAATTTATTTTCAACGGAATATGGGCCTTAATTCACTATGCTACGGTTTATAATACGTTGTACATGGTTATACGGAGTACTAGTTATTATTCTGTGGTATTGAAAGAGCCACGGACTAGGGTTGCTTTCTTCGAGAAACTACTTCATATGCCATCTAGCGCGAATAGAATTCCATAGGTATCATCTATAGTATCACCGAAAATATTTTGCGTTGGGCTCTTAGTCTTAGTTCGTAAATGTACGACAAATGAAATGCAACTCGAATGAAACGACTAAAATATCTTTTTTATTGTACTTTTAGGATATTGGAATAGTACGGGGAGAAACGGTTTGTAGTTTGAATTAATTTCATTTCATATAGGAACAAAATGTAATCCAGTCAAAATAGATTTTACCCTTACCTGTCAGCGTCTTTAGGTAACCAAAAAAAAGTTAAATTTCGATCACGATCCCTATTTAAACAATTAAATACTGCACAGTATCTTTTTGCTTTTTTTCGTTTTGTGTCCATCTTGCAATTATATAATGAATCAATCAAATAATTAAGTTGAACGTGGTCGAACATATAGCGCGCACGCGTGTGTTTTCGTTCGCTTGTGGCAGCCTACTAGATTGGCCACTCCGGAGTGGCCGCCGCCCGTAGGTATGTTTTTAACACCTACACGCGGAGTGACACAGGCCTGCCTATAGCTACAGAACTTCTGCAAGGAGGCTTCATACAAAAGTGCGACAAGTCTCTTCAAAAGAGGCCTGCTAAGCCGCTTGTTATCCTTGTCCACAGTGTAATGGGAACTGAAGCGTTTAAGACCGACGGATCAGACGCGCGGGCGGCGACCACCGCACCGGCGCGGACGCAACCGTCATCTGTCAATCGACTATGCGTTATTCTGTGGCCATGTGTAGGTTACTAGTGAAATAGTTGTGTCACAAATCCAGTTGCCTCGCGAACGCCAGACTGTTAGTACGAGACCGCGAGTGCGTCACGCGTGTTCTTTAACGATGAGTGCCGGTAAAAGGAAACTTTCTTTCCTGGGATTTGCAACACAGGTCAGACACCTTTACTTTAACTATACTATATAAAATATCTAAATATAATATATATGCATACTCGTATATATATGTACATAATATACACATTACATACTCTGGTTTTAAAATTGTTTTTAATCATTAACACTTCGGATTCTATATATACATATTATATACATAATGTATGTATATAGTATGTAATTACCCGAAGTGTTATTGCTTAAAAACAAATTAAAAATCAGGTAATCGGTCGTTTCAAGTTTACCACTGTGTTTGTTATGTTTATGTTCAGTAAGTGAAAATGTATGCTCTCAAAAACAACCGATTGTGTACGGAATGTGTGTCTCTAAATGTTTTGTATGTTGAGTCCTACCAAAAATATAAAAGTGAAAACGTTAACCAAGTTTAATTATAATATTATGGTATGGTTGTAAGCTTCACCGCGAAAAAGCAGTTCAGTGGAAAATCCTGATATTTATTAATTATTTGTTTTTTAATGCGTATTTTTTTTAAAAGCGAAACACTAATTTTTAAATTAAAAAAGCAACTTTTATAATATATAAAGAAAATCACTTTATATATGTTCTAAAACGTGATATTTATTTTTAAAACAAAATCTCCACTGCTTTGTATTTGTTGTAACGAAACGGCCAAGTCCATATATGTTGATTCAAGTTTTACTAAAAAAGTTATCTAAGGATTGTAGAATTAGGTCATGTAGAATCAAAAAACATAAGTCTTTAAAATAGGATCCGATGAGTTCTCCGTACTCGTGGTAGTTCTTAATCAGGGCTTCGCCTTGCCAAAAACTGACATTGAAATGTGTTGGATTTCATATACCGGCAATAGGTGAATTACGATATTTTACGATCACAACAGCTGCTTTCATTATCAAAAGGAAGCCGCGGTAAAACAATTATATCGCTCTAAATTTAGATTTGAAGCAGATGTACTAATAGATAGATGATAGAGAAACAACTATGCTCTTATCATATTACTAGGGTTCCTTACGCTAACTGTATTTGGGAAACCATTTATTTACCTTTACTGTCCGTCCTTCTCTTGGCTGTATTTAATTTACCATGATAATTGGTTAATAACAAGACATACATAGAATAAAACAAATATATTATATAAACCTATGAATAAAAATATATATTTTTGGCATTTTTTGCTTGATCGTATTAACGTATGTTATTCTTGGAATATTAACAGAATATTTAGTTTAACATTTAAATAATATGTATCTTTAAGAAGGATCCCATACAATTTTGTTAATGCCAGTTTTTAAGATAATAACAATAGTACGGAACTCTTAAATCGCGAGCTTGATTCGTACTTGGCTGGTTATTTACTATTAACGCGTTTGTATTTGGACTACGACAGCTTAATTGATGAAAACGTATAGATTGAAGCTACGCTGTAAGCTGCTATGTAGCTTTCTTGCCAAGAAGATATCACTATACCTTTGAAAACCCGCGGGAGAAACTTCTCAGATAAAGAGATTATTTACTCTACCTAACCCGTGATGAAATGTAGATTGTTTCAAGAGTACTTATAGGTCTAATCGCCTTTACAGCGAAAATGAGTAATTTTATCTATTTGCAAACTGACATTATGATGAGTCAAGTTTTAAAATAAGACTTTCAAAGTCAAAGAATTTATTGCAATATTATGTCACATTACAGTTACATAATTACCCATAAGGCATTGCAATTATTTACTGGAGATGAACAACCTTGTTAATTGATGTTCCGTCATTTAAAAAGTCTTATATTTTATAATAAATTTTTGTTTTGAGTATGTTTTTAAGTTTGTCAGGAAAGTTTTAATATTATCGATACGCTTTAGGTAGTCTGGTAATTTGTTAAATATTTTAATAGCCATTGAATGTGAGCCCTACTTGGACGGCAAGAGATACTTGGACGGCAAGAGATACTTGGACGGCAAGAGATACTTGGACGGCAAGAAATATACTCTACTGACAGAGGAAAAAGCGACAAGCGCAGCGAACCCAGTAAAGGAATTCAATATCTACTGCGATGGCGCAAAAAATACGAACGGTGTAGGATGCGGTTTCTTCTCACCAGAGCTAAAAATCGCGGAATCCAGGTCTTTACCGAAAACCACAACAGTTTTCCAGGCTGAAGCCATGGGCCTCCTACTGGCGGCAAAAACTGTGATGGAATCAATCAACAGTCAATCAGATAATATAAATTCATCACATATAAAATTCACTACTGACAGTGCGGCCATAATCTATGCACTCAGGAGACCTACAACAAAGTCCAAAGTGACAGTTGAATGTCACATGATACTACAGGATCTTTCGGAGAAATGTACCGTCACCGTGGCGTGGACTAAAAGCCACGGCTCATGTCAGGGACACAACAAAGCGGACTCTCTGGCTAAGGAGGGAATCAAAAATAATCAAGTACGAGCTGATGTAGCCGAATTGTGTAAACCGACAGCGATGGAGACCCGGAATCTTCTACGGGCCCACACTTCTAAGGAACACCAAAAATTATGGGACAATAGGACAGATTGTAAACATGGTAAAGCATTCTTCCCGGTAATTAAAAATAAAGTAACTAACAACCTACTCAAACTTACGAGAACAGACCTACGCTTGATGGTCGCTATCATTACCGGCCACTGCGACCTAAATTATCACCAGCACAAAATTGGTAATACAGATAGCCCCCTGTGTCGGGGATGCATGAAGACAGACGAGACTGTGGAACATGTGCTGTTACACTGTGAATCTACAAGCCAAACAAGAGAGAAAACCGGACTAGCAAGGGAATCTCAACAAAACACGACGCTATACTCGGACGCCTCCTGTATTAATAGAAGTACCACAACATCTGACGCAATGACAGTGGAACAGGTATGCCAGCGACCCAAGACCGTGCTCCGCTATTTTAAGGAGCTTGGATGGCTTGGGTAGGCTGGTAGGGGGAAATGCACAATATGCCTCTTGCAGGTTGTCAGTGCAGGTCTGATCGCCCCCATCATAGAATAAGAATAAGAATAAGAATGTGAGCCCGAGCTCTGCATTTCTAATCTACATTTCTAATTTACACCTTGGTACTTGCAAACTGTATTTATGTATTAATTTGACAGGTCTACGTCCTATTAACTTCTTTTAAAATATTAGGACACATTTCAGCTTGTCATTTTAATTTGGTTAGCCCCATACTAAACCAATTATAGTTTGTATTATGGTTGCCAACACAACATACATAATAAAGTATTCTTTATCGAAACATATTTAATACCCAGAATTACAGCTTAAAATTTAGTTCATCACAAAGATGTTGGCCGTGCCGGCAATCGAACCCTGGGACCCTCTGGTTGTCAGTCCAGCATGGTAACCATTTCGCCAACGACGTTGTCAACTGTTTGAGCGAGCAATGCGAGTGAATTTTTTGCTTTCATTTGTTTAACTATTGGTTTTCACGTAGAGGACGTCATATTGAACTAATCTCGACATATACAGACCACTCTTTAGTTTTTTACTGTCGTCGGCGGTTTTGATTACGATGAGGATTCCCTTCCATAAATCGGTAGATTTAAATGATATTTGGTAGAGCTATTAAATATGAATAAAATTAATTTAGTATTTGTTGATATATGAGGTCAGAATGTTAAGATAATTACAAAATATGTTAAAAAATATTCTGTCTACTGTTCGTAAAACGTCCTATTTATGTATTGTAATCATTTGCCGAGTGACAACCCTATGGACAATTTTAAAAATACGTAGGACGCTTTTTTAGCCCTCAAAGTAAAAAAAACTCCATCAAAAAAATCTACAGATGTTTTCCTAATTTTTCTATTTACACTTTAAGCGTAATTTCCTATGCAAAAGTATATTATAAAACGTAGGCTCAGTTTAGCTCCACAAAAACGTAACGAAAGGCATCTCTTTTTATTTCCTTCCTCTATGCCATTGCTACAGAATTCGATAATTGTGTAACTGAACTCCATCCTTAATTTAGAAATGAGTTAGAGAGAAACATTAAATTAAATAATAATAAATGTGTAAAAAGGTTTGGATTAAAATATGTTTTCTCAAAAATGTTTTTTTTTTAGAGTCCGTACACAAAGCGTTCCAATGGGACCTTATTACTAAGACTACCCTCTGCCCGTCCATTACGGCTGTATCTCGTAAACCGTGATAGCTAGAGAGTTGAAATTTTTCACAGATGATGTATTTCTGTCGCTGCTATAAAAACACGGAAACGGAACCCTTCATGCGAGAGCCCGACTAGCAGCTGGCAAATTATTTTTATTTGAGGGGCGTTTTTTTCACAATAGTCATTATTAACCTATATTTACGTGAACTGAGCACTGAGTACGCCCCTTAACCGTCGCATTGTAAAACATTATAAACCCTATTCAACTAGTATTATTAAAGCTAGATTTTATTAGCCTTATATACTTTTTATTATGTTTGTCATACCGTGGTTTGGTAATTACGATCTAGGATTAAAAAATGTAAATTAAGTAATGTAATAATATATATACATCTTACCCTGAGAATGATTATTTTCTAAAAAATAATACTATTATGCCTACACTTTAACTTTAATAAACAACATTTTATATGTAATAATATTATATTTACTCGGCTGGCATTTTAGGTGCTCTTCCCACTGACACTGTTTTTTTAGATAAGATATAGTTTTACTTTAATTAATTTTAGATAAAATTTACAATAATAGATTGATTTGATTATTATGTATTTATAGGAGTTCCTGTAATGATATTATATTACATATTATATTATGTTATTATAAAAAATGCTTTAAATAATAAACACATTATTGTTTTCAAGATTTAACTAGCGGAATTGCCTCGGTTAGATTCTGGATTAACACATATGTTAACTTCATCCCGGATAAACGCAGGATATCTTCTTCTTCTTCTACCTCGCCTTATCCCACTAGGTGGGATCGGCACAGCAAATTTTCCTCTTCCACTCTCCTCTATCAGCCATCGTCTCTACACTCACTCCTTTCATTCTCATGTTCTCATTCACACACTCCATCCATGTTTTCTTCGATCGGCCTCTTGCCCTCTTGCTTGATAAATGCAGGATACTGCGGGACGTAAATAGTTACTACTAATACGACTAGACGTTGTACAGACAATATAGATATAAATTTAATCCCACGCACTTACGTTCTCAAATAAATAAACATAATCAGTAAATAGGTGTTAGTGCAATTTGTACCGACGGTTGTTAGCAGTTCTTTTTTAAACTTTGACCAGTTGGGCGTAACTAACTACACGATATAGCGACACTCTGGTCTAAGGTGGAGCATGTCTTGTTTGTAGTAACTGGTTGTCAAGGAGCCTACCGGACACATTGTTAGAAAAGAAAGAAAGAAAGAGAGAAAGAAGGAAAGAAGGAAAGAAAAGTAATCGCTATAGGCGATAAGGCCGCCTATTGTGCAACATTTTGTATGTTTTTTATTTATTTATAAATGTATTATTACTGTGTGTGGTGTGCAATAAAGAGTTTTTGTATTGTATTGTATTGTAAAAGAAGGAGAGAAAGAAAAAAGGAATGAAAGAAAGGAAAGGAAAAAAAATAACCGATGCATTTTTAATTTTATTAGCTATCTATCTATCTATAAAAAGTAGCCTATGTGTTACGGCACGGTCAATATCAACTTGTACTTGATCACAATTCATCTGATGCCAAGCGATGTATGATCTAAGGTAGTGCGCGTATTTATTTATTTTATTATTATCTTTAATATTTCATCTATATAAAAGTATATAGTATGTATGTATTTATGTAGTATATCAATTGTGTTAGCAACCATAATACAAACTAGAAATGGTTGAGTATCAGGCTAACCAGCCGTGTGTGAAATGTGTCCTAATATTTACTTATTTATTTTATTTTATTGCCACTGATAATAGTGACTATTATCATTGATAGTGGCGACAGTTGCCTGTGTCTTATATACCAGACTTAGGGGGTGACTATAGGTATGGTACTTTTGCTAGTTCTCAGCCACCAATCGGTGACGGCTCTTTGCATCTGTTGTTATTTCTTCGAAGACCTTCTTTCTAAACTAAAATTACTTATTACTATTATTAATTTGATTCTGTTCTTGATATGATGTCACCTACATATGAATGACGTGTGTTTACTTATGTATAGAAATGCACGTCCTATTCATTACCACGCCTCAGCTATATAGTGCAAAGCCGTTAAATTGGCACGTCACAAATGGCTCGAAAAAAAAACTAAATCTTCTATAACATATTAAATCCTGAAACATTTGTTCTAAATAAGGTATATACTAAAATCATAGGTAAGTAAGGAAAATATACCTCAGTACTTGAAATGTCACTGTTGGACCAAGGATATTTTTTTTTACTCATCCGTTGTCCAATGTGTTCGGTTCAAGTTCTACTTCAAAACTTTGAAACAGGGTTCAGCCGTTTGAGCGTTAAGAAATAAAAACATTTACATACACACTGGTTTACATAAACGTGTTAAAAAATAAACTAATTTATTATTGCGAAAGTTAATGTAAGTGTGTGTGTATATGCTTATTACTTCTTAACGCTCAACGGCTGAACTGATTTCGATGACATTGGGTACGGGCATAGCTTAGAGTCTAGATTGACGCATATACTACTTTTAACCTCGGAGTGGTTAAATGTAGTATATGCGTGGATGAGTGGAGAACGTGGTTGACACCGCGGGGAGAAGCTAGTGAATAAATAAGTTACTTAGAAATTGAACTTGTGCGTATACTATACAAATTTCGATACAACTACTTTATTTACTTATTAATTGTAAAATGTTACTAAAAGAAGATTTGGTGATTGTATAAACTTCTTTTTGAGCAATAATAATAAACTTTACTTAATAGAGATCTTTACATAATTTGTAGTTCATGTTAAAGTAATGCAATGTATTCTTAGACTATTTATTATTTTCACACTATTTATTTGCTAACTAGGCTAGATTATAATCATATTAAGAGACAAAGTCGCGCATTTCTTTAAAAAAAAGGAAACTGGTGCTAAAATAGAAACCTTTCAAACTAGTAACCTATTAGATAAAGTACACTGTTGAACGACGTGCCATGTTTACCGGCGTCTACTGTAATATCTGTTCCTCTCAAGTATTCCAAATGGGGACGAGCCCGCATATTATTATTATAATGATAAAAAATATGTAACTTCGATATTAGGTCATTCCATGCCCGAAATAGTTCGTCATCATCCATTTTTAAATTAAAGCTTATTATAAAAACGCTTGTTATGTCACTGTCTGTTTTAGAAATAGATGAAACTATCTGTAGGAAAGACGCATATACAGGGGTATTTGTAAGTGAAGATTTGAGTAAATTAAGCTTTATTATGAGTATGTCTTAACACAAAAATGGTTTCAAGACTATTGGAAATTTGCGATAAAAATTCAGCTGTTCAATACGAAAAATTCGCTGACGCGCGGTAAAATGTGATAACGAGATTATATTTAGTTAAATTTAATATACAAGTGGATTTGATATACGGGGCCTAGCAGGTAAAGTAATAAAACTTTAAATATATTGACTAAGAACTGTAAACAGATTCGTTCAAAGGTCGAAGAAGGACCGGCCTTCGTCCAAGAATGTCTTATTTCACGTGAACGTGCAGATTTTTCACCACTGAAAATACACTTGCCAACTTTTTGTTTGGCAACCGAACAGTAATTATGAAATCAGAAACACATACAACGGTTATTCGCCTTTTCTTCGCGTATTTATTCTTTTCTGCAATCCGCGGACAACTAGAGGCTAGAAGTAGCTAGAAGTCTTTGCGTTAATTTAGTGTCTAAACAGTAATTTTGTTCAGTCGTTACGTAATTATCAATTTATGCATTGATAAATACGGTATACACTTGATACAGTTAATAATGTATTCACTTTATGAATTTATTATTTGAAATCCCCGACGCAGGCATGTCTGTCTACGGTGCGTTGTATCCACACAGATGAACTGAACTGTTTTTTTTTTAAAGTTATTATTGACAAATATGATGACTGAAAATGTTCCGGTCTACTGTTATGATTATTAAATTTTCGACTCCTAGAATATAGTTCTTAATATTTTTATTAGAAAACTATTCCTTGTTAAAAACAGTAGGTAGTGAATTTATCGAACATTTTCATTACTTTATCTTAAAAGCTTGGTGTAATAATAAGTTGCGAAATATGGATCCAATAATGCCTAGTAACAGCATCATGCGATCCTGTAACTGTACAGTTTAATTCCGTATGCAAATAATAATGTTATTTGTTTTGAATTTGAAGTTTCTTTCAAAGCTCTACCACAAACATTCATAATGTTTTGTTATTTATATTTATTATGCATCAACCCAAGTGACATGTCCCCGGTGCGACCGACGCATGTGCCACAGAATACTTCATATGATTCGTCATGTGGTTGAGTATAGAATGTGTATCAGTCCTAACCAAAGATTTCACTTTCGAGATTCTTAATCCTTTCTTTGTTTCTTTCTGTTTGCAAGAGCGTAGTAGTCTCGTCTGTGGACTTGAAATTAATTTTACAACATTCGGAAACTGCTATAAATTATTTGACTTTGACTTTGCGTATGTTTGTATAAAATTTTCGGAAATGTAACGTTTTTATTAATAATGGAGCGATACGGTTGGTTGCCTGGAAGAGATCGCTTTAAGCGATTAGGCTGCCAATTGTGGCACACTAATTTGAAGTTAATTATATTTTGTTGTGTATTTTATTTATGTGTCCAATAAAGAATATACTATCTCTATAATATATCTATCAATATGGATATTTTTTTATGCTGACAGTGTTTTAGTTAATCTACCACTGACTATATGGCACATCTTAGTGATGGTTGTTGAGACTTGCACTCATTTTCCCGATTTTGCACTACCTCTGTTTTTTTCACTCTGTCAAACTTTGCCGTCAAACTAGATTTCAGAAAAAAAAACTTTCCTCGGTCAACTTCTCGGCTTGTATGTCCAATAGGATTGTTTTATACCTATGTCAAACTTTTTGTTTAATGGCTATTTTACACATACTCTCCATGAAATATAACAAATAACTGAGGAAGGAAAGTAAACCCAAAGTTTTCTACATCGACCAATAGAATTGTTTTTTGACTGTGGCTTTTCTTTGACGGGGTCTACGAGGAGTAATCAGTGCTATTAAAAATGTAGTTTTCACCGCAGCGCTTGTGCCGAGGACAAACAAGCTTTGCTACAGATTTAATTATATCTAAGTACTTACTAGAATGTTTGCCAAGGCGATACATACATTTGTGCACGTGTGTCAATCACTTAATTCTTCACAATCGTTCAGAAATAACTCCATGTAACGTCACTCGATTTAACGACAAACTCTTCAAAGTGCCGAAATTGACGGCCACTTTCTATAACGCCATAAAATGCACAGTCCTTTCAGTGTCGTTATATAAAGTTTACGCTGTATTTAAGTTTTGGGCGCAACACTTTGCTAATGCAAAATAAAAGTTGCCTTTTTCAATTCAGGGTCCAAATCATCTTTTCTTTTTTAAGAGCTCCACTCGTTTATATTTAAAAGAAAACCTTATTACGTTACACTACATTGTTTGTCGGTCGGTCAAGACACTTTATCTCAAAACACGTTAGGAAATCGGTTTTAAATTTAACACATATACGAGTGTAGGTAAATCCAATAGTTCTGTGAAAAAACAAGTTAGTTGTATATCAAATATATTTTTATTTAGATATCAAGCTAATTCAGGGTTCTATTGCATTGAGGTTCTGATGGTGGGGCCGGAAAGTGCCTAAGAACTCCTTAAAATTAACTAGATTTTTTTGAGTTTGGGTCCATTGAGTTTTTTGGTACTATATGATATCCAGAATCTGGTGATGGGACCGGAAGGTCGCCATGGGATTTCCTAAACTAAACAAGATGGATCCATCGAGTTTGAATTTTCTTTAAAGCAGATCTTGAGATAAGTTTGTCATAATGGCTCTACTTTATACCACTCAAGTTGGTAATGCGCCGTTGTCACGTTGCAATCTACGGCATGCGTGAAATTATAATTTTGTACGTAATTTTTATCGCCTTTTTCTTTAGTAAAAGCAAACCTCTGGCATATCTTTTTTCCCTCCTTTTGATCAAGTTCAGAGGCCAAAGTAAATAAATTATGTGTAAACGTGAAAATTGGTTTATAACGAGTTGGGAGAATACAGGTGTGCCACGTTTTTATTAGTGAAATTGCTGCAATGCCTTGCGGATTAACCTGACCATGGTACCACCTTTGATCGCGAGTGAAGCTAGCATCTGTCTAACATTTTCTTTACATATTTAATTGGATAATATTTTTTTAAGTAACTAGTGCGATGAAGGTAGTGGATGGATCAACACGCAATTTTACTTTGTATAGATATCATATTATCGCTATGCGTGATTTCAAATTATAACTTAGAGTTATATCCGTATTATATAACTAAATAAGAAATTTAAACTCACGCGTTATACGCATTTGCGTGTTTTGCCAATTCTTAGTTTGTATTTTTTCTTATCACTTTATTACCTTAGAATATACATATATTTGTTTATCATATTACGTTTATGTGAAACGAACGCGTTGTGCCCATTTTACCGAAAGTTAAGAGTAAGTTATTTAGTTACGCGTATCATACGAGTACATTTTTTTTACTGATTCCTGTAAACTCTTCATTTCTAATTAGTAGATTTTAACTAAACTGTAAAGGATAAAACGAATTTCAGTAGGCTGACGGCCAACCTCCAGTAATGGAGAGGCACTTGAAGAAGAAGGAGAACTAAACTGTATCTCAAATCTATATCTATACTAATATTATAAAGAGGATAAGTTTGATTGTTTGTTTGAAGCGAAAAGACTCCGAAACTACCAGAACGATTTGAAGAATTCTTTCACCGTTGGGAAGCTACAATATTCCCTAGTAACATAGGCTATATTTTCGGCTATATTTTTTTTATTTTAGAGCCTGTGCAAAGCCGAGACGGGATACTAGTGTTTAAGTTATTGTCTCCAAATTTCACATCGCGCAATAAAAAGTAATCTTAAATATTATTAGGACCTTGACTTCACATTAAATAAGGTACGCACATTAATGCTCTTATTTAATTAAATCTCGCGTAGTTTATGGTTTTGTCAATTAAACTACTTACTGTTATCTTTATACTATCGTTTATCAAATTTCCGTGTCCGCCAGATTAAGCCACATTTTCACCTTTTTTATTTTTAACCTATGTTCGCAAACCATTTTTCACTTTTTAATTATTATTTTTAACATATGCTAGGCAACGTCTTCCATATTTTTTTTCTTTCCTCCATACTTATTTAGATAAAACTTATATTATTACGTCTATCGGATACCAATATAAATGTAGCTATCTAAAACGAATCATAATAATGTTTGTATCATGAAATATAATGATTTTTATAGTTGTCACTTGGTCTGCACGTGGTCGTAGATAACGATTAATTGTTAAATTCTTACCTACTCGTTTAAAAAATATCTAATTTCATAACATAAGTACAATCCGATTTAAATGTTGAGTGCCTGACTGAAATGCGCAAAAATTAAATATATTTGAATGATACTCGTATTATTTATTATTATACCCACTTCAACAATTCAATATAACCTTTTAAGCGGTAAACTGAAATTTCTTTAGATTTTGATGAAATTAGAATTAAGATTATATTACATTTTACCTAGCGTTATATAAATATACCTAACGGGTTGTTCATTTCATCAGATTGTATGAATTTTGTAATTATTTTTTTGATGTCTGATTATGCATACTTGAAACATTAATTTATAAAATATAAATTTTCATAATCATTTACAAAGCGAGAGCTTTGTATGTGTGAATCTGAAGAAATACGTGTTGAGAAATACTGATCTAGTCTAAGCTATTAAAAAAGCGAATAAGTCTCAGTTATAAATATACAAAGTAAGTAAATAAATTATATAACTAGGGATTTTAATTCAAGGGTAATCTATAATTCTAAAGTAGAATCCGGAGCGGAGATTTCAACTTTCGCAACCCGAGGCCAAACTATTAATTTGCACCCAAGTCATACACTCTGCTTTTCGTTCAATGTACTCTGAGGAAATATTACGCTCCTAAACAATGTTATCTAATCGCTACAATCAAAGGTGTGTTCTCGCGGTTTTTTTATATTTACCCTATGTTTGACCTCGCTAAAATTATTATATTCCAAAGTATGATTCTATCTCCTTAGTCAATAAATACTTATATGACAAAGAGCACAACATCAGAGTCTAGAGCGAAAATTATCATTTTGTTTGCACCTACCTGCGAAATACAATCCATTGCGAATCGGCGGAATGAAAATATTTTTCCCATTTCCTCTTTGTCTTCACTTTTTCCCGCTTCAGGGGGTCACCACAGCCCGTTTTTTCCATCCACACTCTTTTTATAGCCGTTATATCTACATTTATCTTCTCTTATCTACTCTTCTGTCTTTCATATCCTCTTCCACCCAATTCATTCACGTCTTCTTAGGTTGACCTCTACTTCTTCTACCTATATTCATACTTCTCCTAGTTGCATGAAAATATGTTTTCCATTTCTATGGTATAAAATGAATCCAACTAAACCCATATCTAGGCAAGTGATAGCCTAGCCTAGGGGATTAACAAACAAGTAGGCAATGATCAGAGAAACAACTCTAACATAAAGCCTGGGGACCATTTGTTTTATAGTTTTGAGAATTATCTAGAATTAGATAATATTTTTAATTAATATAATATTAATAATAATGTTAAATGACAAAATGAGAATGTAATTTTGACATAGTAATTTATTGACATTTAACATATTAATTCACTTTATTGTTTTGACATGTACGAGTAACTAATAAAATTTTGTATTTGTACCATTATCGGGTCTCATACGTAGAAGATTTAGATAGACGTAAGTTATGAATACTATGAAGAAAAAAAAACAATTGCAGATAAACATATAAAGTAGTCATATAAATTCTGTGATGTAAAGAAGCAATTTATATTCATTAAATTCAGTGTTTTTATAGCAAGTATTAGATGAAAGAAATATTCATACACACACATTGAATGGACAGTTCTACTCGTAGGATATAGAGATTTATCTTTCTTTTTTGAAGATTATTATATTATATTCCCACTGTTTTATGTCACGAACTTTGTTCTATGGCAATAGGTATGGATGATGGTACCTCGCCACGTCCGTGGAATTATTTTTTTATTCTAAGACGTAGCAACGATGGGCTGCAATGATGTTATGTTTATGGTTTTAATAATTTTGTGTTTTTAGTTATGTTTGATGAAAATCAGTATATGGATGGTCACCTCTATAAATGACGGATTGTATATTGTTTTCTGAAGAGACATTAACTTGGTATGCGAGCATGTGACGCGTAGAGATAGGTTGGATGTGATTAGGAGAAGGATGGATATGATTGCACAAGGTAGCGTTGGACCTAAAAAAATGTGGATGAACTGTGAGAAGTAGGATATGAAGAAGAAAGGAGTGAATGTAGAGATGATGCTGATGGAATAATGTGGAACTTAAAAACAATCTGTGCCGATCCCACCAAGTGGGAAAAAGTGAATTCAAAGAAAAGTATAAATGTAATTAAAGAAAAGTAGAGGTTTTTATTTTATTTTAAAACCAGTCAACTCGCCTCTGCGTATACAGAAATCTGTATCAATAGTATCTATTTATTATCACAAATCCGCACCGTCAAATAAATGTCACGAATATCAAGCAGCGATTGTAAATACAGAGCAATATTAGTACAAATACACGGCTCACGTAGTCTCGACCACGCTTTATTTTATTTATTAACCATCGACGCGTAGCGCCTGTAGCTCGGCTAGCTAAGTTGATCTGACACGATCATCGAAGCTTAGCAACGGACCATGCACAAGACTGATGATTTCAAGTGGCAATTTTATGTGGGAGATATCGTGGGTCGAATGACAAGTTAAATTGTTGGTTCCGGCTGTTAGTCTTACTTCAAGCAGTCGTTAAGCTAAGTCAGAAGCCTTCGGGCGGCTTGAAAACTCTCGACACCAGACCTGGGTCACTTACGTCACGTCACTCTTTAGTACCAGTAGTGGGAACGTGTAGAGGCTGCTTTTGCTATATTATTTATACATCCAAATCTATTCAACCGTTTGGAAAGAAGAGTGAAGAAAGCAATGAAGAGCCGTGATAGAGTAAAACATACACACACGCACACACATCGCCTTCTTTATTATTATTTGAGTAGTAAACGCTTAGTTAAATAATGGAAGATTTTGAGTTGTTCGCCTCAGATAATCAGAATCTTGTTTTGAATGTAGGTATAGTAATATAATTGTGAATAATTTATATATTAATCTTCGATACGAAAATTACCTGAAATATCACAGGCACGCCGAATACAAAATATTGTATTGGGCGTGCCTGTGTCTCTCTCTAACTCTCTCCTTCTATCTCTCTAATAGACACATACATGTCTTTCTGTTTGTGTGTGTGTATGTGTGTGTTATGTTCGAAATGTAATTGATTTGAATTTATGTTAAAGAATCGGTCCATGCCGCCTGCCTCAACATTAATTCTTATATTTATTTTAAACTGTGATTATGGTCACAAAGAAAAAATTGCTTAAGTGGTGATCATCTGAATCTTATAGTGTTTAAATTAGAAGTAAAGTTTAATAGTTTTAGTAAAGAAATACTTTTAAGTTGATTCGCTCCGATTCCTTCGAGACCGCGACCTTACTTTGCCATGGTTTAACCATGACGACGGTCAAGTTTTTACTATACAGAGCTATATATACAGGCCAATGAATAAATTGTTAAAAAATTCGTTTCCCCTCGCTCGTTGTTATATATTTATAGAAGTGGGAGGAGATGAATTTTGAATTTTAGTTCGCTTATGTACTTTTAACTAAATGTCAATTATGAAGTGTTTTGTTTATCTTTCATATAAAAATAAGTCGGGTTTTCCTTCCTGACGCTATAACTCCAGAACGCACGAACCAATTTCCACGGTACAGCATTCGTTGGAAAGGTCTCGGGCTCTGTGAGGTTTGCAGCAAAATTTCAACTTTGTGGTGAAACGGAGTTTGCCGGGTTTACTAGTTGTGTATGAAATTCAGACCCCATAGCGTGTGATAGTATTTTAAGATGTATAAACACGTTGTATTTGCACAAGATAGAGCTTTTCCATATATAAAATCAGCGAGTCTCTCAATAATGAAGAATACGACTCAAAGGACAAAAAAAGATCAAAATATCAGCTTGAGGCGTTGGAGGCAATAGAGCGGCGAGCGAAGAGGCTAAATGGCAATAATGCTCTTTTTCACAGCGAAGCTGCAGAGCCTTGAGCATCGCCGCAAGGTGGCCAGCCTTTTGTTTTTCGGAGAGTTTGCAACAGGATTGCATGATTTGAACCACCCCGCCCCATTCCACCATCGGACGAGTAGGGAAACACCGTTATACCGTGGAGGTGCCTAAGTCGTGTACTAAACGGTTTGCCTCCACCTTCATTGTGCGTACCGCCAAGGTGTGGAATTCTTTGTCAAATTCCCTGTTCGCCGATAACTATAATCTGGCGGTTTTCAAGGCATGAGTGAACCGGTTTCTTCTGGGCAAGCGCGCTCCACCTTAGATCGCAATTTCGCTTACCATCAGGTGAATTGCGATCAAGTGCAAGCCCATTATAAGTAAAAAAAGAAAGAAAAATATTTAGCCTACCCGTTCGAGAAATGTCATTCGACATTCGTGTTACGTAAAATTATTAATGTAAAATAAGCGCCGTCGCAGCTTTTCATTAACAGATACCCCTGTATCACTATTTACATTAGTAAATAATTATTTCCATGAGCATTTAATGTCAACAAACCGCTGGTTGTGCTAGTGACTCACGTCAATGCCTGACCTTTAACTAGATAGAATTTATTAGCTAAAACGCTATGAACTTGACAGGCTACGTGCAGACTATTGCACACGAAAACAATCACTTCATTCATATACTTATTTAATAGTTATCTAATTAGTTGTAGAGCCTGTAGCTCGGCTAGCTAAGGTGATTTGAAACGATCATCGAAGCTAAGCAACGGTCGATGCGGACGGTGTTTGGATGGGTGACCTTGCACTAGACTGTCGTTTTTAAAGTGGCGTTTTAGTCAGGGCGCTACCGTTATATTGTAGGTCCCGATTGTTAGTCGTAGTAGAAGTAGTCGTTAAGGCAAGTCAGAGACCTTGAGGCGGCTTGAAAACTCTCGACACCAGAGCTTAGCTCATACGAAGAAGTAGAAGAATTAGTTATAATAGTTATCTAGGTTATAAACGGATTCATTGGACATTTAACCCAGTAATGTACGTATAAATATATATAGTTATGTTTTTTTCGTTTGGTTTAATTAAAAGCACTTGAACGAACGTGCTGGAATTAAGTTTATTAATATATGCATGAACGAGAATTGGTGCTAATTGGTGGTAACAAGCGATGAGGACTGCAAGTATGGAAATAGAAAGGAGCTACCCCTGCCTCTCAAGTCACGTATTTTAGCCAATGTTAACTGTCGCCACTCTCATTAACAGTGAATGATAAAAACAGGAATTGTTACATTGATAACAGAGGTCATCAATGATAGTTGCGACAAATGCCATTGGCATTAAATACGTGACTTGTGTGGATTATATGAATCTTCTGACGCCGGCTAACTGGCTGTGTTTAGAGGAAACCGAAGAGAAAAAACGTCAGTTTTGTGCATGGTCACCCATCCAAACACTGTCCGTATCGACCGTTGCTTAGCTTCGATGATCGCCTCAAATCATAATCTTATACTAGAGACTGACTTAGTTCAGTACTTTACCTACATAAATTTAGTTAAAATTTACATGTGTCATCCACATTTTAAAATTAAAAGTAAATGTGACGCATTTGGCGCATCGAAATCAACAACAATGTAATCTCCGGAAGTCACCAGGGAGCAGTGAGATTGCGAGGGGCGAGATATTTAATAATTCACTGGCAACTGTATACAAAGTCCTTAATGCGGGGCGAGTGTTGCATTGTAGGGTTACCCTATTACAGAATCTCCCAGAAATTAGGGAATGTTAGCCTTCAGATTTCCTCTTATTTTATTGTATAATAATTAATAGTTTAAAAAACTAAAACACGCTTTTTATAGAAAACCGTAATTTTATCAAATGAGTGTATTGTCAGCGGTCCTCAATAAATCTACAAAGTTTGAACGAAATCTGGCCGTTTAAAGTGGGTCAAAATCGCGCCCAAAGTAGTCGGTTATTCGGAATCGATACATTGCCGAGCAAGATACCGCAATACAAAATGTAGTTGTATGGAAATCAGGGTATCTTTAATTATTTTATTAGTACTATTTAAGATGCAATAACAATCCGGACGCTACATGAAATCATCTTTCGTAGATGAAGTGGGCCAATGATGATGATGACTATTTAAGAATAGTAATTACTTATCAGGGGTTAAGACCCCTGACATAATCAAGAACCGTTTATACTAGGACACTGCATTATTAGTCTATTTACTTTCTATACTACATATTTTAATTAGCACATTCTTCATAAATTTAAGTATATAGTTGTGCTAATGTAATAATACTTTAATTTTTATTTACAACTTCTTTAACTATTTTATTACAGTAATTTAAAAATCTGTTTCTAACAAATTGATTCTCCTGGATATTACAAAGGTTTTTAATGTCTATATTAATACACAGGTTGAATTGGACTACTTAGATTCAGGCCTTGCCTAGTTAAGTAGTCACAAGAGAATATGTAATCTAGTAATAAGTTAGTAAATAAATATTTATCATTTTCATTTTTATTTTCATAATCTCAAGTTCATGTTCAGTGTCAAGTCTAAGTGTAGCATACACAGGACATTGGGTAATGAAAGAAAGAAAAAAGAAAGAAAATTATTTATTGTGCACACAAAAATAATACATATATATAATTTCTTATTACTATAAAATAAGCCTATGTGCACAAAAGGAGCAAATTCAGCATAATGCTGGAGTTACCGGGTACCCCAGCGCTGGTTTTCAATTTGCTCCTTCTCATTTTATTTCTCTCAATGATATGCGGAAAAGTCTTTAACGTCGGGGTCACATAATCGGGGTATTATTTTGCGTGTGCTGGTAACCCGAAGTGTACAGCGACCGGTGAACACAGCTAGTATCGACCGTGACCCTGACCTTGCTGCGCTCCACAGAGCGTCGCGACCAGGCGCTCTGTGCTCTGACCCGCTTTACCTGCACTCACCCTGCTCTGCTCTTCGCGCCAACTAACGAACAAAGTAAGTTGATAGCCGCTACACTTCTCCCCTTTTTACGGTTCCTGAATAATTTATCTTATATCTTTAAATATATATTTTTTTAATATTAAAATATTAATTTTTGTAATTATTATTTTTATTTAATTTTAATTTGATAATGATGGATTGATTAAGTTTTGACATTTATTTATTATTATTCTTAATTTTTATGTTATTTTTGTGTGCACTATGATATGGATGACAATCCGAAAATAAATAAATTATTATTATTATTATTAAATGAGCAATTCTTGTATAAATATATCCTATTTGAATCTCGGAATCGGCTTCAACGTTTTTCATGAAATTTTGTATATAGAGGGTTTCGGGGGCGATAAATCGATCTGGCTAGGAATCGTTTTTAGAAAATGTCATATTTAAAAAAACCGGTCAACAAGGTACCAGGTACTAAAATAATGCGAGTGTTTAGATTTTTAACCATTTTTTATTGATAAATTGTGTTAATTAAAACTTTTATGTTTGTCTAAAAGAACAAAAAATTAAAGAAAGACACCAAATAAAAATATAAACATCAGCTTCGTAATCAAGGCTTTGACAGAGGGCCCCTTTTTAACCGAGGTAATCAAAGTATAACGTAAATCTATTTTAAATAAATTGGTATGAGATATTTCCAACTAATAAAACTTTACTTATAATAATAAACTATTATACTTTAACTTATAAATAAATATTAACTTTTAAAATCTTTTCATAAATCGCGTTGTAAGAAGACGTGCTTGTGCATTAAGGATTGTGTACCATTATCTTAATAGACAAAGAGTTTTTAGTTAAATGACAATCTTAAAAGACATGATTGTTGTTTGCCCACCTTAAATTTCAATTTTATTTCTAATTTTACTACATTTTAAAACATTCTGTGAATGTTTACAAGGTCTACCATATTCTAAATTGTTTTTGTGATAAAAAGTGACCTACGTGTGTCTAAGGTCTTCACACCAAATTTCATCAAAATCGATTAAATTGTTTGAGTGTAAAGAAGAAACAAACAAAAAACGAATTTACACACAAACTTTCGCATTTATATTATTAGTAGGATGTATCGTAATTTACTAAAACAATTTTGAGATGTAAATAAAAATATGAAATGGAAATTTTACTTATGAAAGGAATACTAAGTTATCCTCAGTTTGAACCTAAAGGCGTCAGATAGTCTGATACATCGGGGGCGCCACAGATGATTAAATAGTAGATGCTGCAAGTACCACAGATTATACGCTAGTTAGTAGACTACAGTAAAACCTACTTGACTTTGAAAGCGCGGTCGCGGCTCAACGCGCGGCAGTATACACCTCATAATATATCCCCCGTAACAGAAATCCCTTAGCATAGCAACGGGAAAGATAACTTTATAAAGAGTGATACACAATTTGATTGACTAGATGGCGTAGATAGGTTACCATGCCTGACTGCCAATAAGAAGGTTCATGGCTCGATTCCCGGCACTGTCAACATCTTTGTGTTGTGTATATTAAGTATGTATGTATGTATATGTAGTATATCAGGGGTGTTAGCAAACATAATTACAAACAAAAAAAAATGGTTTAGTAAAGGGTTAAGCAGCCGTGTGTGAAATGTGTCCTAATAAAAAAAAATGCAGAGATTACTCACGATAAACTTAATACAGGCGAAGTTTAGTGTTGCTTTTATTTAGGTTTAGGTTTAAAGACATTTATTCTCACAAAAGATATTAAATTATCACTTACATGAGAACATATTTACATAAATATTATTTGTATCATTTGTCGCCACTATAAAATTACTAAGCAATTGAAATTTACATGCTACAACAGCTTGCCCGTCCAACGCATGCATATTTTCAGGCATAAGGTGAATAAATGCGCAAAAAATAACGGCTGTTCTATATAAAACGTGGCTCGTGGTAGCATTTGTCATTTATACATAAATATAATCGTATACATCTCGAAACGTGCGTGATAAAATTATCTTTCCCAATGCTATGCTCAGGGTTGTTATGAATTCGACTTAATTTATTAATTGGATGAAGCTAAACGTGCATTAACTTCCAATATTTATTATATTAAGCCCCGGCTTCGCACGCGCTTGTGTTACATTATTGGATTTTTAGTAAGGATCTATAATATTGCTGGAAACAATATGTATATCTATAACCTTTGTTACTGGAAAATAGTTTCAAACAGTGAAAGAATTTTTCATATCAGTCCAGTAGTTTCGGTGCCTATTCGCGTCAAACAATCAAACTTTCAATATTAGTTTTTGACAATAAGGGCTTACATAATTAAAATAGAAATATTTCATCCTTTTTGACCGTTTGATTGTAAGCATGAATAAACATATGTAGCACCTGTTGCACGGCTACCTAAAGTGATCTGACGCGATCATCGAAGCTAAGTAACGGTTGATGCGGACGGTATTTGGATGGGTGACCATGCAAAAGACTGTCAATTTCCAAGTGGCATTTTTATCTGGGTGCTATCGTGGGTTGGATGACACGTTAAATTGTAGGTCCCGGCTGTTAGCCAAGGCAGAAGCCTTCGGGCGGTTTGAAAACTCTCGATACCCCTTAGCCACTTAGTTCATATGAAGAAGAAGAAGAAGAAGAAGAACATAATGTAGACATAATACACGATCATGAATACTTTCAACATACATATATGTGATGCAAATTCCACGTAAATAAAACGTCATCATCGTCATATTTTGTCGACTCATTACTTTATTAAAATACGAGCTTTTATTTTGAGAGCTCATATTTTGTAAATGTTATTTTAAAACAGTATAAGTAATAAGGGTCGACTAAGTTTAGTTTTCTGAACAACAAAACGCTCTTCGAGCGATTGATAAATAAAATCCAATTTACAAAGTAAACGGCGTTCTTTCGTGAAATTGGATTGTCAGTAAGTCCTAAATAAAATGAAATAAAATATATTAAGCGTTTAAACGTATCTAGGAAGGTATTGTCTGTAGACTAGACGTGAATGGAATTTTTCTTCTATCTTCTGATTACTGACAATTATTATGTTACAAAATAAAATGTGTTTTAGTACCCGATATCGAAAAGGTTATGTTTAGCTTGTGAACGAATGAAGATGGTAAATAAAATTTTGCTGAAGACTCATAGCTAACTCGGTTACGCGCTTTGCTTGTCAAATGCCTAACTTTGCCGTAGTAAAATCTTAGAATATAGAAATGTATGTGGTAACATTATTCTATCTTTAAATACGATGTATATAAATGTATCCGTTCGTCGCCCGTTCCGTAGCAGGTAAAAATAACTGTCAAATAATGTATCGGATCTCAAAATAAAACCAAAACCTTGAATTAACAAGTTGTTTGTGCTACATAACTTCGCGAAGTCGCCATAAACAATTGTCTAATTGAAGTTATTCATTAATTTGTAACACTATCAGAATAACATTACAACGGACATGGTTGATAAGTGGTAATGATAACAGACATGAGCACAGTGGTTACCTCTGGTTTAATACGTAATGGTTTCCACAAAAATATTTTAAAACTTTCTCGCTCATCCCTTCAAGTCGCGTATGTTACCAATGGGGACCTTGAATGCGTAAAGGATGGAAGGTTGGTCCGGATTGGATTCCCGGCCCGGCCAACATCTTTGTGCTAAACTAATTTTGTTGGCTGTGAGTCTGGGTGTTAAATATGTATCTATATAAAATATATATGCATATATATGTATATATAGTATATCAGCTATGTTAGTTTCCATAATACGAACTAGAAATGGTTCAGTATGGGGACCAGCCGTGTGTGAAAAGAGTCCTAATATTTATAAAAAATGCCAGTGTCGTCACTTTCATTAATAACGGTCTATCAATGGCAATAGGTAAAACAAAAACTGCGCAGATACAGACTGAAAAACAGACTAAATATTTGTATAGGTTTGTGTGGGTTCCATACATTTTTTGTCGTGTTAATAAGCTAGATTCGACCTACTGATTTATTTTTGATTGTATGTATGTTTGGTCAGACAAATCTTGTAAGCTAAATTAGACCCACTTCCTGTTGTCGGATTGCGTTCCAATTTGGTACGTGTCATAATCTGTATCTTTGGATACAATACAATAATATGGCTCCACGGAGTTTTTTATACTTATGCAACTAGCAAACCCGGCGAGGTTCGTTGGGCCACAAAGTTGATTTTTCCCTAAATTTTGTTTGCTACAAACCTCACGGAGCCCAAACCCTTTCCAACGAATGCAAAAACTTGGAAATCGGTGCGTGCGTTTTGGAGTCATAGCGTCAGGAAGGAAAACCCGTCTTATCTTATATCTTTAAATGAGCAATTCTTGTATATATCTCTGAATCGGCTCCAATGGTTTTCATGAAATTTAGTATATAAGGGGTTTCGGGGGCGATAAATCGATCTAGCTAGGAATTATTTTTAGAATATGTCTTATATAAAAATAGGTTTGCGTTTGAACATAGCTTGCCTGATGCTAAGCACCGCTGTGGCCTACGTTGTAGCACGCTTACCTAGGAGGATCATATTCACTCTTGATTTGAAGATCTCTGGAAACAGAGCCTCAGGCAGAGAATTCCAAAGCTGTTTTGTTTGTGCAGTCAGAAGACAGACATAGGAACTTTTGAACTAAACAAACTAAACCCTTCGAGTTTAGATTCGTTTGTTTTGTCTCAGTGAACTCTTTGGTGGTCATTGGGTAAGTTCAGGAGGAGAGTACAGGATAAGAGATGGCCAAACACGATCTAGTTCACTTTCGAAGTTCCTGACTTAAAAAATGAATAAGATCGTGTTTGGATTAATCTAAAAGCATTCAATGAAATAATGACAGTGTTCGGATTTAAAATCTAGTCTAAAAAAAACTTATTTACGTTTTTATGTGTCAACTGTTTAAAACTGATGATTGTTTAGTAAGTCAAAATCTATCCCGCCGTTCGGAAGATAAAAAGTAGTAGTTATTCTGTGTCCTTAATTTTATGTAAGTAAGTTTAATTTAACCTTTTTTTTGTTTAGGTATCACGTAAATTAATTTGATTTTTCTATTCTTATAATTTTTTAAGTACACCTCCTTTCTTCTTTTCTCACTTTTCCATACAAAGGTTGCCTGGAAGAAATTGCTATAGGCGATAAGGCTGCCTATTTGCAACATTTCGTATTTTTATTTATGTATAAATTTATTATTACTGTGTTTTTGGTGTGCAATAAAGAGTTTTTTATTTTTATTGTATTGTATAAGAAATGTTAAAGAAACAAACATATATCTAAGTATGAGCAGGTACTGCATACAAAGTACGCGCGAGTAACTTCCCTTCGCTCTATCGGATATTATAATCAAAGTTAAGGCTTCTTCGTATATACCACTCATCTTAATCATATTTTGATTAAGTATCTTATCGAAATTCTTCTACTAAGTTTTGTAAATATTAAATCGCTGTCTCGAGGTCTTATAATTTATATCTGTTGTATATCAAAGTATTATATACAGTTATACTACATTTTTTGTTTTTTTTCGCCTACGTTTGTATTTTCATCATTATAAGTATTTAATCAGCTAGATTTTTCACAAGAATGTTTTCAAGAACCTTAGTTTTGAGAATGGAAAATATGCTTATTTTGTTTCCAATGTTATTTGTCAGAGCTGCGCGTTTGTTTTGTACTGTCGATGTCGCCCGTAATTTGTATAACAATGAAAATAAATTGAATGCTTATGACTTGGATTAGAGATGATACACGCAGAGCGCGTTTATCATTTTGGTAATATTATGCCTTGTACAAACAACAATGAACATACATAAGAGTACTAGCTGTTGCCCGTGGCTCCGCCAGAGTGTATATCGATTTTATGCAAATCGAATTTTCCCTGAATTTTGTTTTTTACAAACCTCACGGAGCCCGAGACCTTTCCTACGAATGCAAAACCGTGGAAATCGATTCATGCGTTCTGGAGTTATAGCGTCAGAAAGGAAAACCTAACTTTTTTTATATCATACTATCTTGACCTGGCAATCTTAGTTTTGCCTAACAGTCAGTGAATGTGTCAGACAAAGCAAAAAATACAAGTTATAAAATTTTACAGTCGTTCTTGAGTTTTAAGCGGTGTTAATAATACGACTTTGTATTATAAATGTATGTAAATGTATTAAATAATCTAAGATCTTAGTTCGTCATGATGAGCAAACCGATTGAAAGGCACTAACTACCATTTCTCGGAGCGTTATAACTTAGTTGAGCATACGTACATTGTGCGGGTCCAGATAAATCAGCAGCTAAAATAAAGATAAAAATTAATTTATTTATGTAAATACAAGAGTGCTCGTACCTAGGGTTCTTATGTCTACATACCTTATATATTAATTAACGCGTACGTTGAAGGATGCTACGCCCTGCTGTAGTACTACAAGTAGCCTGTATTCCAGGACCGTAGGAATACCCGCTCCAATGCAGAAAAGTCTACAATTTTACGTAATTTTACCACTGTTTTATAATTTAAGACTACAAAACCTATTAACTAACTATAATACTATAACACAATTCTAATTTAAAACATAAGCTAAACAATAACAAATACCTAAACAAAGTAATAGAGAAATAAAAAAGTTTTTTTTGCGTAATATACATATATTATTAATTTTGAGATTATACTATTTCGTGGTATCTTCTAACCCACATTAGCTATATGGCTAATCTATTGCTGGCAAAAAATATACTTTTAAACTAATACAAAAAGCGCTTGCCCTACAACTCCACTAGTTGTTACAATGCCACGAGCTACGCACTGTAATTCGAACTGTTTTACAACTCGGCTTCAGCGTATTAATGGCGACCGTTCTACATTTTGTATTATCTGTTATTTCTGAATAGTTTAGCGCTCACTTACTACATTGCTACAATACTTGTGGCACTCAGAATGTTTTGTTCGATTTTATTGTCCTCCAATTATATAACATTTTATTATTATTTATTCCGCCACCGTTGAGCCGTAAAAAAACAAAGTTGGTCTTATTATCGACTCGTCTGGTGAAGCAGTAGCAACGGTAAATAACACTGTAAGTACTTAGTAACTATTACTCTGCACTCGGGGGTTGCCAACGCACTATGGAACGAAGTGTGTTAGTAGTGAAGTTATCCGATCGGATCAAAAACTCCACACTTCGATCCCAAACAAAGATAGTAGACGTAGCTCGGAAAGTCGGAATGCTGAAGTGGGACTGGGCCGGGCACGTCGCCCGCATGCCGGATACATTTTGGGCAAAAACCACCACCGAATGGAGCCCACCAAATAGACGGCGTCCCGGCCGCCCCAAGATGAGATGGCGGTACGACCTGGACACAAACAACCCAGACTGGAAGACCGTTGCCCAGGACAGACAAAAGTGGAGGGACGGTAGGGAGGCCTTTGCCCTGCAGTGGGCTGATTTATAGGCTTAAATAGATAGATAGAAGTACTTAGTTAGGCATTTATTTACTATTATCTAAGGATATGTAATTGTTTTTTCCTCTTTACAAATGTTCTATCTAACGGTGTGCTCCAAAAGTCTTTATGAGAACTAGTAATTTCAGACTAAGCATGCTCCGCCTTTGACTAGAGTTTCGCTGATTTGTGTTATTACGCCTTTCTGGTCAAATATAATGTAAAAATGTACTACATGACCTTGAGGACACTAATGTATGACAATAACCCCAGTCCAATATCATTCATTTTATAATTCACTTGTTCTGTTAATGATAAAATAATAAGCCGTCTTGTTTACGTACTTACAATGCATTACATTGCAATTTAATAATGCTAGTTTTTTGTAATAACCAAAAATTTGTCTTTTTTTGCTTAGACGTCCATTAATGATTCGCTGTCAATAATTTGATGTATATACGAGTACCTAGGTCAAATAGGTCATAGAGCTCATTAGAGTTGTAGTAAACTTAGGTTCAACTCAACTTCTTAACGAGTCTTGAAAGTACGAAGAAAATGATAAGGCTTCAACAATTACGCTATCCAAAATCCGTTGTTTTTTCTTTTCTATAAAAATAATTGAGCAATTTGGAATTTCGTAAATAATCATAGATTGAATTCTTTTCCAAGAAACGTGACAAAAATCTTTGAAAAAAATTTATTTTGCATCAAAAAATTAACAACCGTTTTCTCCTGTCAGATAACAAAAATGTTACCTTTCAATCCATCTTATAATATAAGTATAAATATTTAATTTTAATAATAAAATATTTTATTTAATTTCTAAACTCGGTGTAACCTAAATTTAAGTTTCTGTGCCAAATAAATGATTTATTATTATTATTTAATACTAGCTGCGCCCCGAGGTGTTACCCGCGTTAATCCGGGACAAAAAGATATTAAATCGGGATAAAAGTAGCCCATGTGTTAATCCAAGGTCTAACCTACATACCTAATTTCATCAAAATCAGTTCAGCCGTTTGAGCGTGATTGAGTAACAAACATTCACGCAAATTTTCGAATTAATTTATTAGTAAGACGATTGACTGACAGACTGTTATTATTTATAATAATATAATATTTTTTATAATAATAATAATTTATTTATTTCAGATTTTCATCCATAGTACAGTGCACACAAAAATAACATAAAAATTAAGAATTAAGAATAATCAATAAATAATTAATAATATTTGCGTATTACGGAATGGTTATAGTATAATTGTGTGAGTGTGCAATTAAACATATTTATTTTCGTTTCCCGTTCACTTTATATGGCAGAAAGAATTTATATAAAAATTTGTTTTACCGTTGATCTTTTAGACAATCTGCACAAATAGTTCTTACATAAAAAAATTGCCCAAGTGCGAGTTGGGCTCGCACATGAAGGGTTCCGTACAACATTGTTGTATGGGAGCCACCTTTGAATATTTATTTTATTTCAATTTTATTTGATAGCCAGTATATTTTTATGTGTTTCGTGAAAATTGTAAGTGTCTAGCACCTACCGCTATTGATATATAGCAAAAAAATAGGGGAAAAACACGTTTATTGTAAGGGTACCCCCTTAATATTTTAATATTTTTTATTTTTAGTGTCTGTTGTTATAGCAGCACGAGAAATACACATTTCAGCCACCAATGTCTGTCTGTCTGAAATTTTCACGAGTTATGTATTTTACGTGTCGCCATTAAAACAAATAAAAAAATTGCGGCGTGCCCATATAAAAAACATGTTCATATTTGCACTCGTTATGTGCTATAATAAATTATCATTATCATTTTTTAAGATATTGATACGGAACCCTAACTACGCGAGCCCGATTTTCACTTGGCCAATTTTATTTAATTCATATCTGTTTAACTGAGCAATTATGAATTCAAATGTTGCTGTTGGGATTGTATCACCAATGATGACATAGTACCTCTTATATTTGAAGCCTACTCAAATAATTAATTGTCATGTTTAAAGAATGAATCACAACACATTACAGTGATGTTGTATTGACACAGGATAAATAAACGAAGACAGCATGATTAATACTTTTCTACTTTAAAGAGGAAAATACGTATTCATGCAAACAGTTCATTATGGGATTAGTCTAAGCTGATTAAATTATATGAACCAAACGGGAAAAACTCATATCACCATATCTTTTTCTACCAGTATTAGATATACATATGTATATGTATCTTTAGTAGTTATAGTTATAACATCGATAGCCGCACCTAAAACCGATTTCTGGCGTGGCGACGCGTTGCCACGCTATATGATGGTATAGGGAGACGCTTTCTTCTAAAAACAAACGAATGAATTAGTCACAATTTGGAATAAATTCGTAAATTTTTGTACTTATTTCATAAAAAAAAATATTCAATAAATAGCCATCGTTATCTGAAAAAAAAATCGTAAAATTTTATTTTATCATTATGACATATTTAGTTCCTATCACAATGGTTTCTTTTCTGCGTATTACTTTTACAAAATAATGTAGATGTTTCACATCTGCCAGGCGTCCCGTGACGGCTCACATTTTTTTTGTGACTTGTTAACTACTATAATTAAAATAATATGAAATGTGTGAAGTCACTTTTCTTATTTCTGTATGAGCTAAATAGTTCAGGTCTAGTGTCGAGATTTTTCAAGTCACCACAAAGGCTTTAAATTAATAGTGGTTTGGCCATAGAAAACGAAACTTCAAAGTTTGGAGCACCGCCGCATGGTTGCGAGTCTGTCGGTATTCTACAGGTTGCATTTCGGTGAGTGTGCGTCGGAATTACATCAGTTAATTCCCCGGCCCCTTTCCATTACCGAACGAGCAGGGAGACTGCTAGGAGACACCGTTATACAGTGGAAATGCCGAAAATACGTACTAAGCGATTCGCTTCCACGTTTATAGTACGGCGGACGGCCAAACTGTGGAACTCCTTGCCGGAATCCCTGTTCCCACTGAACTACAACCTAACTGTCTTCATGGCGAGAGTGAACCGGTTTCTTCTAGGCAAGCGCGCTTCATCTTAGACTGCAATATCACTTAACATTAGGTGAGTTGTGGTCTAGCGCAAGCCTATAATGTGTAAAAAAAAAAAAAGCAAGAGCGTGAGAATCCGCCCAGAGCGTTCGCTAGCGCTTTAGCCCACAGTCTATTAGGGCGGGCGGCGCGGCAGTGTCTCGGTGGCTATTGAAGGCAGCGCTTGCCGCACTGCCTTGAAACTAGCCTTGATCGCCCTCGCGATGTCGGCATACCATCATCAGGTAAAATTATTATAAAATATTTTGTTACATTTATTTGCGCTACGTTGGTTTATTGTTTTAAACATAATACGTATTACCATTAAAAAGCAAGGATTTGTTTTTATGTACTTTTCGAATCCACTTATTAGTAGGATGATGAGTAGAACTATAAATATCTAATATATATAGAATCCAAGTGCATTTTATTTGCCTGGCTTACATATTAGAATTGTGCTTTTTAAATGATTTTTAGTTTTTTTTTTTTTGTGCAGTTTTCTTAAGAATGACTGTTACAATTCTTTAAACTTATTTATCATTTCTTTTCATATTTAAATACAATACGTATATTTGTAGTTTTTTTTATTTACAATATTTTCGTTCTTTCTTTCCTTTGTAAATAATTTTCACATTATTATTCTTAAGTTATGTTTACTTTCATTTTTATAATTTGGTGTTTAGTTGTAAGTGCTTCTTGTACATAAATACTTCAATAACATAGTTATGCATATTTACAAGTAAATTAATTATTCCGTGGCAAACAAAAAATTATAAATAAATAACAACACAGAACTGTATCCTGTTTCCAAATTTCATTTATTTGAATTGTAAGGTAATTCTTGTAGTTCTCGGGTCGGGATTTTGCAATTTTTCATATACACTAGTTATTTTTAACGATTGACATTTAGTGATAGGAAAACCGCCACCTAATAAGAATGTATTATAATCCCACTCGGTTGAGAGTAATTATTTTCGATTCTAACTTAATTAAATCCGAATATATTCTCTATCTTTATATATCAAATACCTAATTTAACAAGAGTATATTAAAAAAAATATAAAACCACTGACTCAAAATCTGATGCAGCCATCTTGGTTTTGAAGTGATTATAGCACAATTTATAAGTTCTTCTAATCAAGCTTTTTCATTTTATATCCATATTGTGGAAGTTGAGAACATTTATGTAAAAGCCATTTTATGGCGACCAATATCTTAAAATTTCATTTCATTTAGTAGTAAGTTTATAAATCCCAAGACTCTGCATCATGTAGAACATTCATCGATACTCAAATATTAATATTGCTGAAAAAGTTTTTTTTGTTAGTCTCGACTTTAGACTTTGACTTCTACTAATAATAATAAATTTGGATTAAAAAGTATATTGACCGACATCTTAAATTTCATTTCATTTTACCTTGTACTTAGTTTTTAGTTTGAACTTAGT
The DNA here is from genome assembly GCA_035578125.1 of Mellilla xanthometata. Classification (NCBI taxonomy): domain Eukaryota; kingdom Metazoa; phylum Arthropoda; class Insecta; order Lepidoptera; family Geometridae; genus Mellilla; species Mellilla xanthometata. The sequence continues at coordinate 4,316,804 of JAPUBQ010000003.1, forward strand.
TTATTAATCCAAAGACTCCGCTTTAAATTCATCGATATTCAAATATTGGTAGTATTGCTGAAAAAGTTTTTTTATTGGTGTACTTTCGACTTCAGAGTTTGACCTCTTCTGATGAATTCTGATTAAGAAGTATATTGACCGAGATCTTAAATTTCATTTCATGTAACACTTAGTATTAGTTTATTAATCCTAAGACTCCGCTTTAAATTCATCGATATTAAAATATTAGTATTGCTCAAAAAGTTTTTTTTGTTAGTCTCTTCTTTAGAGTTTGACCTCTTCTAATAAATTTGGATTAACAAGTATATTGACCTTCTTTTTGCGTAACGTATTCATTAATTTGAAATTAAAAGTATTTCGATAATCGATCTCGGGGGTTTATGAAACATCGGTCACCCGAAACTAATTTAAACCGAAACCTGCTCACATGGAACAAGTACTAAATTAAAAATTTGAAAACCCGCGACATGTGATACTAAAAAATTACTACTTACAGCTAGCCATTCGACCACCACACCTATAGAGCGTAACCACATGAGTTACTGACACTGATCTTGTGTGGAGCATGCGTAAGCTAGATTGACTAGCTCTCAAAGACGCTTCCGGAACACAATGTTAGGTACTCGTGTTTTTTAACTTGGTTGCTATTCCGGTGAGCATTAGAAAATACCTTACCACTATGATATGGTTTTCTTTTCGCAAGGTTTTTCTTTCGCCCAAATCTCTAGCTCATTGGCGGGGATCGAACCCATGTCCTTCGGGACGTGAGACAAACGCTCGACCTCTGAGCTGACATTACTTCAATATATATAAATACTTGTAATAAACGCAGAGCCTCTTGACGAGTTCTTTTTTTTTAATAATTAAGTTCACACCTATTTAAGAATATATGCCAATTAATTCTATACTCTTCACAGATAACCGCGTCAAATTCAGACTAGTCATTTTGAATATCATTTAAAACGCTTAATCAAAACATTATAAACATTAACATGAATTATTTTTAGTTATTATCTTGCTTAGATATTCTTGCTTGTAAATGTTAATATTATTCTTCATCTTCTTAACAGGGTCACCATAACACATATAAATCATAAAGAATATTCTTGCTTGTAAATAATAACATTATTCTTATTCTTCTTAATAGAGTTACTATAACACGGTTAATTATAAAAAATATTCTTGCTTGTAAATAATATTCTTCTTCTTCTTTTTCTCTTTCTTCTTTTTCTCCTTCTTCTTCTTCTTAACAGAGTTACTATAACACGTATAAATTATAAAATATATTCTTGCTTTTAAATAATAATATTCTTCTTCTTCTTCTTCTTAACGAAGTACTTTAACACGTATAAATTATAAAAATATTCTTACTTGTGAATAATAATATTATTCTTCTTCTTCTTAACGGAGTACTTTAACACGTATAAATTAAATAAAATATTCTTGCTTGTAAATAATAATATTCTTCTTCTTAACGGAGTACTTTAACACGTATAAATTAAATAAAATATTCTTGCTTGTAAATAATAATATTTTTCTTCTTCTTCTTCTTCTTAACGGAGTAGATACTATAACACGTATAAATTATATAAAATATTCTTGCTTGTAAATAATAATATTCTTCTTCTCAACGGAGTACTTTAACACGTATAAATTATAAAAAATATGCTTGCTTGAAAATAATAATATAATTATTCTTCTTCTTCTTCTTAACAAAGTTACTATAACACGTATAATTTATAAAAAAATATTCTTTCTTGTAAAATATATTCATCTTTTTGATTTTCATTTATAAAATATGTTTTAAAAACATGTGTAAATAAAAAATAGAAAAAAGATGTGTGTTAAATACTGATGCCCATATTATATTTGAAATTTATCACAGTGTATGTATTCGAAATTGTTTCATTTTATGTATTCTACAAATAAATCCTTTTAACCTGTTGCGGCCGTGGCTGTCTTGGACCGATTTTCATCAAACATACCTTAAAACTCTCTTACATGAAGGCAAAATCTTGATTTTACAGTTTTTTCACAATAAATAGTAATATAATCGGGAATTAGAAATATTCGATCGATTTTGTACCTTTAGCAGTGGAGACTCTGGGTAGTTGGAGCAGTGAGGCGAAGTTATTTATCCACGAGTTAAGTCTTAGGATATATAATATCACCGGTGACTCCCGCTCCGGGTCGTTCTTGGTGAAGAGGTTGGCCATAGCTATTCAGCGCGGTAATGCAGCGAGCGTGATGGGCACCTTTGCACCGGGGGCGAGCAGGGGTGGGTTATTTGATTAGTTTTAGTTTTCGTTTTTAACATGTGACATGTATTATATGTAAGTTTTGACATTCAATAAATGACAAGATTTATAATCTTAAGGCTTTCCGATCCCCATACTAAATGCTTCTCAGACTGGCAACCATTTCCTCTAAGATTTTTAAATAGTAATCACTTAACATAAACTTAAAATGGTCTAATTGGGGCGCAAAATAGGTAATATTATACATTTTTTATCGCAAAACAGATATATCAGCGTGATTTTTTCCAGCAAAATACACATGTATGAGTGCAGTGCAACAACTTAGCTGTTCAGTTGACAGTGTCGCTAGTGGAGATTTGTTGCCACCTAAGAGTGCTGTCGAACTTGTAATTCCAATTTTGGCCACCTGAACAGCTAAGTTGGTGACATGTATACGTATACATTGTTAGTTTCCGTTTCCGTTAGTGTCATTCTCTCTGCCAAACATGAACCCAAGCTTACCATCCATAGTAATAAATCAACAAAATTCCGATAGATGGCAGGATCAAAAAAAGTATTGTTAAAGAGTTTGATGAAATTTATTTATTATTTTTAAATAAATTATTGCTATTTTTATATTAAGTATCGTAATAGAATTAAAAATTTAAAATATGTATAATTTTGTTTGATTATTTGAATGAAATTTAGTTATGTCAATGTCAGTTTGTCATATTTGACATACTTAAAAAAACGTATTTATATTGCAGCAATAATTTTTAGGGTTAGGTACCCTAAGAATGAAATTAATATACTACTGCGATCTTTTCTGTACTTAAAAGATAAAAACGAATGCCTTTTACAAAATATTCGTTGTCTGTCTTTCTGTCACCAGGCTGTTTCTTATACACTTTGATAGCTGAAAATTTCACAAATTATTTGTTTCCGTTGCCGTTATAACCCAAGAGTATACAAGTACTAGATACGCTATAACAACAAATACTAAAAACAGAAAATATACAAATATAAAGGGTGGATGACACGTTTTTAAAGTGTACCTTAAAAGACGTGTTATATTTTGTATTTTTGCTCAATATCAAAAACGATAACAGGACACTAAAGAATTCTACAGAATATTAAGCTACGTTTTACCTCTTTTTACTCTATCTTTACAATGACACTTGGTAGATTCTTTCATGATTTCTCTCTTTCTTTCTTTCAAAATAAAATGAATGTTTGATATGGGGTTCCCATACAAAAAACATGTTTTTTCGCCATATTTTAATAATGGTACGGAACCCTTCACGCGCGAGCCCGGTTCGTACTTGGCCAATTATATCAAATTTTTATACCTACGTCTTTTGTTTACCTATCAATATCTTTAACAATCTCATAATTACAAAAGGCTTGTTTGTTTGTTTGTTTGGATGTTTTTATGTTTTTTTGACGCGAATAGGCTCCGAAACTATTGGACTAAAATTAAACATTCTTACACCGTTGGGAAGTTACATTATCCCCAAATGACATAGGCATTATATTTTGTTGCAAAGGGTAAGAAATTCTTATTAAGACTCCAGTAATGTAACACAAGGTATAAAAAAGAGTAAAAAATTTGTTTCATCGCATGCGCTAAGAAAAGTTAGTTGTGGCGGGTGTCGTTTAGTATGTCTTGAGAGCAGCGGAACCCATATATACAAAAAAAAAAACTTTAATCTATGTCAAAATTATAATGCGATAAAGTTTAAATGTTTGTTCGTAACGAATAAAATATTACACTTCTGAACGACTTTCAAACATATCTCCTAGAATTGATTTTTTTTTATGCCCGTGCTAAGCCCGGACGGGCCACTAGTGTATAATTATATCAACGATACATGTAAACTGCCAGGTGTATATTTATAATAACTAAGATTTCGACAGGCCTCTTACCTTAGAATAATAATAATAGTTTTTTTTTATTTCAAATGAAGCTAAAATAAGATCCATAGTCTATTATATATAAATTCCCTGATAATATGTAATTATTTACTTTTCTAATCATTAGACTTGAAGCTGTTATTCCGGATGAACCGATTTTGATGTTCTTAGCTATGTTTGATGATATTCGGATGTCCGCCAAAATAGCGGATATGATATTATTCGCAACTTTCCCAAATGAAATGGCTTACATTTTGGAATCATGCGAAAAATACAACTGTTTCATGCAATATGTTAGATGATTCGTGAGAAAAGTTTTTTCTTGTTACTCGTATCATGTACCCAATAGATTTATTTTTTAATTTCATTTGAGGTTTTAAGGTATGCACTTTGAATATTAACATACACGAAAACGAAACCTATTGAAAATATTGACTTTCCCATAATATTCCTTTAAAAAAAAAGAGTTTTGAACAAAATAAAATAGCAAAATTAATAATTCATGAGATTTGAACCATAGTCAATTCAAATCATAAAAATATTTCCTGTTCCAAAAATGCTTCCTCTACGAACGAGCCATATAATCGACAATTGAGCGTTCGAAATTGGCATGCATATTCAAATATGCTGAAGTTCAAGTGACAAAAAAAATTGTCAATGCTAGTGTGAGTGTAGCCGCATCGTCACAGAATAGATGATAGTAGATATGGGTTTTATATGGCTTTTTGTACATATTTGCTATCAACGCTTAATAAATGTTGTTTTGTGATGAGCCTTAAAAATAATACATTAACAGTAGTTTCCGCGAACCGATTCTAAAGTTACAAAAGAAATCACTTGGGATGCTGGGATGAATAAAACTAACTTATACTTATTTAACGCCATCTAGCGGCATATGAGCACTTGCAGCATGCTAGCGAACAACCTTAAATTAATATATTAGAAATAAAACTAGTTCAAAATTCTTAAATTAATTATATTTGACTACTTCTTTTTTCTCATATTGATAAGTCTGATCGGTACCAAAATAAGTTTTCATATTCTTAAAGTGGTTCTTTAAGCGGCATTTAAACTTATAACATTCCATAGTTTTTACGTTGGGAGTCAAAAACTTATTTTGGAAGGATTTTATAAGTTGTAAAACAAGAAGCAGCACATTTCAATTTGCCAAGCTGCCCTTTACAGAGATTGCATTAGTAACGAATAACACTGTATTCTAAAGCAAGCTAAAAGTATCGACTTAGAATTATTATACTCGACTGATTCCACAAGTGCAGTATGTCTAACTATTAAGGTCAAGTATATCAACAGTCCGTAGGTGGAAATATGTATTAAAATAAGTAAAGATCTCCATTAGGGCTAGATTGGCCTTTGTGATAAGAAATTACGCGACTGTTTTAAAGCCTATGTGTCTAAATAATGGGCCTCAGTCATCGACATATACAGACTTATATAAAAGATAAAAATTCCACGTCACAATGTTAGTTACCGTACTCCTCCGAAACGGCTTGACCGAATTTTACCAAATTTTATGTATTCAGTAAGTCTTAAGAGTCAGTTACTATCTTTTTTATACCCCTAACTAATAAGGGTTGTTCACACTTACATTTTTTTTTCGAAGAATTTTTTTGCTTAATTTTTTTATAATATCGCATTAAAAAATACACAACCCAAATTTTTTACTTTTTTATCATCATAAAAAATACACAACCCAAATTTTTTACTTTTTTATTATCAAACCCTATATTTTTAGTATTTTAATAATTTTTCATCCCGCTCGATAACTGATCAATTTATAGTGTTTAAAATTGGACTTTTCATCTACCGTTGGGTTGTATGACACGTTAAATTGTAGGTCCCGGCTGTAAGCCAAGGCAGAAGCCTTCGGGCGGTTTGAAAACTCTCGATACCGCTTAGCCACTTAGTTCATAGGAAGAAGAAGAAGAAGAAGAACATAATGTAGACATAATACACGATCATTAATACCTTCAACATACATTAATAATAGTCTGAGACCATCGGCAGCTTGGACCACTTAGCTCGTACGAAGATGATGATGAAGAATGAAGTGTTAGTCTTTTTCATAGGCAAAGGGACATTGAACACCCATCCAAAGACTAACGGACCTTACTTAAGCTTCAGTTATTGTGTCACGTTACCTCACAAACAGATATTACTTTTATTCCTACTTATCTAGTATATCTAGTTACTCAGAAAAATGATTCAATTCAAATATTGGATTACGCTTGTTTCTTAGAAACTTGCTGCATTCACTTTGTATCAGACTGTTTTCTATCTCAATTAATGCATAAAAGCTGCAGAGAGAAAAATAACCGGCAAATTGCGAGTCAGATTCTTGCATGAAAGTTTCCGTTTATTATTGATTAAAAAAAAATAGCATCGAATCGCATTTCTTGTACGGGGAATAAAATCTTTATTTTATTCTGTTTTTAATATTTGTTGAAAACCAGACACAGTTTACAGAAAACATTGTTTCGTCTTTATTTCAACTTTCTAAGTAATACGTTTAATGAGATAACAATATAGAGACAGACGGACAGAGCGACGGACTGCTTAGTCATAGTAACGGGGTACGGTTACTATCTTTCGGTCACGGAACCCTGAAATCTACATAATAAAGCGAGTAAATCTTTTTGCTGCATGTTCTGAGAACACTTTTCAGTATTTGAATGATTAATACCTACATATTTACTCGTACAATCTGGATATGGGTAAAGGCTTTGAGAGAAATGAAATGCAATTTCGAGAAAAATGTTCCTCTTTGTGAATTTCAATTAGGTACTCCATTTAGTTTTAGTATTGAGGTATATTTTATTATGTTGTTGTTGTTATTATCTGTGACGACACGGAGACCTGTATACTTGTATGTTTGTATCATAAGAGTATGATTGTTCATAGTTCATTTATTGGTATAAGAAATATTACACGTTAGAATTTATAAATATTTAAATACAGTATCTTAAATACCTTAAGGTATAGTGGTAAGGTTGACTTGATTTGACATATTTTTTTGGTGTAGTATATTGTAATAGATACAATAGTAGTAAACTCATGGCATTTTTTTGTGCTGTGTTTGTATGCAACACTGAATCTGATATATATTTGATCGAAGATACCGATATTATAAAGAGGAAAAGTTTGATTGTTTGTTTGTTTGACACGAATAGGCCCCGAAACTAACTATAACTAACTATGATGGCTCTAACCCAGAAATGGACCCTGGCCTCCAACACTAAAAGACGCCACTTTTCTCTATCCTGTGCTGTCTCCTGCCAGTCTGTGGCATGAAGTGCGCTCAGGTCTTGCTGCACTTAGTCTTTCCAGCGATACTTGGGACGACCAACCGGACTAGGGTCCGAAACTACTACTTATTTATTATTATGTATTTAATTAAATATCAGGATACATTTCACACACGGCTGGTTAGTCCCATACTGTACCATTTTTTAGTTCGTATTATGGTTGCTAACACAACTGATATACTACATAGGCACACATACATACATATTTATATAGATAAATATTTAACACCCAGACCGACAGCCAACAAATTTAGTTAGAATAAAGATGTTGGCCGCGCCGGGAATCGAACCCGGAACCTTCTGATTGGCAAGCCGGCATGGTAACCATTACGCCAACGAGGTCGCCATATATTTCTCTTTGCAACTTCATTTATTTAAGAGACCATGCGAAGGCGGGATGCTAATGCAATAATAAAATGTTTTCATTATTTTAATCGCTGTTAAATTAAGGAGGTTTTTTTAACTCGGTTGTCCATTCTCATGGTGTGTGTTGTGCTCAGGTGGCAAGCGAGGATGAAGTCCAGCTGGACGAGGAGATGGAGCGTGTGGTGTGGAGTGAAGGTTCCCCGCCGTTGCCCCCCACTCCAGCGCACGAGCCGCGCCGTGACTACGCTGCGCCGCCGCCTTACGCAGGTATCCACTCACATTTGACATAAGACGCCGTGACGTCACTTAGAGCCATTACGCACTGTCGACTGGTCGCCGGCGACTCAGTCTCTCGGCGACCGAAACGTAGGCAACTAGGGCCGGAGACCAAGCCGAGCGACAGTATTCCAAGTACATTCGTGCAGTACATTTGGTCGTTACGACAGTGGCTCGCAGTGAGAATGCTTCCATTTGAAACCGTGCTCCTATTAGTCGCCGGCGACCGGTAGTCGCCTGTGCGTCGCCACTACGCGGCGAGTCGCCGAGTCGCTTGCGCAACCGGCGACCGAGTGCGTAAACACTAATTTAAACTAAAGAAAGTCACTGTTGCCGGCGACTGAGTCGCCGGCGACCAGTCGACAGTGCGTAATGGCTCTTAAAGAGTTGGTTACAATTCGCTAAAATATACTCTGCAATAAAATTACTAATATCAAATTGATGGAACGCTGCAAGTCTGATGGGCACCTTTGCACCGGGAACTATTTTTTTTTTTTTCAATCAATCAATCATTTATTTACTTCTAAAACATTTACAAAGCTTACAAAAACGAAGTACATTATATAATTGTATGACTACTCTGTAAATGTGTGTGCAGTAAGTTAGTCGCGCAGCACTCACACTGAGAGTTTTCTCTCGTGCTGTGAGTGATGCGTCCTTCAGTGGTGTGTGTGCTAGTGGCTAAACAAATATTTGAATAGAAATAAATATAAGGTAAGTTAGGTTAGGATAATATAAGATAAGTTAATTGTGTAACGTCTTGTATATGCGAGGCGTGGATGTGTGTGTGTGTGTGTGTGTGTGTGTGTGTCTGTATGTGTATGTGTATGCATGTGTGTGTGTATGTATGTATGTGTGAGTGTGTGTGTATATGTGTGTGTGTGTGTGTGTGTGTATGTGTGTATGTGTGTGTGTGTGTATGTGTGTGTTTGTGTGTGTGTGTGCAGTGGTGCAAATTAGTGTAAGTGCATTATATTTTATGGATTTTACCCTATCACATTAAAAAGGTTTTCAGTTTCTTCATAAGTTAGATTCATAAGCCAATCACGCAGTGTCAGTTTTGCTTCTTTGTGTCTCATATCCTTAAGTTTATGTATAGTTTTGCTAATTTTATTATATAGATAGGGACCTAGGACTTTTTGGTGATGCTTTGCAAGAGCAGTTTTATATGTTGGGATATAAAAATGTTTATCAGGTCGCCTAGAGTTTAGTATCTCTGATGTCTGCTTGTGTTGGTGAAGCATTATATTCATCACATAAAGTTGGCGAACAGTTAATACTTTACAGTCTTTGTATAGTTCTGTAGTGTCAAACAAATAGGGTTTAAAAGTAGAAACTTTGAGAATACTTCTTTGTGCTCTCTCTAACAGAATCAAGTGCGTCTTACACGTGCCTCCCCAGGCTAAGTTGCAGTAAGTTAAGATAGATTCACAAAGTGCGTTGTACACCTCAAAGATTAATTTCCTATTTGCAACGTCACGTAGATATTTAAAGACATGTATTAGTTTCCTCACCCTTTTACTCATTGTCTGAACATGTGGCTTCCATGACATGTTTTGATCAATAAGGACACCGAGATATTTTATAGAACTGACTGATTCTAGTTTGGGGCATGAACATTGTGGAGTTGAACACTCTGAGTGGATTTTTAATTCCAGAGGTTTTATGAGGCGTCTTGAGTTCGTAAATTGTATGACCTTTGTTTTATCAATGTTCAAAGTGAGTAGATTGTCATGAAGCCAATCTGATACCACACTGAGTCCTTCCTCTGCGTAAGCCTGAGCCTCCTCCCAGCTGTCACCAACAAATATTAGCGCTGTGTCGTCAGCGTACGAGAAGATTTTGCCGTTTTTTAAGATTTTATTGCATAGCTCGTTTACATAAATTAGGAAAAGACTCGGACCCAAGACACTGCCTTGTGGCACGCCGTATGTGACAGATTCTTGGTCGCTTATAGTACCACATATTTGGGTTAGTTGGACCCTACCATTTAGGTAGCTATCAAGAAGGAGAGAGGCAGTGTTTCGAATACCGACCTGCTCAAGTTTTTTTACGAAGAGGGGAACAGAAACCGTATCAAAGGCCTTAGAGAGGTCTAAAAATACTCCAATTACTTTTTTTCTATTATCTAGTTCATTAACAATATGAGAAGTAAGTTCACACACAGCGTCTTGTGTAGATTTATTGGCTCTAAAGCCAAATTGCCGCGGAGAAAGTATTAGGGGCGGGTTATTTATTTAGATTTAAGTTATTTGTATTTGACATTATAATATTGTAATCTGACATTTTATTGACATAAATAATAATAAATTTAATTTTTTTATATATATTATATATAATAATAATTGATGAATAATTAATAAACAATATGATTTTATTTTTCTTTTATCGCTGTTTTTAGCAATCTGTACCTAATGTCACTAGTCTCACTGTCATGAGATAATCGAGTTTGATGAATAATTTTCAATTTGAAAAATACATATTTCATTTTATCGTATTTGTTTGCAATCTGTACCACTGTCGCAAAAAAGCCGGAGAAACCTAAAAATTAAGAGTAAGGAATTTATTTTAGTTTATTTTCTCTTTAAAATTATATACGTAGTTTAACAAAATAATCCTTTCTAACAAGTAAACAAGAAAGAGCGCGAACATTAAAATTTGATAAGGTGCCAGAAGAAATACGGATTGCAAAAACACCTATAATTTTATTTTTTAATTTGTAATTTGACTATCTATTATATTCTAGGCATGTATCAATTCAACCTGTACGGCGCGATGCCGTAAGGTTAATAAATGATTTGGTTTTTATTTTAAGGCAAATTAAAATCTAAAATTTAAAAGACTACACTAAAAATAGTTTTCACATACATTGACCATTTGATTTGTTTCAGAGGGGCCAGTATTAACAGACGCACAACGAATTGCCATAGCAGCGCGGGCAACTCTCGGTTTTCAGTCTGAAAGACAGGTATGTTCCGATCCTAATCATCTTCTTTCTTCTTCTTCTTCTAATCATCTTCTTTCTTCTTCTTCTTCTAATATTAAAAAAATGCATGTCACAATGTTAGTTACCGTACTCCTCCAAAACGGCTCGACCTATTTTTACCGAATTTTATAGACATATTTAGTAGGTTTGAAAATCGACTACTATCAATTTTTCATACCCCTAAATGATAAGGGTTTCACGAAATTTAGAGTTATTATTTTTTCTTAATGTGGCATTAAAAATACATACAACTCAAAATTTTTACTTTTTTATCACCAACCCCTATTTTTTATGGCTATTTTAGTAGTTTAATAATTTTTCATCCCGCTCGATAACTGATCAATTATATTGTTTCAACTGTACTTAAGGCAAAACAACGTTTGCCGGGTCAGCTAGTAATAATAAAAATGCATAATTTTCTATGTGTGTGTATGTTTGTACCTTCTTCACGCACAACCGGCATCAACAAATTTGCATGAAATTTTGTATGAGGAAAGCTTAGACTTTGGATTATCACATAGGCTATCTTTAAACCTGGATTAAAGCGGGTAACACTGAGAGACACAGCCAGTTTTAAAAACGAATTAGTAAGTTCTTTGTCCCTAGACAAGTTGCAACAAAGTGGGTGCTCGGTGGGAAACCGTCTATTTCAATTTTCAGTTTCAAATTCAATTTGACGGGGCCTGGATCGATTCATCTCGATTGGCGTAGCCAATGCCTTACTTTACTAGTTATGTGAGGATTTGCACTTGTTTTACGGTGCAGGAAAACATCGTGAGGAAACCAATATGCTTTTTTTGGACATATCACACACGGACATATTTTATTTATCTATTTATTATTGATAATCACATCATCTTCGTATGAGCTAAGTGGCTGAGCTCTGGTGCCTAAAGTTTTCAAGCCGCCCGTAGGTCTCTGACTAGGCTTAACGACTGCTTGTACTAAGACTAACAGCCGGAACCTACAATTTAACGTGTCATCCGACCGAAGTGCCAAAATAAAAATGCCACTTAAAACGACAGTCTTGTGCATGGTCATCCATCCAAACACCGGCCGCATCGACCGTTGCTTGGCTTTGATGATCGCGTCAGATCACCTTAGCTAGCCGGACTACGGGCGCTACCGTTATTGATAATATATGGAGACGACACCACCTACTGAAAAGCCATATAGACAATTTATGACACCTCAATACATTTAATGTCTATTGACAATAAAAGCTGTAGACAAAGACGTGTATACAATAGAGATAATGATTTGTTCGTTGTAGTAGGGGAGCCGAAGAGAGGATTTTTGTATCTCGAGCGCGTCAGATTAACATATAGTCAGATATGGGAGATTCCTTGAACCCATTTAAGTACCTCCATCAAATATGAGCTTTCCCCGTTGGTGGGATTGTCTCTGATAACGACTGAAAAAAAGTTATATGGCAGATAAACTCCAAATTGTCAGATTAAGCTAATATAAGTTATTAACGGCCATAAGAGTGTAAATTTAAAAACCTGACAATTTAGGCGTAACACTTGAGAGTGGGAGGGTCTCAAACTTTCATATGTTCAGTAACGGCCAACTTTGTAGATTTATCTTAAAGGAGAGAATTTAAGCATATTAAGAGACTTATAATCTGCCGATTAACAGAAACATAATTTTAAAAAAGATTGCTTATCATTTATAAAACTTTAAAAAGTGCCTGGTGGCGCCCTCCATCGGTGGGCAAGATAGGTATAATACAGTTTTTTTCTTGTTATAATATCTACATTATAATCCAATAATCTCCAAACGCGCTCGAGTAAGAACATATTTAGCATCGTGGGCTCCCCTACTATTGAAATTTTTATGTAATTTAAATTAAATATCAAAACAAGAAAGTTTCTTTCATTTTGACATTATAACTTAGGAAATATGGTGTCAAATGCCACATTTATTTTACTATATTAGTAACTAGCAGATCGTCCCGTCTTCGCACGGGCTATAAAATAATCAAAGTTGCAAAGAGAAACAAAATAAAGCCTATGTTACTTAGGAATAATGTAACTTCCCAACGATGAAAGAATTATTCAAATCGGTCCAGTAGTCTCGGAGCCTATTGGTGTCAAAAAAAGGAAAAAAACAAACTTAATAATATTGGTAGAGATTAAAAATCGTTAGTATAATTCCTGATTTTACGAATAAGCGAGTGTTATCGTGGTAATTACACAATACAATAAACAAAGTTACCTGTTACTTGTGTAAAGCAAATTAATTAATTAGGCAGGCTTTAGTGCCGTCCTCGTAATTTCTTGTTAACAATGGTTCGGCAATTACTATGGGTTTAGTTTGGTTACCAATGTCAACTAACACGTGTTTTAACGTGTCTGTGGAACGTGCCTTAGATTTCATTGATGTTACGCTTTCGCCATACACTTGACTGGTAGACCCAGCGAAAGTTTCCCTACAAAAGATAAGGTTTATTATTATTCTCTTTAAAGCTAGGTTTTAGACTAGCAGGGTGCGTAACACCCCTCGGTAATAGAAAATTACTTTATTGTACAACCACATTGTGGCGTCTCAGTCGCACGACATCGCCCGCTACCAATTAGAGCGCTCGTTCTGAATCGCGCAAGTGGTATTTACAACGCGCGTACGATTGGTCCTAGCTACTATGCATGACCGTCAGACGGCCTTATCCGGACACAACATCTGTCCGGGGGGATATCCCTTTGCTAGATGGAGGCAGACCGTCGTCGCTCCATATTGGTGACCCCAAAGTGATCCGATCATCCGCTGGAGGTCCCTTGGGTCCCGACTCACTGTGGACACCAGCCACCCCAGTCTCGGCTCACTGAGGCATTGGGAGCGCTAGACCTTCACAACGGAACTCTGATCGGCGCACGTCATATAAACAATTTTAAAAATCAACTTATATTAGGAAAATAAAATATTTAAACATAGGGTACAAAAGCGGCCTTATCATCTATGGTGATCTCTACCAGGAAACCAGGAATGGAGATGCACAATAAAGATAGAAGAAAGGTGTAGTACAAAACAGCTTACAAACTATTGGCTATACAAACGGCAATGGCCAAAAACTGATAATAAACTTGAATTTTGGATAAAGAGTTAAATCTGTCTTCGGCCTCACTTCGCACTCGTCTAAACCTCGCAAGTGACGTGGTCCACACACACATACAAACACTTTCTCTCCCCAAATGCATATATAAAGTTTCCGTACCATCGTAAGTAAAAATAATAAGAGAGTTATGAAAGTCTAATTTTTCACCAATCAACTACACCAAAGCCGCTGAATCAATGCTTTGATAATTATCAAAGCATTGATAATTATCAATGCTTTGATAATTATCAAAGCATTGATAATTATCAAAATTATTATAAAAAAAAAATATAATTATATTAATAATCATAACTATATTAATAATTATTATTATAATTATTAAACTAAAACAAATTATAATTGGTTTTAGTTTCGTTGAGTTAGCAAGCACAAACCCTGTATCGTTTGATCGAAGCTACTATATATTCACAACTTTCACTTCAACCGCCTGTGGCTTCACCAATTATTAACTGGAACTAATTCGGATTCGCTTGACAAGGTCAAGGTCAGGGAAGCCAGGGCGGGCGCCGGACGGCGGAGATCGCGTATCAATCTAGAACATACAGATACACTGCACAGTTTCACGTCTTAACTTATCAGATAATGTTATGTGTGTACTTACATATTTATTCTACACCAATATTATAAAGAGGAAAAGTTTGATTGTTTGACGCGAATAGGCTCCGAAACTAGTGGACCGTTTTGAAAAATTCTTTCACCGTTGGGAAGCTACATTAATCCCGAGTAACAATTAAGCTTTATTTTTATTCTCTTTATAACTTGGATTATTTTAAAGGCCGTACGAAGCCGGGACTGGCTACTAGTATCTGATATAAACGAACACACATTCGCATTTATTGTGTGTGTGTGTGTGTATGTTTGTTATTAAATCTGGTGATTTAGTGGCACGATATACCTTAGATTAACAGTGAATACTTTTATCCCAAAATAACATGGGTAATAGCTGGTGTTAAATATGTTCATTTTAATCAAAATATAATGAATTAATACTAGCAGTTGGCCGCGTCTCCGTATGTGTCCGCGTCGTGTATGTCGAAAAAAAATACACCTTCCCCTAATTCAAAAACACTCAACTTTTATTTTGAACTTTCAACCCCAATGGCACCCCCCCTTAATGCACCCCTGGCAAAAGTTTTCATAGTTTTTGTTCTCTGTCTGTCACCAGACTGTATCTCAAAAAGCGTGATAGAGCTAGACAGGTTGAAAAACGCACTGATTTGCCGCTATAACAACAAATACTAATAAAACGTAATAATATAATAATGATGGTTTTTGTTATTTATATCACTTATGTTTTTTAAATAAACATTAGTGATAGCCGGTTATATAAACATTTTTTTTTCTAACTTTTAATAATAAGTAAGTGTGACCGTTTTCTACGCGAAAATATTAAGATGCCTTACGTGGACAGTTTACAATGTTTATATAAACATTATTCAAATATGTTTTACGGGAGTTTAATACAATATAATTAATAGTTAAGAGAAATTTTAACTATATAATAAAACTTTTGAACATATAATGCAACTGAAGCATTTGAGCGCAAGGGTGTTTTTAACGGTATTCTATCTATTAGGCTAATGCGAAAGGCTTGTAACTAATTATATTAATATTAATAACTATTTGTTGATCAATGCACGGAAACAGAGAGCAGTCATTCCCGACACGGCACGCATTGTCCGGAAGTTCCTGTCCTTGCAGCTCCTACCGCCGGTAGCTTGGGCCTTGCCTCGCTGCCATTGGCACGCTAGCTTTTAGGATTAAAATATTTGTATGGTCATATTGTTAAAAACTTAATCTTATATATAAAATTTCAGTGTCACAGTGTTTGTTACCGTACTCCTCCGAAACGGCTTGACCGATTTTTTCCAAATTTTATATGCGTATTCAGTAGGTCTGAGAATCGGCTACTGTATATTTAGAAATAATTATTAAGGCAAAACAACGTTTGCCGGGTCAGCTAGTAGTAATATAAATAAATGAATAAGTAAATAAAAAACCGCAGCTCTCTGTGCAGCTGTGTGACCACAAAGGTGAAGGTCGGAAGCTTGGGCGGGCGGAGCATGTTGGCGCTGGGCGGCGACGTGCCTCACTGCCACTGCTTATTAATGCGCCCAATCAATATCCACCTCACCGTAGATCTGTAGCGACAGGTAGAACAGACTAGTGTGGATTGTGTCAATTTTAGAAACTGTAAAAAATATATTTAGGCATTTATCCAGCGGTGCGCGAAAGCACACGAGTGAGTGACACTTGGGACGTAGATGGAGCTTGCCTAGTTTGGGGTTATTAGCTCTCAAGAAGACTGAAGGACACATTAGATTTTTGGTGGTATATTTTTAAAACATAATCAATAAAAAATATATTTGAAAGTTGGTTTTCTCTCGCACACTAATTTAGGCGCATCATAATAATTTAAATACATATATGCTAGTTAAGAAAACCTGAAGAAAACATATCAAAATGTTTTCTTTATTAACACGAGTAAACTAGTCATTAAATCAAGTATAACGTCACTGCTGACGTTCATACTTGGATCCTACTTAACCACATGGTCCACTCTGTCAACAAAAGATTTTCATTCTCCGTCAAATGTGGTCCTGCCCTACCTCAAGACGAATGTTAACACGCTATGGAAGAGTTGAAAGCTTCAGTGCTTCTATCGCTTTCTACCAGAACACCTGGCGTTATGTTGTTGTGATTATTATAACTTTAAACTCAGAACAGTTTTTAAAGACGAAATAAAATTTGTTCAAGTCTTTACAGGTCATATGGAATCTGTCGAAAATGAGGTATTTTTGAGAGACGAATTCACGTTAGTAAATAAAACCTTTCGCTTTCTCTTGCTCGCACTTATTAACTTCTGCAAGTGAGACAATATGAACTTTCAAAAAAGTTCTTTATTGATTTAGATGGTGGATAGTATCAGACGGCAATTTTTAAATCGAGTGTTTATTATTTCGTTACTTTATTAACTTATTTTTTATTCCTGTTAAATTACGCTTTTTATTATTCGTGTTTATCTTAATATAATATATAAATCTCGTGTCACAATGTTTGTCCACAAAGGACTCCTAAACCACTTAAGCTGTTATAATAAAATTCGCACACCATGTGCAGTTCGATCCAACTTGAGAGAAAGGATAGTTTAAATCTCAATTTATAGTCGCAATTTTAATTTATTGCTAATTATTGTCTGTTATTATTTGACGGTCACAATTATCTGTTGACTCCAAATGAATTTAACAGATGTTTCGATTTTCGACTGGTTTGAGTTAGTAATCAATAGATGACTCTGCTATGGTAAATCTACGAACGTGTCATATAAGCTACACTATCTATTTTTCATACTCCTCAGTGAGGCAAAACAACGTTTGCCGGGTCAGCTATTATTGAGTAGAAAGTAATCATTATTTAGGGACTGAAATAAGTCCCTTAGGTATAAGATTGTACTGTAGTTCTTTCAGAAACTGAGTATTAGAGAAAGTTATTTCTATGACTGATGAGATGACAACGGTCTCTCGTTTGGCTTTAGTAAACTTTTTGATCGAACGTTGGTATTGAAGGGCTGTTGTAACGGAGTTTTAAATTGTTTGTACTTATTAATATTGAATAAAGTTTTCTAGTAATTGGCTATTGGCGAATGGGATTCGCGCAAAAAGGCTATGTAACAAAGTGAATAAAAAAGCAATATATCACATTTTTTGTTGTATTATCATTTTTTTTTTCAGTAGATCTCTGCAACAGAAATACAACATGTGTAAAATTTCAACTACTTAGCTATCACAGTTTATAAGTATACAGCCTGAAGACATAAGAACAGACAGACAGACGGACGAACTAAGCCCTAATACAATTTGACATGTATATTTTCTTTATATTTATGTGTTTTGATGACTTGTACACTAATATTATAAGCTAAATAAAAAATAGCCCTAATTAAAATGAAATTAAAATCTTCATAACGTATACTAGATGTTACTACTAGTGTTTGCCGTTAGTGTTTTTCCATAAATCTGCATTTTTAATTTGTATCTCTAATTGGGTCCCAAGGTGTAGAAGATTAAAAGTATCTCTCAATCCCGACCCTTAGTTATCTTCAAGAAAATTTGTGTCTAAATCGGTATAGTTAGTTATATATGTATACTAGCTGACCCGGCAAACGTTGTTTTGCCTCACTTAGGGGTATGAAAAATAGATAGTGTAGTTTATATGACACGTTCGTAGTTTTACCATAGCAGCGCCATCTATTGATTACTTACTCAACCCAGTCGAAAGGTATCGACATCTGTTAGAATCATTTGGAGTTAACAGATAATTGTGACTGTCAAATAATAACAAACAATAATTAGCAATAAATTAAAATTGCGACTATAATTTGAGATTTAAACTATCCTACCTCTCAAGTTGGATCGAACTGCACATGGTGTGCGATTTTATTATAATCGGTTAAGTGGTTTAGGAGTCCATTAAGGACAAACATTGTGACACGAGCTTTATTTAGATTAAGATAGCGTAAAGGAGTAACAAACACTTAGTCTTCCTCTCTTTCCCACACGCTTACAAACTGAACAAGAAAACTTTTGCATTCATAATATTAGTAAAATTCATATGCTCGGTCGATACTCGACATTTGCCAATAGATTCCAAGGGAGTGATACTATTATAATGCGCGCGTACCTACACATGTAATTTGGGCGGAAGCCAAGAAGTGTGCGGCTGATAAGGAAGTTATTTGAGATCGCCGCGATCGCGTAAATGTATCGCTAAATATAAATAATGTAGTGACCTGGGAAGTCTTTTTTCAAATCAAATTCGTTTATTGTGTATACATCTTAGAGTTAGGTACATAAAGTAATGTTTAGTTATAGCTATGTGAGTGGAGGGCTGTGTCGTACCTGAGAAAGTCACTGTGCTCTGTGCTTGGTACCTCAAGGGGCCTGTAATGCAGAGATCTCACACTACGATACAATTATAGCACATCTTGTATCTGTGTGACACCAGCGGACTTAGCACGGGTAGTGGACCATTTCTCCACCGGGAGAGGAAATAATATCTTTTCCCCTTGACAATTTTGTCAACTTTTAGAGCACGGACTTGCCGGTGGATAGTCCCGAGCCCATGCTATACAGCGGGAAATTGCGGAATAAAATATCGTGGAAACATTTTATTCCTTACCTTGCTATATAAGGTGGAAAACGATTATTATTTCCACTGACAAGTGGAAAGACTATATCTTGCACAAGTCTTCGTCCCGTGCGAGCTCCTCTAGCACACTCAGAAGGGGGGGTTATTGAGTCCCACCCCATCTTAAAGTCATACGGGTCAGTAATAGTCGCGTAAAATTAAATTACTCGTGCTCGTACATATTGGAGAACAGACGAACCGGTTTTGTTTAAATGATGGAGATAGTTTAGGCTCCTCCTCCTCTAGTCGGCAGCTCAGTGACAGACCCCGACCCGCCACCTTATGGACAATGTGTCGCCAGTTATGTCGATCCGCGGCTTCATGGATGGCTACACTTGCTTTCGAGCCAGTGTGTTCAGCCACCTGATCGGACCATCTTGTTGGGCTTCGACCTCTGGATCTTGTTCCCACCATTTTGCCAGTGACAATGAGCTTCTCCAGATTGTCCGCTGGTTTCCGTGCGATATAGTTTAGGCTATTGATTAACAAATAGGCTACTTTTTATCCCGGATTAACGAGGGAAGCCGCCTGGCGTAGCTAGTAAGATATATGTCACAGATTTATAGTAAAAATAAAACACTGACCTCGAAATTGAAATACTGAAACGGCTGGTTTTATATTCACATAAAAGTTTTAACTTGTCACGCACATACAACAATGAGTTTTATGTATCTCTTAGAATACAATAACAAGCCACATTTAGGGTTATTGAATATTCTATTTGTTGTCTTAAGTACATATTTTAACTCATAATTCATGAAAGGCTCATATTTTTTCTTATCTACGTTTTTGTTCGCGATTTTCGGAATACGTCCTTTTGTTTAACCAAAACGTATTTCTACAGAATAATCTAGATATAATAAAAGTCTTATAATTGTTGGAAATGCAACAAAAAAAATAAGGCTAGATTACACCGGTTCCTTCGGTAAGTGCGCTTCACCGTAAACCTCAATGTAACTTACGATCAGGTGAATTGTGGTCAAGCGTTGACCTATTTAAATTATAAAAAAACTTAGATTGTTTTTATTTTTAGTAATCGTGGTTAAAAAATTATATTGCACCTTACCTTTAAATAAAAGGTGCGTGAGAGAGGATTGCATGCGGCAGAGATGCGAATGTTGAGATGAATGTGTGGAGTGACAAGAATGGACAAAATAAGTAATGAGTACAAAAGAGGAAGTTTGAAAGTGGCACCTGTGTCAGAGATAGTGAAGTGCGGACGGTTAGCGTGGTATGGACATGTAATGAGTAAAGAGGAGATACATGTGACTAAGAGAAGTATGGATATGATTGTAAGAAGAAGCGGAAGTGGTGGTCTACCTAAGAAGGCGCGGATGAATTGTGAGGATATGAATGAGAAAGGAGTGAATGTAGAAACGACGGCTGATAGTAGCGTGGAAGCAAAAAACAGGCTGTGCTGACCCCACCTAGTGGGAAAAGGTAAACCCAATGAAGAAGAAGACCTTTAAAATAGCGTTAGTTAGCGGTAAGAATCTTGTCATTGTAATATTATTTTGTCCGTCAGATGGCGCCACCAGCAACAGAGGACCGTCACGTGCAGTTCGACGGCGCCCGCGCAGAGTCTCCAATCGATGAAGTGGACGACGAGAGACGCAACGAGAGAAATGCGTGAGTAAATCAATCATCATCTTCATCAGATTATGGTCGTATGCTGCTAGACGAGGTCTGTCCAAAGGTTCGCCACTTGGCCCAATCCTGTGCTTCTCTTTGCCATCCACGAGTAATTCATACCATTGACAAATCATATAGATACGTCCCACGCTCGATTTGCAGCGTCATCTACATATATTTCAATAAGTAGGTACACCTTGGAGGAAATCGCTGACTGAACTTTTTATTATAGTGACCAATTCGTATTTGTGATTTTACACAATGTATGAATTCTAACAATCGAGCCCTTTTATTTGATACCCATATAAAGGAGTTTGGTAAAAAAATATATCTCTCACTATTTCGGGTCGGCCATTTTGAATCTATTTTCCTCAAACATAGCTAAGAACACACCAACTTTGTAACTTTTTCAAACAAAAAAAAGAAGTACTAAATCAAAAACAGTTCATCAGCTCCCTTTGGCAGCTACGATGCCACAACCTCACACATATACACGTCAAATAATACGTCGTCTGGTTTGCGTCGGACGTTAGAAATAGGTACTTATGCCGCCAAGGTTGCCGAAATTCGAAGGAGAATATTCAAGGCTTCATCCCAACCATGAGCTAGTAACAGTAATCAAATAGAACTACTAGAACAAGAAACCATACACATACGAGTACGTAAAACACCAATTACTTAGTCACAGTTCTAACGTAGGTACATAGTGGTTAGGAAAAGTCCCGATAAATTCCAGTGAACTTTGGTTTCTATGTTCTCATTGTTTTGATTCATAATAATATGATGAACAATTAAGTTCGAGTATATTCAGGGATACTAGAAATTTTAATTCTGATGCTAACCTAAAACGTTTTGAACGTCTCAACGCCATCATCATCAGCCTATATATTGTAGCGCCTGTAGCTCGGCTAGCTAAGATGAACTGACGCGATCATCAAAGCTACGAGTAAGCTACGATCGATGCGGATGTTGTTTGGATGGGTGAACATGCACAAGACTGACATTTTAAAAGTGGCATTTCATCTGTGCAGTACCGTGGGCCGGATGACATGTTAAAATATAATTAATATAACTAATTAGTTTTATAATTTATTTAGTAACATTTACATATTTTGAGGAAATTTTAAGTGTCTAGCAGCTACCGTAGTTGATATATAGCAAGAAAAATAAAAACACGTTTATTGTATTGGGGACCCCGTTAATACATATCTTTTTATTTTATTGTGATTTGTGCTAAAGCGGTACGGGAAATACATATCTATTGAAAGTTTCAGCTTTCTAGCTAGTACGGGTTCTGAGATACAGCCTAAAGACAGACAGACAGACACACAGACAACGGAAGCTTAGTAATAGGGTCCCGTTTTTACCTTTTAGGTACGGAACTCTAAAAATGATAAGAAAGGTCATGTAGAGATTGTTTTACCTCTTCTAAAGGTTTTGTGTGTGTTGAATAACCCTGTTCACCACAGACAAATAGTAATAAAGAGTGAGGATCCTCATGTCTGAATCAGCTGGCATTTGTTTACTTTGTTTATTAAGAAGATGTTACTTAGTAAAATAACTGGCAACATTATCTTTACAAAATGGCAAAAAATAACATGTTTTTGTTGTATGGGAAGCCCTTAGTTGTATTTTAATTTAAAGTTAATATATAATTGAATATACTATTAATGTTTAGAGGGTCTACTGAATGTCGTTATATATATTGAGTAATAATTGCTTAAAAATTACATTTGTTCTATGAGAGCCCCCTTAAAATATGTATATATTCTATTTGTATTTAATTTTTTTTTGAGTTATCGTTATTGGCATAAATCTAAAATTACGAAAAAACACATCTATTGTATGGGGACCCCTCTTACCCCCTTCATATTTTATTTTTTATTATTAGTAATTTTATGATAAAGCGGCACGAGCACTACATAAGACCGACACACAGACAACGGAAGCTTAGTAATAGGGACCCATTTTTACCTTTAAGGTACGGAACCCTAAAAGTGAGCTTAGGTCTATATTAAGTACCCACTAGAAGCCAAGTTTGAAAATACCTTCGCCGTATAAAAGCTGTCTGTAGCAGAGAAAATAATTCGTATCTAATAACTAAGTATTTGGATTGTAAAATTGTATTATTCTCCTATTTAGATATCAATTATGCTTAGCACATAAATTTACTAAAGCAGCTGTGATATTCTCGTTCATTCTGTATAAAAAGCCTATGTGCTAATCCAGGGGCTAAGCTAAATAAATAAATTCACTCAAGGCTGGTTAACCCCATACTGAACCATTTCTAGTTCGTATTATAGTTGCTAACACAACTGATATACTACATATACATACTTCTTCTACATATACATACATACATATTTTATATAGATACATATTTAACACCCCGAACGACAGCCAACAAATTTAGTTCAGCGCAAAGATGTTAGCCGTGCCGGGAATCGAACCCGGAACCTTCTGATTGGCAGTCCGGCATGGTAACCATTACGCAAATGAGGTCATCATAGCTATCTCCAAACCAAATTTTATGCCAATCAAATCAATCGAAGTAGTAACAAGCATACACACAACTCCCATTCATAATATTACTAGCAGATCGTCCCGGCTTCGCACGGGCTATAAAATAAGACCCAAATTGTAAAGAGAAACAAAATAAAGTCTACATTATCCCTGAGTAACATTACTCAAGGATAATGTAGCCCAACGGTGAAAGAATTTTTCAAATCGGTCCCGTAGTTTCGGAGCCTATTCGCGTCAAACAAACAAACAATCAAAATTTTCCTCTTCATAATATAATAATTATGATATAGTGGTGGCGATTCAGCGGCACACACGACTAAACTAAATTTTAAGTAGCTCTGTCTCTTTTCGTCATAAATGACCAAAAAGAGATGGTACGATCTAAACCAATCTAATTTTAGTTGTTTTGTGTGTGGTTCAGAACGTGCCGTCTCTTTCTGGCCACCTAAGATGAAAAGAGACGGGGCTTCTTTAAATTTAGTTTAGTCGTGTGTGCCGCTGAATCGCCACCATTATAAGTGAATCGATAATTCTCACACACACATAACTGACAAGCGCATACAAACTCGTCTAGTTCAGACACTCGATGCCCCGCGGAAGTCTGCGTCTGGGTTCGAATAGTGCCAAAAATACTGTGACATTGGCATTGTGTCGTCGGACGCCGGTGTTGGAGGGTCGTGGTCAACGTGTGACGTCACGGGGCGAGAGTCCGCGTGTTGAAACCAGTATGCCGATCAGCTATTCCCGCGCCTCTGAAGCTGCGCACCAGCGGTGAGCTTTCACCCGTGCACTTAGTGTAGTGTGGTTTCACCATTCACGGCCTTCGAGCGGCTTGAAAACTCTCGACACTTTAGCTATAGAAAATATCATTTTTTCTGTCACAAGGGTGACATTTTACTAATACCCTGTGTAAAATTAAATAAATGTTAAAAAAACTCTCGACACCAAATTTTGAACACTTATGATTTTGGTTTGTTTTGTTTGTTTCAGTTTTTTTTTTTTCAGTTACCAAATTTCTTTATTTATTCAGTGAAAATGTAACAATAAATGGGCTAGTGTACTTACAATAATATTAACCTAGCAATTTAGAAAAGGTTTTTGAAGAAATATAAACTTTGCGAGGTTACTATAAGAACCCCTTTCAAAGTTCATAAATTGTAAATGTAGTATATAATTAGAACATTGTTCATGAGCCATTTACACAACATCTAAATTATCTTATGCACGCTTAAGCAATAGCAGTGCATTTACTGACTAAAGAGTGTGTTTGTTTGTTTATCACATCCCCTTCCTATACAGTATGTAATTTGCTTTTTGTTGATTGGTTGGTTGGTAAAAATGAACTCGATAATTTTGGCAGTTAGACACTATTTTATTGGGTTTAGTAATTTACCGTGAAAAAAAATAGAAACTTCAGTATTTTATTACCTGAATCTTCCTTCTAGCAAAGTATAATAATTTTTAATTTTAATTTTGAACGATTCTGATTGATGATGTAAATACGAGTACCTTAAAAAAATATCTTATTAATTACCTTAAACAAAGTTAATGAAGTTTTAAGCCCGTGACATATAGAGAAAATTTAAAAGCGTCCTCTAGTGAGTGGTCAATAGTTACTCGTATATAGAAACTTGCACGCGTTCATTCCAAATCCATCAGTGGAACCCGCATCGAAATCGGACTCGTGGTTTTAGATAAATGGAAACGTTGGTTTGATCAAACACAAACCCTCTCATCCAAATGGATATACCGTCTGTTTCGCTACTGGTAAACATTAAGCTAGTTCCGAGGAAATATTTTTGCTTACTCACGGAAATTACAGAAAAAAAATATATAAAATCCTAGGTATTACCCGCAGCTCCACCCGCGTTGATTTTTTGCGAATCAAAAATTCCCTGAATTTCGTTGCTACAAACCTCACGGAGCCTGAGACCTTTCCAACGAATGCATAACCGTAGAAATCGGTTCGTGCTTTTTGGAGCTATAGCATCAGGAAGTAAAACCCCACTTATTATAAGACATAAGATATTATGTTGTTTTTTTTTACTTTTCATTCCTGAGGGTCCAGACTCTCCCGCGGAATTTATTCAACAGGATAGCTCTTCTGGTCAAGTACATCATTGTAGGCGCCCGGTTCATTCCTCGAAGACCCATCTCCACGGATTTTGTGATTAACAAACATATCGGTTTCATCAAGATCTTTTCCTTCACCGCAAAGCGAGCGTGCAAATCCAACCATCGAAAAACAAGTGAGGCATCAAGGGCCGGAATCGAACAAGGGGCAGCCAATCGTGACTAGTAACCACTGCTTTAAGTATAAAAAGCTACCTATATACATAATTTGTCAGACAAATGGTCAACTTACAAGTACAAGAAATGCCAAATCGGATTCGGTAATGCCTTATAAAAAAGAGGAATTCAAGTGAGTATGTCGGAACAAGAAAAAATCGCGTAAAAAAAGTAGACAGACACGTTTGATTTAAGTGATACAAAAACTTTATAATGATTATATATTTAACCTGGTACAAATATATTTAAGAAGCAATGCCCTCGAGTGTATCTAAAATAAAAGGTCAAGTAAACTAAGATTGCGGAGTTAAGGGTTCTGTACTTAAAATTAAAAATATATCAAACTGTAATCACTTAATTTGTTTTTTTTTTTACTAAATTGTATATTATACCAGTTCATATGATAGTTATCGTAGGGTTTCAGTGGATATGGGAAAACGTACGCTAATACAAGCTAAAACTTTAGAATTACAATGACGACCTCGTTGGTGTAATGGTTACCATGCCGGACTGCCAATCAGAAGGTTCCGGGCTCGATTCCCGGCACGGCCAACATCTTTGTGCTGAACTAAATTTGTTGGTTGTCGGTCTGAGTGTTATATATGTATCTATATAAAATATGTATGTATGGATATGTGGTAGGTTTATCAGTTAGATTAGGAACCATAATACGAACTAGAAATGGTTAAGTGTGGCGTTATCCAGCCGTGTGTGAAATGTCTCCTAAAGTTTATTTATTTATTTTTATTAATTTAAATAAATATTGTTATAGCTCTGTATTTATCCAAATAAACTCGTGTAAATTTTTATTCAAACTAGAAACCATAAAAATGTACATGCATATTATTATTTCGCACAGAGCAACAATAAGCATTGCTGGACCAAAATTTTCCTTATTTTATGGAAGCCAGAAAAAAAAAACAAATAACACTGAGAATAAAAAGATCTGAGTGACAAACCTGAATGCAAATGCCGTTACACGAGTATCAATAATCAAACTAACATAGAGACATACGTAAGAAAGTGGTGGCGATTCAGCGGCACACACGACTAAACTAAATTTAAAGAAGCCCTGTCTCTTTTCATCTTAGGTGGCCAGAAAGAGACGGCACGTTATGAACCACACACAAAACAACTAAAATCACGTCAAATATGAAAAATGTAAACGATTTTAGAGCGCACCTAATTGTATCAGCTCTAAATCTGACGTGTTTGACGTGATTTTAGATGTTTTGTCTATGGTTTAGATCGTACCATCTCTTTTTGGTCATTTATGACGAAAAGAGACAGAGCTACTTTACATTTAGTTTAGTTGTGTGTGCCGCTGAATCGCCACCAGTATGTGCCAGATAATGCAGACACATTTTCCTTAGCCCATTTGGCTTTTGAGTTTTGGGGTTACTTCACTCATGTGTACGTATTAGAAAAAATGATGATGATGATGTAGGTTTCGATGAAAGGAAATAATTAAAATTGAAATTAAATAATTGGCCATGTGCGAGTTTGGCGCATGTTGGGTTCCATACCATTGTTGTATGGGATATTAAAATTTATATGTTAAAATATAAATTTATATATTTTGTGAAAATTTAAAGTAGCAGCTGCCGTTATAGATATATAGCAAATAAATACGAAAAAAAACACGTTTATTGTATGGGGACCCACCTTAATTTTTTATTTTTAGTATTTGTTGTAATAGCGGCAGGGGAAATACATATTTTGTGAAAATTTCAGCTTTTTAGCTATTATGATTTCTGAGATACAGTCTGGAGACAGACAGACAGACAGCGGAGTCTTAGTAATAGGGTCCCGTTTTTACCTTTTAGGTACGGAACCCTAAAAAGAATAAATCATTTATGAATAATTACGTATCTATCGTAATAATAATAATTAATTAGTCAGAAGTTGTCATCTTATTAAATTATTAATAGTAATATTGTTCTTCTTTTGCATCTGAACCCCCACGATATGAAGTATTTTTAACTAGAAATGGTTAAGAATGGAGCCGTGTGTGAAAGTTTGTGTCTTTATATTTATTATTGATTTATTTAAATGTTTTCTTTATGTACAATTAACATAATACTCCTTTAAAAACATTACTAAAACTTTAAAAAAGTCCAGGGGTAAAGGAAAAGGTGCCCAAAATGCTGGCAGCATTGCCACGTTGGATGGAAATGCGTAGTTTCTGACCGAAATAAAAGCGAGCATTTCATTTATTTTCATTTATTTCTTTATTAAATCGAGTTATGTACGTGGAACTCTAAATACGAGTACTTCTGCAAAACATATCAGTGTCAGTCTCATAAACTTATCAAACAGGTGATTGATCTGTCCGTGTCCGTCGAATCCAAATGACATCGAATAATCCTTTCTATCAATGTGTATGTTTGGTATTTGACAAGCTAATATTGCTACCGAATAGATCGCAACTACAAAAGCAACAAGAATTAAATTTAATAAAAAATCAAGAATAATAAATAAAAATTATTAGGACTTTTTTCACACGGCTGGTTAACTCCATACTGAACCATTTCTAGTAGTCTGTTATGGTAGCTAACACAACTCATATACTACATACACATACATACATACTTTTATATAGATACATATTTAACAACCAGACCAAATTTTATTTTTATTTAGACCAACAAATTTTATTAAGCACCAAGATGTAGGCCGTGCCAGGAAACGAACCCGGAACCTTCTGATTGGCAGTCCGGGATGGTAACCATTATGCCAACGAGGTCGTCTAGAACCCCGAAGAAACCCTGGGTCTATTGTTAGAAGTTAAATTTATTAATTCTTGTAATAAATTATTAAAAGTTTTGTAAGTATACATATATATGGGAACATTGGTTGTTACAAACACATATATAAAGATATCTTTACACCCTAAATGTAGCTTGTCTAGCTCGGATTACTGAGCTGATCTGATGCGATTATCGAAGTTAAGCAACTTTGATGGGTGACCATGCACAGTCTGTCATTTAAAGTGTAATTTTAATTTGGTCGCTATTGTGGGTTGGATGACACGTAAAATTTTAGGTTTCAGCTTAGTTAAAACATTAAACCAAGTCGTAGGCCCTTAAGTTTGGCAAATAGTGGTTTTAGCAGTTTGGCTGACATTTTTTTTTAAACTACTTAAGGCACATATGAATTCCATATCCCGTTATTAAGTTATCGTCATTAAACTGAGATTGATTTTATTGGACCATTGGTAATGTAAGCAAAAGGTTTACTCCCGCATACTCTACTCTTTAAATATACCGATATCAAAGTTTATTATTAGTACTAATACTTTAAGCAAAAGGTTTACTCTCGCATACTGTACTCTTAAAATATACTGGCATTTAAGTTTATTGTTAGTACTAATACTTTAAACAAAAGGTTTACTCCCGCATACTCTACTCTTTAAATATACTGGTATCAAAGTTTATTGTTAGTACAAATACTTTAAACAAAGGGTTTACTCCCTCATACTCTACTCTTTAAATATACTGGTATCAAAATTTATTGTTAGTACTAATACTTTAAACAAAGGGTTTACTCCCGCATACTCTACTCTTTAAATATACTGGTATCAAAATTTATTGTTAGTACTAATACTAAACAAAAAGTTTACTCCCGCATACTCTACTCTTAAAATTTACTGGTTTAAAAGTTTATTAATAGTACTATACTTTTCACAAACATTATTTGACCATATAACAAATTAAATAAAAACCTAAATAGTCATCATCATTCTTATTTGTTTGTTTTATTGAGGGAGTAGTTCTCATAAGAATGCGGCAGTGTCTTATACAGGTAGACTTTGATGATATTCGGTAGTGATTAAATACTATTTATTTACTCACTCTACCGAAAAACAGTTTAGGTTTTTATTCACAGGAAAACATATTTATACAACAGACACAATAAATTAAATTAATTACAGAAAAAAGAATACAATATTACGTGGAAACTCAAAGATAAAATAACTAGAAAGATCAGAACCCTCCACAATTTAAATTAATATATAAATACAAGTATGTGTATTCTAAAAACATTTTATGAATATGGTAATTTACTGTTGTGATATGAGTATTTTGGTACGGT
Organism: Mellilla xanthometata; assembly: GCA_035578125.1. NCBI lineage: Eukaryota > Metazoa > Arthropoda > Insecta > Lepidoptera > Geometridae > Mellilla > Mellilla xanthometata. Next base: position 4,346,747 of record JAPUBQ010000003.1, read on the forward strand.
ATTCAATGAAAGTGTACTTGTCAGGTACAGTGTTTCGAGAACTAATATACTTATATAGTCTAGTCAACAAGTTCAAAAACGTGTTAAATAGACATAAAGCTCCTAAAAATATGTGCCATAGCTCATTCGATGCGGAATGACGTCTAGAAAAATGTTTTTTAAGGGTTTTTTAGCACATAAAAAATTGCGATTGTTATTAACAAAATAAGAAAAAAAAAAGGTATTTAGTTTTTCGTTAATAACTTTTAAAATAATGATATTTAAGGAAATTTGAAAAAAGAACATGAAAGAGGAGAAAATTTCCTTAAACTAACTAACTTAAAATAAACTTGTTGACTAGACTATATAGGGATATTATTATAGTATCACTGGTAAAGTCGAGTGATGGAGCCAGCGGGAATAGACCAACCGAGCCTCGAGCAACGGAAGCCCCAAGTTATTAATATCAATTCGACCTAGATTGAAAATAAAATGCTTGTTTGTTTATTGATGACAAACATGAGTTGTTATGTTGTGCTGTGTTAATTGGTTGTCATTCGGCCTGATGAATTTATGTTATTTATTAATTTAATTTTTTTTTATTTTTTTTTATTTATTATTTATTAGGACACATTCACACACGGCTGGTTAGCCCCATACTGAACCATTTCTAGCTCGTACTATGGTTGCTAACACAGCTGATATACTACTTAAACATACATACATATTATATATAAATACATATTTAACACCCAGACCCACAGCCAACAAATTTAGTTAAGCACAAAGATGTTGACCGGGCCGGGAATCGAACCCGGAACCTTCTGATTAGCAGACCGGCATGGTAACCTTTACGCCAACGAGGTCGTCATTACATTATTATGTTAACGAAATCAAAATAGATTTATATCGTTAGCTCTTTGGTACATAGATAGATAGATTAACCCTTTACAGGGCACATTAGCAGCCCGCGGCTCCGCCCGCGTGTAGGTAGATTTATTGGCGAATCCGAGACCTTCTGAATGAATGCAATTCCGTGAAAATCGGTTCGTGTGTTCTGGAGTTATAAAGGAAGGAAACCCCGACTTATCTTTATATTATAACTAGCTGACCCGGCAAACGTTGTTTTGCCTTAATAAAAAAAAAACTAAATATACAGTAGCCGATTCTCAGACCTACTGCATACGCATATAAAATTTGGAAAAAATCGGTCAAGCCGTTTCGGAGGAGTACGGTAACAAACACTGTGACACGGAAATTTTATATATAAGATAGATACGAGTACAAGGTACAAGTCAATATAAAAAGTAGAAATACTTAATTATTTACATCGTACCACAAACGGCGACGGGCTTTTCGCTAAAAGCTATCTCTTCCAGACAACCTTTGGATGGAAAGGAGTTGAAATGACTAGAATGACTAGAATGAGGGGTTGCTTAATAAAGAATATTGATACTTATAATCTTAAGTTAAAATATTTTTGTTTGTGATATACAAATACTAAATTAAAAATTATAAAACTTAACAAACATCCTGATTAAACACACTAGTAAAAGTAGATAGTAAACGAAATTAAAAAAATTACCTGTGTTGTGTGTATAACTTTCTCGAAGCAGGATGTTAGTTTTCAGACGGAGTATGAGTGTCGAGGAATCTTTTTGTTATTATCTGCTTGTATAAATATAATAATAAAAATAAATATTTCTCACTCCGATCGTAACAGAATGGATTAATAATAAGTACGGCAAGGTAATTTGTTGCCTCCCTTGAGTGGACTGTAAGTCTAAAAGACTAACTTATTAATTTAAATGCGTTTATTTTATTTAAAAAAAACCTGTTGGGAACTAACGATCTATGGAATGAGTGTGTCTTGTCGGGTGAACGTTGGAATGAGATCAGCGAAAACCCGGATCGAATCCAGTTTGAATTGAACCAGCTCATACGGTGAAGGAAAACACAGTGAGAAAACCCACATGCTCCAAGGAAATTTGTCGACGTGTGTCATACGCCAGCCCGCAATTTTCCAACGTGGTGTATTGTGTCCTATATATCTCTCCATGTGAAAGAAGGCCTAAAGTCTCAGCAGGGAATAAGTAAGTTGGCCACTCATGCTATTTATTAACGTACTATGCGATAATTTGACGACCTCGTTGGCGTTATAGGTCCTTTGTCGGGACAAAGGACTATTACGCCAAAGGACTCTGGTTCTGCCAACCAGATGGTCCCAAGTTCGATTTCCGGCACGGACAACAATGTTTGTGATGAACTAAGTTTATTGGCTGTTGGTCTGGGTGATACATATGTATCAATATAAAGTATTTATATAGTACTTATATATCAGTTGTGTTAGGAACCATAATACAAACTTGAAATGCTTTAGTATGGGACTAACCAGCCGTGTGTGACATGTGTCCGAAACAAAAAAAACTTAAACTTATACTAAACTAAATTAAATTGTAGCTTAACCTAATTGTCACCAACTAGTTTTTTTTTGATCTTTTGTTTCTTTCTAATACTTATATTTGTTCATGTTGTGTACACATAGTTAGGAAAATAATCTAGTTTCGATCCTGGTTAATTAATCTTTTTTAGTTATAGTTTGGATTATTTTCTATTTTGTGAACCATAATAAATAAACAAAAAGGATCCAATTCGCATATATTTGATTGGGAGTATATTAAAATGATTATTAATACTACCCAATACGCCCCTACCGGACCCAATACGTCCCGAGCGGGCACAATACGCCCCTAGCGGGATGTCAGTGCAGGTCTGACCCCTCCCCCCCCCACTTTAAATTAAAATTAGAATTATCGTCAACATATCCGCGGCTCTCGGACTACGTTCAATGGCGCAATTTACGGCTAATTAGCTCTCTGTCTGCTGTGCCGGTGACAAAGGACAGTTAATGTGATGTTCGCATTCTGGTACAGATAGATCGTAATAGCCTTATCGTACGTACCTACGTACCGCAGTCAGTGGAGGAAGCTATGTGCGGATGGCATAGCTATCCACGATAAGACTTGGTTTCAACATTTAGCTCGTAAACGTGAAACGCGCCACCTACGCGAAATAAATCCGCAGCCACTCTCCACACTAAGGCAATACACCTGCCATACATGTGACCGCATCTGCGGCTCTCGCATCGGCTTGTTCAGCCACGAGCGCAGATGCAATAACAATCCGGACGCTACATGAAATCATCTTTCGTAGATGAAGTGGGCCAATGATGATGATGATGATGATGACGTACCTAATTACAGGGCTAGTGTAAACTATCGCTTAACCTTTTAAAGCGATGATACGAGTATAGGCAACAACGACGAAAATGACAACCTCGCTGGCGTAATGGTTACCATGCCGGACTGCCAATCAGAAGGTTCCGGGTGCGATTCTCGGCAGGGCCAACATTTTTGTGCTTAACTAAGTTTTTTTGACTGTGGGTCTGGGTGTTAAATATGTATCTATATAAAATATGTAATAATTAAATAGTATATCAGTTGTGATAGCTACCATAACACAAACTAAAAATGGTTCAGTGTGGGGTTAGCCAGCTGTGTGTGAAATGTGTCCTATTATTATTATTTTTTATATTTATTTATAATCTCGAGATTTTTCGTTATAAGTCATAAACAGTAAAAATGCGAGTATTATTATTAAAATAGCTTAAAGACCGACTAAAGAACAACCCTAAGAATATTTATTTTTACTTTGGCACCGATCAGATGTAACTGTATGTTAAAAATATTTTTTGAATCAGTTTTTGTTTCAATTTACAAGTCTGCTTGGTACTTAAATCATAATTCAATACTGGCCATCAGTTTCCAGTAGGCCTGTATATACCATTCTATTGAATATCACAGGTTCTGTTTATGCACTGAATAGTACTATTGTGGTCAAAGTGTATATAATAGGTTTACAAGAATGTCGATTTGCCATACCCGTGTGAGTTTAGTAGAGGTGTTGAAGGATTCGTATAGCATATTATAAGCATCCTGCTATAACTTCCCACTGCTGGAACCCGGGACCTTCTCTCACAAGGAGAGAGATATAGGCCATAATCCACCACGCTGGCCAAGTGCGGTTTGGCGGATGACATACATCTTCGGATATTGTTGTCCTCGAACATATCGGTTTCCTCGTGATGTTTTCCTTCGCCGTAAAGCGAGTGCAAATCCACACATAACTTGAAAAACAAGTTATCGGTGTAGAGCCGGGATCGAACCGTCAGATTGAAAAGCAGACGTTTTTATCACCGAGCCACACTCGCTTTTTATCGCTAGATCCCGTATGAATATAAATGAACCAATATTTCAGCGGTTGAAAGGTGTGTTAGTCAAGAGTGTTCTTATTTTGATGAAAATTGGTCTTATAAGGAGGTCGCAACAAAATGATGGATGACTTACTTTTTTAAAACTGCCTCAATATGACCTTATTTTCTAAATTCACAAGCTCAAGAACTGGCTCGTTCAGAGAACTTTTTATTCAATGGACGAATTTTTTAATACAGAAAAAAAATTAATCATTTTTGTCGTACCATGTAATTGTTTAATATTATATTATTTGATTATGTATTAATATTGACACTTATTACATATTGACATATTATATTTTTTTTAATTTTTGACGTATAATTTAATAATTATCAATAAATGGTATAACTACTTTTTGATCAAATGAAAGGGCTGTATTAATAGAATACTAGCTCTATGATTCATTTTAAATCCAAAATGGCCGCCCATACTAAATTGGGTTGAGTCGGGGCTATCTACATTTTTTATTTTTGGTTCTTTATTTTCTTTTCTTATCGCGATTTAGTTTCATATCACAGCGGAAGTATGCGCTACATATTTCAGATTTTCTCCAATGCATCTGTTGCTATTAATATCTCAGCGCTGAGTCAGATGGATAACCTTGAAAATATATATCCACCTGGTATTCCAACTACGAATGCTTCCAGTAAATGTCGTTTTCAGTCTCCGTAGACCACATTGCATCTAACCGCAATTTCGGGCGTTACCTTAGCTGATTGTTCTGGGATTACAACGATTACTTGAGTAATTTGTTATGATAATATAACATATATCAGGTTTGGTCATCAAAAAAAATATAAATAAATGGCCAAGTGTGAGGCGGACTCACAAATTTATCATTATCATAAAAATATGGAAATAAATATTTTATTTTATAAGCAAATAGATATAAAACATTCTATAAATATTTAGAGGATCTACCAAATGTCGCTATAAAGATCGAGTAAAAATGAATAGGTTCTTTGTTCCTTAAATATTTATTTTATTTAATAATTTATTTTTAAAGTTAATCAATATTCTGTGGAAATTTTAAGCGTAACCGTTATTAATATTGCGCAATTAGTTTATTATATGGGGACTCTTATAATTTGTATTTTCTATTTTTAGTATTTTTTGTTATAGCGGCAACAGAAATACATAATTTGAAAAAGAAACACCTTTCTATCTATATCGGTTTATGAGATGAGATACAGCCCGGTCCCTTAAAACTAACGGATTTTTTTTTTCATATAATGGTACGGAACCTTTCATACGCGAGTCTAACTCGTCTCACCAATTTTTATATCAATACTAGCTGACGCGGCAAACGTTGTTTTGCCTCATTTAGGGGTATGAAAAATAGATAGTGTAGCTTACATGACACGTTCGTAGATTTACCATAGCAGCGCCATCTATTGATTACTTACTTAACCCAGTCGAAAGGTATCGACATCCGTTAGAATCATTTGGAGTTAACAAATAATTGTGACTGTCAAATAATAACAGACAATAATTAGCAATAAATTAAAATTGCGACTATAATTTGAGATTTAAACTATTATATCTCTCAAGTTGGATCGAACTGCACATGGTGTGCGAATTTTTAACCGACTTCAAAAAAGGAGGAGGTTATATATTCGACTGTATGTATGTATTTTTTTTATTATAATCGGTTTAGTGGGATAGGAGTCCATTGAGGACAAACATTGTGACACGAGATTTATATATTCATATTAAGATAAGATTATACACTACGTAGGTATTTATATGCATATCGCACTATAATTCCCTTAATGTCACTAAACAAAATTTGTTTGTTTTTGAGTGTTTTTGAGAACAATAGAGTAAAGTCCGTAGTATATGGAGTTACTTATCTCAAAATTAATCATTTTTGTTTAGTGACGTTAAGAAAATGAATGTGCGATATGTGCGTTCCTACGGGTGGAATCCTGCAAGCTTTAGAGTTTCTCTTCTTTGTCCAATCAGATTCCAAGTTACACTGCATGTTTGCACTCGCTAGTACGGCGTAGGAGATTTTATTTAGAAATCCCGCATTTGCCGAGTTTCCGGGGCATACAATTCGACGACGTTTGCAATCAACTTGCCTGCACCTACCTGCACTAGGCTAGTGGGTTAAGGTCAAAACTCTCTCCTTGCCAGACCCCGAGCCCCGGCAATTGTAACATAATAAATAAATAAAAATAACAAATAAATATTAGGACATATTTCACACACGGCTGGTTAACCCCATAATGAACCATTTTTAGTTCGTATTATGGTTGCTAACACAACTGATATACTACACATACATATTTTATCTTATATATAAAATTTCCGAGTCACAGTGTTTGTTACCGTACTCCTCCGAAACGGCTTGACCGATTTTTTCCAAATTTTATATGCGTATTCAGTAGGTCTGAGAATCGGCTACTGTGTATTTAGTTTTTTTTTTTTTTACTAAGGCTAAACAACGTTTGCCGGGTCAGCTAGTATAGATATATATTAAACACCTAGACTGACAGCCAACAAATTTAGTTCAGCACAAAGATGTTGGCCGTGCCGGGAAACAAACCTGGAACCTTCTGATTGGCAGTCCGGCATGGTAACCATTACGCCAATGAGGTCATCAAAATATTAATAAAAATTCAAAAATAAATACTAACTGACCCGACAGAAGTTATTCTGTGTTAACGATGATTATTTAATTTGTATTCGTATAATTATTTAAAAGTACTATTAGCATTTTATTATTACATATAACGTTACATACATATAACGTCAATATAAAAAAAAAAACGTTTACAAGTACGTTTAAAAGTTGTGTTTGTTATTCTAATGGTTTATGATAAACAATATTCTTAGATTCCGAAAAAAAATACTTTAAACTTTCTCCTGACAATAACAGACACAACAAAATAAATAGTCAAATTGGTCCAGCCGTTCACGCGTGATGACGCGTTACCAAGGGATAAAGGCATTCATATTTATATAAGTATATACTCGTTCTGGCTGTTGCCCGCGGCTCCGCCCGCGTATAGGTAGTTTTATTTTTTGCGAATCGAATTTTCCCTAAATTTTATTTACTTTAAACCTCATGGAGCCTCAAGAGATCTTTCCAACGTGACGTACGTTTATTTATGCTTATCCTATGCATTTCCGGTGACAATACAATAAAAAGCATCATGGAGCCCTACGACGGACATTAGAGCTTCTTAAAGAAATATGTTCGATAATGATTAAGAGCCGGTGTTAGTTCGTGTAATTCCAACGCACACTCACCGCAATTTAATAATTATTTATTAAATTCTCTGTATAGAAGTTAATATTATGTTTCTTATTGTCCGCTAGACGTCATTTGCATCACAAGTCTCGCAAATATTCGTTGCAAGAGGGCGCTCGAGGGGGTGGCGGTGCGGAGGCAGAGGGTGAAGGGGAAGAAGGCAACGAAAGCGAGGAGCTGCGGGAGGCTGACCGAGCTGAACTCCTGGCCCATCGAAGCGACGACCCACGCGCCCTCCGCCGACACCTTATACAACATCCAAGGGTAAGATCGTCAAAAGCCTTTATCGACGACCTCGTTGGCGCAACGGTTACCATGCCGGACTGCTAACCAGAAGGTTCCGGATTCGATTCCCGGCCCGGCCGACATCTTTGTGCTTAACTAAATTTGTTGGTTGTGGGTCTGGGTGTTAAATATGTATCTATTTAAATGTCTGTATATGTAGTATATCAGTTATGTTAGCTACCATAACACGAACTAAAAATGGTTCAGTATGGGGTTAGCCAGCCGTGTGTGAAATGAGTCCTAATACTTATTATTTATTTATTATTATTATTTTATTTTTTTACCCTAGAAAGGTAACGAATCTAGCTCGGCTAACTAAGGGAATCTGACGCGATCATCAAGGTTAAGCAACGGGTCATGTCAGTCTTTTGATGGTTGTAAGTCGGATGACACGTTAAGTCGTCGCTGTTAGTCTTACTTCAAGCAGTCGTTAAGCCAAGTCAGAGGCATTTGGGCGGCCTGAAAACTCTCGACACCAGGGATTGGGTATGTAGCTCGTACGAAGAAGTTGAAAGGTATGCTCGACTCCAACTTGCCTGATGAAAAGCTACTCTGCAGCCTACGCTTACCTAGCTAAGCCATTTTTACCACTTTTGAAGGCCCCTTTGTGATATTTTTTGCGAAACAGAAACTTGGATAGATTTACTCGTACTTAAGCAGCCCACAATACGTTCCTCCTGGGACTCGGGGTCTTCTCTCACGAGGAGAGAGATTTAAATAATAAATAAAACGCTTATTGTGCAGTAAAGTATGTTACAATTACGGCTATATATACGAGTAAGTCAGTTCTCAGTACACACGAATTTTTTTATTTTTTTTTGACACATTCACACACGGCTGGTTAGCCCCATACTGAACCATTTCTAGCTCGTATTATGGTTGCTAAAACAGATGATATACTACATAAACATACATACATATTATATATAAATACTTATTTAACACCCAGACCCACAGCCAACAAATTTAGTTAAGCACAAAGATGTTGACCAGGCCGGGAATCGAACCCGGAACCTTCTGTTTAGCAGACCGGTATGGTAACCTTTACGCCAACGAGGTCGTCATATACGTTTAGCTACTCGAACTTTACAAATTCACTTTGTGTAGCCAGTTGTGCCCTGCGTCCTAAACAATACCTACCTTGTTTAGGGTGCAGGGCGTCTGCCTGGATCGCAGTGCGCAGTATCTGTCTACCTTATATCTAAGTAAGGAAGAGGAAGGAACAGATGAACCAGTTCTAGGCTCATAATAAATAAGACCAAAGTTACATCTCTTCATGGTCTACAGTGGTTTTGTTGCCTTTGATATGATGATGATTTTGGGTCTATTTATACACACAATTCGTGAAAATATCAATGATTTTGTAAGATCTGCTCGTTTTTTTTTTCAACAAATGACTGTAAATTAAAATTTTGTCGATAAATCGTTTAAAATTCAATTTGTAAAAACGAGCAAATTTAGTACTTTTACGAATATATTCGTAATCTGGGCACTTAAAAACGTAACAATTTGCGATGATAAACAGGGCAACAAAAAAAATTGATTTTTTGTAGAGCTGTGTTATTAATAAAGTAAAGTGCGAGGTTAACTAAACAGATAGAACTAAAAGAAACCTTTAACAAAATCAACATATTAGCTGCCATAGAAAATTATTTTTTTCGGCGCAGTTCTACCGTGTATCATGTTATATGGCCATAACCACGCTGGCCAAATGCGGGTTGGCGGATGACACAACAAATATGTCGATTATCTGAAGGTTTTTTTCACCGTAAAACAAGCGCAAATCCACACATAACTTGAAAAACAAGTCATTGGTAGTCATTGTGTAGGTCCAGGATTGAACCAGGGGCCGTCAGATTGAAAAGCAGTCGTTTCCCCATCGAGCCACTCTCAGTTTTTACTATAGTATTAGTTGGTAAGCAATTGTCAATACAGTTCTGTAAAGTTATGCAGAAAAATAAAACGTAAATAACTCATTCCATAAACATGGGGTTCACCTTGACTTTTTCACCTTAATCTTTATTTATGAATTAGGTGTTCCCTGTACGGATATACGACAAAGACATGGCTTTTGTTAAAACCTTGTAGGTATGATCACTAATCTCAATAAGAGCAAGGTCGGGTGCTAACTGATTTAGATAGTGGATGAAAAATAAATATTTAACTATACAAATAATATTAGAAGCACTTTAGGTACTGACTTAGTACCTTGATTTATCTGAGCTTGAGTCCCAGGAATTGCGTCAGTTTACAAATTGCCGGGCTCGAGGCAACATCGAATGAAGTGCGCTGAAAGTGAAGTTTCAATTTTCTTCCCGCTACATACGTCAAATATTTGTGAGAAGAAAGTGCAATATGAGCGTTTCTAAATTATGTGGACACGCTTCACGGATTATGTTGGGTATCAATTTGCCTCCAGAATGTGTTAACGATGTTTTATATGTAAGTTATTACGGAAAATAAATACTAGTTTGTTATTTTTTTCACGTCCTTTGCGTCTTATATATTAAAGCACGGTTAAAAAGTAGTTTATTAAAAGTTTGTTTTTTATTCTTTTTCTTAAAAAACGAGTGTGGCTCGATGGTAAAAAGGACTGCTTTTCCATCAGACGGGCCTTAGTTCGATCCCGTACCTACACCAATGATTTCTTTTTCTGTGGATTTATGCTCTCTTTACGATGAAAGAAAACATCGTGGGGAAACCGTCATGTTTGAGGATAACAATATCTGAAGATGTCATCTGCCAACCCGCTCTTGGCCTGGTGTATTATGGCGGATATATAATTCCTCGTGAGGGAAGGCCTTGAGTTCCAGCAGTGGGAAAGTGTAGTGGGCTGCATATGCTTATGCGTTTAATTTAGAAATAAATGATTAATTACCGAGATTTTCACTTGACGAGAATGAATTAAAAGTGGTTCCACCGTTTCTAGGGATCAACGGTCCACGTTGGTCGCAAAGATGGGGAAGACAACGAAAAGCTTCAAAACATCTTGTCTGATGCAGCGGGCAAGCCTCGCTTCGACCACAGCCCGCATGCGGTAAGTTTTTAACGAAGAAAGTTTATTAAGGTAGCACTTAAGCTTAAGCTAAGTCGACGCGTTCTGCTCCCGTCCGTGGTTGCGATCAGCGGTACTTTTAACAAAGGAACTTTATTATAGTAACACTTAAGCTTAAGTTAAACCGACAGCTCCCGACCTTGTGCGCTGTGGTTGCTGTTAAAAGAAATTTTAAATAAGAGTTGCATAAAATGTAATTAATTAGTTGATGGTGTCTATATTTATCTACGAGTACTACTATGAGAATCTTTGTCCTGACTCATTTATTCATCTATAGGAAACGCAAAGCCCAAATGGCTGGGCCTAAGGGTATGGAATTTATTATTATTATTTATTATTATTTGTTTTAGTACATAGACGTGTACTAAGAACGGCAGTTCCACCTCGGAGGGGTAAAAGGGGGCAAAAATATGGTGTTAAACTTCTTTGTTTTTGAACTTGAATCATTTTTTGTCTTTTACGTGGGCAGGCATCCTTATGCATTTTTGTAGGTATACGTTTGCATTTTTATGCTGACACTGTTATCCCAGAGGATAATACGAGTACCATACCTGACACTTGAGTGTGCGTAATTCGCCGACAATATAGTTTCAAGGTCAGTAGCTTGCCTCAATTCTCTATGCGCTTAAGCATAGCTTGACAATTTTGATTGTACTTTCTTATTATGAGATTTCCAATTGATGTTTGAGTCAAGTTCTAAGCCTAACAAAATTGCCGTGTCTATACTATACTATGGATTGTATTATTATTTGAAGTGAAATTTATGTCAATATCGGTTATTTCATGTTGTCTGAATTTAATTAATTTGGTTTTTGTAAAATTAACGTCAAGGTTATTTCCGTCATCCAGCTAGTAATATTAATAAACAATTCAGTCAATTGTATAAATTATGATTGTTAGTACACAAGGAGTAGATTTATGTTTTATTTTTAAAATTATGCTACCCGCGACGGGGTCAGATTACTAAATACTAAATAGTTACTACGTTCTACGACGCGCGCGGAACGATGCGATGCGTTCACTGCTGATTACTATCGACCTTTCGCGCGTCTACGTTTGAATCGGTGCTTATAATTACTATTTTGATTTTAATGCTTATATGTATATTTGAATAGATAATAATAAGCATATAATTTTATAGTTCAAAATTAACTTAATTATTTTTGAACGTTTTTTTGGTGTTGCAGCCCCATATAATAAACGTGTTTTTTCGTAATTTTTGCTGTACATATATTTATAACGGTAGCTGGTAGAAGAATTTTGAGAGAATTTATAAATGTATGTAACCTTTTGAATAAATAAATACAACTTGAACTACAAATACTGAAAAAATAAGTTATCTTCTTTTAGTTACGTCACCTCACCTTTTGAAATAAATTATATAAAATAAATATTAGATTAATTAAATAAATGTAAATTAGAAAGTCAGGCTATCGAGTACAGGTGTTTGTTCATTTGTTGAATTTATATGTGTGGTATTCCCGATATAGGGTGCTAAAGTCTTAATTAGTCAGTTCATTTCTAGTCACATAGCGGCTACAAAATCACGCACAAATAAGTAGAACCTTATGGCCAGTACAAAAGCATAGGTAACTGTCCACTCGTACAGTCCTTATCAAGGTATCACGCGAATTTTCCAATCCTAATCATTTTAGGTATTCTTTAACCACTATCGGCGTTAGATAAACCTTTAATCTTGAAGTTTTATCTTTGCAAAGATTATTTTAGCACTGCGAATTGATCGGTCAGTTCGCACACACCTGCGAAGTCATTTAGTCTAGGTCTTAGAATAATAAATTAGGAGATATGACAGAGGAGAAAGACCTGAGTGTGATGCAGGTTTTCGTGCAACTGGACGAGCTGCTATCCGGAGAAGATGGCGAGGCTGAATGGAAGGAGACGGCCAGGTGGATCAAGTACGAAGAGGATGTTGAGGAAGGCTCAGCTAGGTGGGGCAAGCCTCACGTGGCCAGCCTGTCCTTCCACTCCCTGCTGAACCTTCGCCGCTGCCTCGAGACTGGTGTGGTGCTTCTGGACCTGGATGAGAAAGACCTCCCCGGGGTCGCTTACAGGTGCGTGCTCCTTTTATTTTCATTATGATAAGACATATGACCTGCAGGGCGAGTAACCATACGAGTTATTAACATTCTGGCCTAAGATGGACAATGGCTAGCCTGAAACAGCTGTGCCCACTTGAAAATGCCTAATCACCATGCTATGGTTTCCACACGATGATTTTCTTCCCTAAAAGCTCAAGCTCATTGGCGAGGATCAAGCCCATGACCTTACAGACGCAAGGTAGCTGCTAGCCCGACTGAGCTATTATAACTTCAAAACAACAATCTGTTCGAACAACTTACGATATTGATTAAGGTGTTACTTTGCTGAAATCCAATGTTGATGGAATAAAATCACAGCGAAAGTACCTATACTACTACTCTATATTTTATTTAGTATCTTAAATGTACATGACTTTAATTGAACTTTAACAAGTTTTAAAATCGTAATCTAAAAGATAATTAGTTTTGAGCAATTTCTTCGCATCTGTTCAAATAAATTCCAATTCAGCGAACTTAAATTTTATTTGTGGTCAGTAATGCGTGTCAAACGCAGGCCTTTGCCTTCTTGACTAAATTGCACTCGAAACTTAATTGACTATAAACTATTTCAAATAATTATACTTAATAAACCAGCTGTTGCCCGCGGCTCCGCCCGCGTGTATGTAGATTCTTATGCGAATCGAATTTCCTCTAAATTTTCCTATAAACCTGCGAGATTTTTCCAACGAATGCAAAACCGTGGAAATCGGTTCCTGCATTCTGGAGTTATAACGTCAGGAAGGAAATTCCGACCTTTTTATATTATAGATTATGTAAATTGCCGTATTCTTCTATATATTACGTATCAAAAAGGATCATTTCAATATCTTATTTCTGTGTAAGCAATATTGTTTTTACACTGAATGGGCTTGTCCTTAATCACAATTCACCTGATGGTAAGCAATATAGCTAAGCAATAAGCTAAGGTGGAGCGAACTTGCCAATAAGAAACCTGTGCTTTGCAAACCGCTAAATTATTATTTTAAAACGGAACACACAAATATTTAAAGGCGTACTTAAAAAGAAATTCATCAAATTATACATTTCTACATTACATCCTTTAGTATCAAGCGTACGTAGGTCATTATAAAACTCAAAAATGAACTTCAATACCCTGTTATCCAAAACAATAACGTGATCTGAAAAAAAACAGCTCAAGTTCATACACATAAGCCTAAATAATCTTAACAGATAGCATGCGACTTGCTGATGGTGATAAAGCGATACAGAAGCGAAATTCGAATCTACTACCAATATACCAAAACAATACTATCGTCATAGTATTTATTTAAAATTGTATATTACTTACTCCCTGTAATTTTTTGGGATCTGTATTTAAACCAAATGGAACTCTATTACTAAGACTTCGCTATCCATCTATCTGGATGTTGTCAGTCTCTATATCTGGACCGTAATAGCCAAATCGTAAAAAAAATCACTTAGTCATTTATGTCCCCGCTATAACAAATACAAAAAAGAATTATTAAAAAATTATGTACAAGTACACACGCAACAAACAGGTTTTTTTATTTAAGAAATTAAAATGAAAGTCATTTACTAGTACAAATAAGAGTAATAATGGTAAAGAAACATTTTGCTTTTTTAGACTCTTTTTATGGACGAAGAGACGAGAAGGCGAGAAGACTCTTTAAACTCTTTATAGATCGTACAAACATTTTCGTGCGCGTATCCGACTCTCACTTGTCCAGTTTTTTCCTCTCACCAAACAATGTCTTTATAACCCTCAATACCAACACAAATCCATCAAACAATCAATTTAAATCAGACAATATAATTAGATTAAACTACAACAGCAATCTCACCTAAGTAAATCGTAGAATCAATCTAGATTTCGTAGCTCCGTAGCAAATAACACTACGCCGTAGAAGCCGTGTTGAAATCTCGCGTAGCTGGCAGAACCTTCTCACCAAAGGAGCATTATTGGATTCCTTACAAATAACGTCCTAACCTATAATTACATACACAACTGCAACCTAGATATACTAGTGTAATCAAAGTATGCTTGGCAACAAACACCAACCTATTAATTGATCGTGTTGTGGCAGACTGACTATATTGCAGGGTTATACATATGTAGATACATGGTTAGACTTAGACAAAAGTAGGTTAGACTTAGGCGTATGCTTCATGGACTTTTATGTAGCTTTCTAACTAAGATGGGCTAAAGTGTTCATCGATGTTTAGCAACTATAATAATAAATACATCCCGTATTGTAAGAAAATTTTTGAATTGTTAAATATATTTTACTAAAAGCACTTGGCTTCGGCCCGTGCCATACTCTACCTCCTGTTGTGGGAGAGACACGTATACGTTAACTTGAAGAATAATAGTAATATAAATAAGGACACATGTCACACACGGTAGGTTAACTCCATACTGAACCATTTCTAGTCTGTGTAATGGTAGCTAAAACAACTGATACACTACATATACATATTTCCATTACATATTTAACACCCAGACCCACAGCCAACAAATTTAGTTAAGCACAAAGATGTTGGCCGGGTGGGGAATCGACCCCGGAACCTTCTGATTGGCAGTCCAGCATGGTAACCTTTACGCCAACGAGGTCGTCGAAAGGGTTATGACGACAGTATTTGGATAAGCGACCATTCAAATACCGACAATTTAAAAATGTGTTTACTTCGCGACCAAGGGTCAGATTATACGTCAAATTGTATGTCTAGGCCAGCTTTAAAATTCTCGACATAAAAGCCTTCTTAGATCGCACGGGGAAGAAAACGGAATACCTAAAAGTACTTGACTATATTTTGTATTAGCAAGATAGTATGATCAGCAAGATAGATTACTTTCCATTGATCCGTAAGTTGTAGGTTCTCTTATTGATTCCTTGTACGAAGCTTAGTATTTTTAATAATAAATACCTCAAGATACCTAAGTGCTGAGAATTAACTTCCTGCAGTTGAATTTTAACAGCATTAAATAAACAAATAATATTTCATTTTTGTCTAGGGTATGTATAAGTCTACTTATTCATTCAATCTTTAAGGCTTTTCAAAAAATCATATTACATAATAATATTTATAGATATATAATTTCATAATTCATTAATTCAGGACCAACCTTCCCCACATTTCCACAAACATCCAATACCAAAATAAGACAAATAGGAACTCTACCAATCACAGCTCTCGTTTCTGAATTGCGCCAACGATGTTTTCAAACGACCAAACCAAGCTACAAAATACAAACAGCAAGTTTCACCACTTTTGGAATTACGCAAATTTCTGTCGCACGTCAACGAAATTTATGTGTGAAACGAATGTGACAATATTTATTTATAGTGCTAATGCCTCATGGAGGTTAGGTTATCTATAAATTAAGGTAAAGCAATCATATATCACGACTAGCGAAATCCAAACGATCCGGGCGATCTAAGCCACTAACTAAACTATGATCTACTCACCGCCCGCATTGGAAATTCAAGATTGCTTTTTCAAGCAGTCGTGAATTTGAAGCAATTTTTTTGCAAACACGTGTAACCTTGCTTTATTAGGTCTAAAATACCAATACCACGTAAAATCCTACGCTGAGATCTGTCTGTTTGAGATTGAGAAAGACATACATACATATATTGTAATATACCCTTTTGTCTATCGTATAATACTCGTATATACGACAAGCTTAAAACTAAAATCTAATATAACATAGAATTTACAATAATCAGTAAGAAAAATTTTATACGTTATTTTAAAGAGTACCGCGATAAAAATTAAGCCCTCAACAAACTTTCGCATTGCCTTTTTGGATGGCTAGGTATAAAATAATATAATATAGGTACATGCAGCAGGTGCAGATGCGAGGAGGCTAGTAGACAAACTCGAGCGAAGACTAGTGGATAGGACGGGGGATCCCAGTTCTCGATCGTACTTGGTGCAGAGGATAGCACTTTTCGATGGGCAAGCAATTTTAGGCACATTTGTTTATAAAAAATATTTAATAAAAAATACGTCTCATCTGGTTATCAAATCGGTGAAGGACGATCTTCACGGGCTCTTCTACTATATAATTTTTATTATATTTATGGACAATAAAGACATAGGTACATTATATTACTTATCTAATTATCTTTTCTTAGGGTGGTGGAGAGTATGGTAACTGATGGCCTGATCGAGGAAGACGACAAGCCGGTGGTGATGCGCTCCCTGCTCCTCAGACACCGCCATGTCCACGACGAACGCTTCAGGTTCTCCATCGGTGGCAAGAAACATACATCCTACACTAGCTTGCAGGTGAGAATACGAGTGCGACATTCTAGGAGACAAAATATCACGCGACTGCAGGGCTAGCACAGAAGGACGACTTATAAGTCTTTCCACCAATTGTTTCTCCCTTTCAGTTGATATAATAATATTTTCTACCTTACATAGCACGGTGATAAGAGAAAGGGATTCTATGTGTCCGCTTGACGTTCATCGTGGACAGTTCATTCCACTACTCCCCGCTGTATAGCATGGACTCAACACCACCCCCCGGCGAGTCCGTGCTCTGAGAGTAGACAAAATTGATAAGGGGGAAAGAGATTATTTCTTCTCCCGGTGGAGAAATGGTCCACTACCTGTGCTGACCCCGCTGGTGTTGGTAGGTACACGAGCCGTCACTAGTGACGTTGGGTTAAGTCGAGTGATGTTGCCGGACTTTGGTTGTTCGACCTGAAGTCCCAAGAATTCGTTCGACTTTCTTTCACGTGCCGTGGACACTTTTCCCTAAGAATATATTCCTAAAGCATCATGCTATATGCTATATGATGCTAGCCTTCCCAATATTGACATCAGACAAAAGGTAATGGTACGGTCAAGAAAAAAAACATCGTCTATGATTGCGCCAATCAGCCAATGGGTGGCTGAAGAAACAACAAGCTTAACGCTGTGTTAAGCTTAACGGTGTCTGGGATTTTCTTGTTGTTATTTTCAATCTTATTACATCTAAGTAAGGTATAAAATTTGCAAGCTTAGAAGTATTCATCAGATCTTAAAAAAATAATATGCCAAATAGTATAACTCGTTTATTTCTAGCGTAACTCCAAACGATAAAAACGTGTTGAATACCTACTAACATTAAAAGTTAGATAGTAACATCTAAATGTAAGTTACATAAGAAAATAATCCACACCAAAAAATATTATATTTATCATACCTTCGCTAACTTATTTAGATAATCTCCAGGAAGCGGAAAAGGGCTTCGCCAAATAAATAGATTCAATAAATCTATCCACGACGTTTACGCAAATGATAAGTAAAGGTACAAGTATGTAATAATATCGAATTTGATAAGGTAGATGGAATAATCTGCTATCTCAGATATGTAGATAACTGAATATTAACGTATTTAGGATTTCGTATATGTATACCTACCTACATACAACGTATTGGCATACCTACTAAAAAACATACAAATATACTGTGACGTAATAAAATTCAAAAGGCATTATTTGTATGATACGCGCATTTTTAGCCTAAAATCTAATCTTTTATGTTCAAATACGGATAGTAAATTTTCATGTGTTTAAATCATTTTGAATGCTACGACATAAGGTGTAAACTGAACTTTAAATTAATTTCTACTTGGCCGTTTCTTGTCAAGCCGGGTTTTTAATTGGGTTGGTACGAAAGCCTTTATAAATGGAAAGATGGTCAATGTATTAAATTAACAATTTAAAGATGCGATGTATGAAGCCACTGATTTATCTATCTCGACTTCAGAGTTGTCCTGTAAAAAAGTAAAACATTAACCAATGCAAAAATATACTTAAAATACAAACATATAAAAGTTAGAGACACTTCCATCACCCGCCAGTTAATTTGAAAATAGCGTAATTTTCGCGGCGGCTCCCGACCAACGCAAGAAGCGCTAATACTCTATTGCGATAAACTCTCGAAATATTCACAGAATATTGTGTCATGTATAAATATAAAAAAATATGAATATTATTAAAATAAAATAAATACATAAGAAGAACCTCCCTTTGCAGCATTGGTGTGATATGTTTACATTTACATTTTCGATATTAATAACGACAAAACAATAAGAGCGTCTGCCGACTGCTTGCACTAACACCAACAGCCGATATCTACAAATAAACGAGTCGCCCGATCCACAGTAGTGCCGTAAATGGCATTTTTTAAAAAACCGTCTCCTGCTTGGACACCACTCAACTGACTAACGGTATTTAAAGTGTCTGGTATGAATATAGAAGGTGAGTGTGTACCTATATATGTGTGGCGCAGTCGCTGTGGATGGAAGAGGGCGGCGGCGGCGCGGGCGCTGGCGCCGGGGGCGCGCGGTGCTCGTTGTGCGCCGGGCCCGGCGCGGCCGCCGCGGCGAGAGTTTCCATCGCCAACACCTGCCGCCGGCACTCGGCTCACCTGATCGTATGCGCGCCCTCCCCTGTGCGCGAGTGTTCCTTTCCCGCACGTACTTAGCTCGCTCTATCACTCAGACATCGCATCCGCTGTATGTACGACGTACGTACTATAGGTACGTACGTATAGCTCGCATCACACTCAGTCGACTACTCGATGAAACGCTGCGACAGACGGTACTTGATTCGATCTCTTGGTGCTAGTCAGCAAGCATAGCGTAAGAGTCGCTTCAGACATGCTCTGCACACAATGTATTTTTTATTAGGGACTTTGAAACAAAAATGTCTCTTGCAAAACGGTCATTTGCTTCGGGCCGAAATGTTTGAAACGTCTCTGCTTCAGACGTGGTTCTTTTGTGGTTCATTTGTTTTTTTTCTGGTGAATTATTTATCGAAATTTCCGATACAAAAATATGTTTGCTTGATTTTACATCAAATGCCTATTTCAGTGTACTCACGGACAAGGTGGGTAATCTTTTGTTTCTTTCCTCAATAAAAAGTATAGGTATGTATTGATATGTGCTTTACTGTAAAGCATGATAAGTGCTTTTCTACGTGGAGGTATAATCAAACCGAAACAATACATCTTAATAACGTCAGTGATTCGACGGCGAGCACTGGATCGATGAGACTAGAGGCAGGATATTAGATTCTAGAGTGTTTATTAACTGTTCAGTGTACTGACTACACATTTTCTGAGATTGCATTCGACTTGATTTAGAATAATGCCTCGCCTGAACGCAATCTTCATTGAGTTTTTTTGATTTGACGGCAAATGAATAGGTTTACATTTAGCCACAGCTCGCCTTATGTTGAGCTTACCTTAAATACCTGCTTGGTTTAACTCCTAGATTTAAATAACTTAGACGATACTTCTCAGAAAGAAGGTACCAAAGCGTTGCATGCTTCACAAATATGGTCAGATAGACCAGGTAGGTGTCAACTTTGGTCTCTTCACTGAGTCTCTGCTCATTCTGATGTTTTCGAATCTTAAAAAGGGTGCCATAAAATAAAAAAAAACAAATCAAATTGCCTGTCTGCTCCATGTCTGTTAGTCTTAATAGAATATAGAAATGCTTAATGAAGCAAGCAATCCAAACTTGGTTAGTTATCAATCTTAAAAAAAATATGTTGCTTCTACGACAAAAGAAGATAATGTATGTATATTGAGTATTTCTGTATTTTGTGCTAAGCACGTATGATCCGAATATTTAATGGACGGCAATGCAGATAATGTTTATTCAGTTCCAAGTTGATGTCATGTTTTAAAATAAAATAAAATATGCTGAAAATCATCCGCGGCAGACTTAAAGTTTTCTGCATTTTGTGGCAGATATTGTAACTTTATAAACTAGCTGTAGTCAATATTAGACATGTCATATCACATGTAGCTCTTATTTCTATGTACCTGTTGCCACATTAGTACTCGCTATAGTATATAATATGTATATGTATCTATGCAGCATGAGATAAACCCAACAATGTTCTTTATTTCATATAGTTTTACAGTTTCTCTAGCATTTTATAACTTTTCAGCATAGGTATATCTTTGCATGCAGTTCTAGAGCGGCTAAAGATCGACTTTTAAGCCATCGATCATTACAAGTACATCAACATGTACCTAATATAATTAATGTCTAATGAGCGGTCCTGGATCCTTTTGACTAAACCATCAATGTTGGTTTCTGATTTTCTTATAAATTAACGTTCACACCACTGTACATATTTTCATATTTTGAAGTTTTCTTGCGTATCATAGTTTCGGGGCGATATGGATCCAAAAGTCGGTCGCAAGCCCTCTCATAGTATTTGCTTTTGTTCGGAATCATTCGCACATGATCCTATTGCTGTAAGTGTCGTGATGAGCGCTATGTTCGAGTCCGCTAACAGTTGTAATGCATGTACAGAACCTGTCGGATAGCAAGCGGCGACGCAGCTCGGCGGCGCTACCAGCGGATGCACGCAAGAAGTCATCGGCGACAGGGCTCGAGTTGCGTGAAGTGGAATACCTGGCGGCGGCTGCAGGCTCCCAGGATGAGCTGCGGCGCGGACAAAACGAGTCCCTCATGAAGCGCATCCCGGGCGACGCGGAGGCCACCACGGTTCTCGTCGGCGCCGTCGGCTTCCTCGACCAGCCTACGATCGCGTTCGTGCGTCTCGCCCAGGGCATCCAAATGCCCTCCATCACGGAGGTGCCGGTGCCTGTACGATTCATGTTCATTCTGCTGGGGCCGAGCGGTGCGGATCTTGACTACCACGAGGTGGGACGCTCCATCTCCACGCTCATGTCGAACCCCTCGTTCCACGGGATCGCATACAAGGCGGAAGATCGCCGCGAGTTGTTGTCGGCTATTAACCAGTTTCTGGATGATTCGATCGTGCTGCCGCCGGGAGACTGGGAGCGGCAAGCGCTGCTTCCTTTGGAAGAGTTGCGTGCCAAGAGCGAGATGATCCGGCGTCGCAAGCAGACGGCGTTGGAGCGCAAGCGGGCTGCTAGTGCGCAGCCACCGCCGATGCTTGATGAGAAGAAAGCACTGCTTGCTTTAGAAGCTGGCGCGCTCCCACCCAAGGAACCTGACGATCCACTATCCAGAACCGGGCGCCTTTTCGGGGGTAAGATTTATTTACCTTATTAAAAACCTTCTCGACGCTAGTTTTGCATCATTCTCATCATCATTTCATTTAATGTGAACAGCTATATCTCGAACTACCACTCGACTTCCTACAATGAGACTTACTATTTGTGATCGAAAAACTCACCAAGTCAGTTATTACTTACATAACTAAAAGCAACCCTTGTACATAATAGACTTATCTCACCTTTCTTATTCAGGTGTGATCCGGGATATGAAGCGTCGCTACCCATACTACGTCTCAGATTTCAAGGACGCTTTGAACGGGCAGTGCGTAGCCGCCGCCATATTCATGTACTTCGCAGCGCTTTCCTCCGCCATCACCTTCGGCGGTCTGCTGGCTGAGAAGACTGATGGGCAAATTGGCATTTCTGAAACTCTGGTGAGAATTAATAACACATTTGCTTTTCTATGTTTAGCCCTGAATTGGGTCTTAGGATTAATAATATAATAATCGTCAACCTCGCCTTACCCAGTTCCAAACCTCGCTCAGCACATCTTTGCCTGTTTCGCTCTCGGTCCAGCTTTGACTTTAGTCTCCAATTTTACTCGACTGCGAAAGGGTATTTTTCACCAAGAAAGTAAAGAAAGTGGGGGAATATTGTGATTTTTGTCGCCCCCTGCTCTTGTTGTTTGGGTTATGGGCCTCTAGCTCGGTATCATTGTGGATATTCAAATTCAAAATTATTTATTAGGCGCGTCCACACAGAGCGAGCAGCCTCGCGAGGCATTTGCCGCGCGAGGCTGCTCGCTCTGTGTGGACCCGGCTATTTACTAAAATAGTAAATATCAAGTCAATGCAAAGCCTCAAAGGCCGTGCCTACTTAACACTTACCGATTGTGTGGTTTACAGGTATTCACATGCGCTGGTGGCATGCTCTTTGCGCTCATAGCCGGTCAACCGATGATGATAACCGGGGCCACCGGGCCCTTGCTTCTTCTGGATGAATCTCTATCCATGTTTTGTCGGTCTTACGGCTTCGACTTCCTCGCTGCGAGATTCTACTGCGGCCTTTGGATGATAGTGATTGCACTTTGCGTCGCGTCTGTAGAAGGAAGTGTAGCAGTCAAAAGGATTACCAGGTCCGTATCATACTAGTTGGGTTCCAGTCTCCCGGCCTGACAAGGCGCAGCGATGGAAAACCTTGGAGGTTTTAGTCGGTATAGGTCGCCACTCTGGCACCGAGTCCGACATACCCCGCCGCCTCCCCCGAGGATTGGCGGGCATGCGTAACTGCATTTCCTCCAAGTCAAAAAAAAAAAAAAGGTCCGTATCATACTAATATAATTATGTATGTAGACTAAGTCTTTAGCTGTAATTATTGAAGTTAAGCAACGGTGCAGCAACGGAAAACAGCAAAAGTCAAGCAACTGTGATGCGTGTGTAAAACATTTGTGGGTACCGCGTGTCGGACGACAAGTTTAATTATAGGTACCGGATAAGTCGGAGGCTGTTGGGTTGCTTGAAAATGCAACTTAGCACTTGCGAAGAAGAAGTTTTTCTACATATTTTTTACACTATACAGCTAGAGATTTGACTAGAAGGGCACGTAATTACATAAATCAGCGACACTGGAAAGTGGAGCATGCCTAGTCTAGAGTTTCTGACAATTGATAAATTTACATACGCAGTAACAACAATTATGTATTACAGGTTCACTGAGGATATATTTGCGTTCCTGATCTCTCTGATCTTCATATCGGAGCCGATTACGGCAACTATCGGAGTTTACCGCGCACATCCCCTAGGCTACAACTATACCCAGTCGAATGAAGTGCCCCTTCAGAATAACCCCCTCAACGGCACTGATGTTCTCAACGGCACTTTATCTGGTACGCAATATAATTTCATAATTTTTTTAATATTTGTTTGACACTTTTCACTCACTGGCTGGTTAGCCCTACACTAAACCACACCAACAACCATCTATTTTGTATAGTGGTAGCTAACACAATTGATATACTACATATACATACATAAATACTTTATATTGATACAAATTAAATACCCAGACGGACAGCCAACAAATTAAGTGCATCACAAAAATGTATAGTAAAGTTTTCTAGAGATGGTCTATGCTATTATGGGATAATTTCGAATAATATTCGAAAAAAAATATTACCGGAAAAAATCAGTTATACTGGTATAAGACCAGTATAACTGGGCGCCTTCCTCTCAAGAAGCTCTTACTGACCTTTGTCATAACCTAACCTAACCCAACTTTTGCTACCAGTAGCATACCTAAGCTAACAGTATATTTTCCCTCTAGGTAACACGACCATCCCCGCGCCCGCTCCAGCGCCCATCGCGATTTCTCCGCAACCCAACACCGCCCTCTGGTGCACTATGCTGACCCTCGCAACTTTCATCATCGCCTATTACCTACGCATCTTCCGGAATGGAAAGTTCCTTGGACGCAGTGTAAGTTTAATTATGATTGACGGAGTAGTTTACTAGCAAAGCCACGCGTGTCTCTCATAGGCTAGATAATCAAACAGTACTATATAGTCCGTTATTGAGATTAGCAAACAATTTTAGATCCGTATTTTTTATTATTGTTATCCAAAATTGCCAACGAGTATGTAACGCAGTTATATTTCGTGATACAACGCGAGAATTTAAATATGTAAAAAATTAAATAAAATTCATACTGAGAACTGTATGAATTTTACAGACAAGCCCCAGTCTCGAGCCGTTAGCGACGCATTATATGGATAATTTTGTATTATGATATAATAATTATTAATAATGATAAATATCCTAGTATAATCGAAATACTATGCTCGTCTATTTTATCGGCAAAATATTATGTTTGCGATAACACTAATCTACGCGTACGTTTTGTTTTAAGTGCCGGTAATTTTTCGCTGCCTATAGATATATGTCTAAACGGAGTGTTCCGCGCGCTTTGAGTCTTTAGTTACATACATTGCCGATAGATGGCGCTAGTAAACGAAGTCACTTTTCTGAATCACGCAAAAGCTATTATCGCTGTAGAACGAGGTCTATTTAGTTAAATACCCATTGTAGGAGTTTCAGAGATTTTCAAGAGTTACATGTTTAAAAGAGTTTTGAGTTCAGTATTAATAAAGTATCAGTGCAGTGCGTAATAAGTGTTGTTTTAATAGTGGATCCCCCAACATAATGGTGCCGAAACCCGAGGAAATGGACTCTGTGGACTTGAAAAATCGTGAGTAAAGTGGACTTTGTGAACAGTGCAAAAAATTACAAGTGTTTTCAAAGACTTAGAAAAATTTGCGTTCAAGTTGTGAAAAAATTACAAGTGTCAAATTCTCAAACACTTAGAAAATTTCGCTTAAAAACTTTTGGGACTTAGAATAATTTGCGTTCGAGAAGTGAAATAATTACAAGTGACAATTTCTGAAACACTTAGAATATTTCGTTTAAAAAACTTTTGGACTTAGAAAATTTTGCTTCATAGCTTCAAGGACTTAGAAAAATTCGAAGTTACAAATTAAAAAATTTACAAGTGTTAAATTCAAAATGTCTGAAACGTTGAAGTCACGCCTTCGCAGGCAAGAGGAGTTGGCGGATCGTGTAGTAAAGGCCCAAGCAAATTATAAGAAGTCACCCAAAGAGAGGATTACTGCGACTTACGTGGAGACGAAACTAGAATCAATTAATCAATTATGGAACGCATTTTTGGACGGTCACAACGAGATAGCTTCTGCGTTAGAGAAAGCAGAGAAAATCAAGCTGGAATATTTTTCTGAAGACACATACTCAAGAGTAGAAGAGATTTACGCGGAATACAAAACAAAGCTCAAAGACGACTTACAAGCACGCAAGCTACCTACTGTTGCTGCTTGCGCTTCTGGTTCGAGTTTTACTACTTCTCCTGCGGGAACAACAAGTGAAGTTAAACTGCCACAAATTCATTTACCTAAATTCTCAAGTGGTTATGAAGACTGGCAAACTTTTCATGACATGTTCGAGTCCCTCATACATAAAAATGCGAGTTTGAGCGCCGTGCAGAAGTTGCATTACCTGAAAAGCTGCTTAACAGGCGAAGCGGAAGTTCTGCTAAAAAATCTGTCGACAACAGAACTAAATTATCAAGAGGCATGGAGTATGCTAGTTCGGAGATACAACAACAAGCGCTTCAACGCGAATGAGATTATGAAGCGTCTGTTCGCGCAGAAAGCAATCACCAGTGAATCACCTACGGCGTTAAAGCAGATTCTTGATACCACATCTGCTTGTCTAAAAGCCTTACAAAATATTCAAGTTGACACCTCATCTTGGGACACAATAATTAATTATTTAGTTGTGTCAAAGTTAGATCCAGAGTCTCGAAAGTTATGGGAGTTAGAGGTGAGCAGAGAGAGTGATGAATCCGCAGATAAGCTACCGACATGGGTTCAACTTAAAAGGTTCTTAGAAATGCGATTCAGAACACTCGAGATGATTGAGCCAAATTTAACCACCGCTAAATCTACCGTCAGAGCACATCCACAAAACAACACAAACAAACCGAGCATCAAAGCGAGATCATTCCATTCATCGATTCAAGAAGAGAAGAAGAGTTCTAATTGCATCATGTGTTCAGGACAACATGTACTGTACCAGTGCAAGCAATTCGCAACGCAGACCCCTGAGAAGAGAGTTGAGTATGTACAATCATCGGGCCTGTGCTTCAACTGCTTGTCCTCAACACACTCTGTGAAGAATTGTCGCACATCTTCATCATGCCGTCGCTGCGGCAAGAGACATCATACGCTACTGCACTATGAGAGAGCATTTCAAGATTCAGCTACTGTTGAATCTTCGAGACCTGCAAATACTTCTACTGAAGTGTCTGAGTCGAGCAATCAACCTAACGTGAAAGTTGTTGCTCATTTTTCAAGAGAGAGTTTTCGCTACAGAAAGGGATTACTGGCTACTGCCATGATCAAAATCAAATCGCCTACTGGCTCCTCACAAATCGTCCGAGCACTCATCGATCAAGGATCTGAGGGCTCATTCATTAGCGAAGCCACTGCACAAGCTCTCAGTCTCAAGGGCTTGGCTGCAAGTGGTACCGTTTCTGGAATTGGCGATAAAGAAACCGAGATAAAGAGAATCGTAACATTTGAGATAGAGTCACTACGCAACCCTGACTATTCTGTACCAGTCGAGGCGTTCGTTATGAAGAACTTAACTTCATTTCAACCCTGTCAAGAGACTTCACCACCAGACTGGCCAGAAATTCAACACTTACCTTTGGCTGATCCAAATTACAGAGAACCTGGAAAGATAGATGTTGTGTTGGGATCGGAAGTACACGGAGAAATTATTCTGAATGGTATTATCAAACATCCTTCGTTGAGCGGTCACGTTGCATCGAACACGGCACTTGGCTGGATAATATCTGGAAAAATAAGCAAAGGGTTATTATCCAATCAACATAAAATAACTAACATGCACGTACAGATAAAAGAAGACCAACTGTTGAAGAAATTTTAGGAAATAGAAAGAGAGCCTGATAGTATCGGAAAACCAATGACAAAAGAAGAAGCACGGTGCGAAGAGATCTATGAAGAAACTACAAAAAGAAATGAAGATGGACGTTACGTCGTAAGATTACCATTTAAAACTTCCAATCCAGATTGCCTACAGAATCAGTCGAAAGAAATCGCCTTGAAGAGGTTTACATCACTTGAGAAGAGATTACTACGAGACCCAAATTTACACGAAGAGTACAAAAACGTAATTGAAGACTATTTACATCAAAATCACATGCAACTAATCACAGAGGCCAGAGAGTTAGAAGATCATCAAGTAGTCTACTTACCACATCACGCTGTTATCAGAACTGACAAGGAGACGAGTCGAGTAAGAGTTGTCTTCGATGCTTCCAGCAAAAGAGTCAACGGTGTATCGCTGAATGACAACTTACTTGTCGGACCTAAACTACAAGGAGACTTGCGTCATCTACTGATGCGATGGAGAAGACATGGAATCTGTATCGTAGCAGACTTGGTTCAAATGTACCGCCAAGTTGTAGTCGACGAGAGAGACACAGATTTTCAAAGGATTCTATGGAGATCTGACTTACCAAACATTGAGAAGATTACAATCAGCCGCTGGCTTCAGACAATGCGTGGCGATGATGTAGAGCTTCATACCTTCGCTGATGCTTCTCAATCCGCATACGCAGCAGCCGTGTATCTGAAATCGACGAACCACGAAGGTAACACCGCAGTCCATCTGGTCACCGCCAAAACCAAGGTGGCTCCTGTGGAAAAAGAAATATCAATTCCTCGCATGGAATTATGTGCTGCGCTACTTGCTACTAAACTGGCGTACGAAGTTTCACAGATCATGGAGATACCGGAAAGCAAGATCTACGCGTGGTCTGATAGCACGGTCGTCCTAGCATGGATAGCAGGAGAGCCAAGTCGTTGGAAAACATTTGTGGCTAATAGAACATCAGAGATACTTACCATGGTAGGTCGCGACCAGTGGAGACACGTTGCAACGGATCAGAATCCAGCAGACTGTGCGTCGAGAGGACTTCGCGTTCTAGAGCTGAAAGAACATCGACTATGGTGGCATGGCCCAGACTGGCTAGAGCGAGACGAGTACCAACGAAATTCGAGTAAAACTTACGACACATTGGAAGAGACGAGATCAATCAAAGCGCTAACCATCACAGTAAACGAGAAAGAAGATTTTATTTGGTCGAAATTTTCAAACCTAACTAAAATATTGAGAGTTCTTGCATACTGCAAGAAGTTTTTGATGTTGAGACAACCCAAAGAACAACGTGTGACATCATTTAAAACCGTGAGTCGAGAAGAGACTGATAAAATCCTCCAATTCTGCATTAAAGAGACACAAGCAAGATACTTCAAGGACGAGATTCACCGTTTAACATCTGGTCAGAACGTTTCCAACAAGAGTCAGCTTCTTACCCTTCACCCAGTTCTCGATGAGAAGGGTCTTGTAAGAATAGGGGGCAGAATACACGAAGCTCAAGTAAAATATGACAAACGCCATCCTGTTATATTACCTAGTGATAGCCATCTCACTAAGCTAATTGTTCTGGATGCCCACATCAAAACGCTTCACGGTGGACCACAACTGATGTTAAACTACTTGAGATCAAAATACTGGATAATACGAGCACGAGATTTGGCAAAGAAATGCTACAGAACCTGCGTGACATGCCTGAGATATTCTCGACAGAACAATCAACAACTGATGGGGCAGCTTCCTGAAGACAGACTAAAGCCAATGAGACCTTTCAAAATCAGTGGTGTTGACTTTACAGGCCACATCAACATAAGATTTTCACCAGGACGAGGAGCGAAATCATATAAAGGCTACATTTGTGTATTTGTATGCTTCTTCACCAAAGCCATACACCTAGAAGCGGTATCAGACTTAACATCATCCGGCTTCATAGCCGCATTTCGAAGATTTGTTTCAAGGAGAGGACATTGCCAGACATTATATTCAGATAATGGCACAAATTTTACCGGAGCTGCTAAAGAGTTGAAAGAGATGTTTGAGAAGTCTAAATCTAACGAGCTACATCACTTACTCGCCAATGAGGGCACATCGTGGCACTTCATACCTTCCCATTCGCCTAACTTCGGAGGTTTATGGGAAGCTGGGGTGCGCTCTACGAAGACCCATTTAAAACGAGTCATCGGCGACGCCACACTCACCTATGAGGAGTTAGCAACAGTGCTAACTCAAATTGAAGCTTGTCTAAACTCCAGACCACTATCTTACCTGAGTGATGATCCTGATGACCCGATGCCGTTGACCCCTGGGCACTTCTTGGTAGGCGAGCCGCTGATGATAATACCGGACGAGACATTCGAGCACGAGGAGCAACCCTTTTCCAATCTAAGACGATGGCAATATTGCCAAAAAATAATGAACCATTTTTGGAAAAAATGGTCGAATGAGTATCTGGTTACCTTAAACCAACGCTACAAGTGGGCTGCCAAAAAGGAACCAGAACCAAAGCTTAACGATATAGTAGTGATCAGAGATAGCAACATACCACCTGCAAAATGGCTAATGGGAAGAATAGTAGAGACGTTCCCCGGAAAGGACAATCTAACCAGAGTGGTATCCGTTAAAACTAGAGGAGGCATTCTGCGAAGACCCTGCAATAAATTATGTTTTTTGGTTAGGGCTTCAAAGTAGAATATAATTTATTTTGTATTGTATAACGTATTCAATTTCTTTCATTTAACAATGAGTGTATTTAAAATTTGTCAACTAGTGCCATCTAACTTCATTAATTAATAGTCGTTTTCTTTGAGACGTCCCGTTACGGTGGGCGGTAGTACATTTATCACATTTTGCTTGTTTTTAGTGCGATATTGATTTCTTAAAGAACAAGGTTCTTTGGTGGGCGGTATGTCTAAACGGAGTGTTCCGCGCGCTTTGAGTCTTTAGTTACATACATTGCCGATAGATGGCGCTAGTAAACGAAGTCACTTTTCTGAATCACGCAAAAGCTATTATCGCTGTAGAACGAGGTCTATTTAGTTAAATACCCATTGTAGGAGTTTCAGAGATTTTCAAGAGTTACATGTTTAAAAGAGTTTTGAGTTCAGTATTAATAAAGTATCAGTGCAGTGCGTAATAAGTGTTGTTTTAATAGTGGATCCCCCAACAATATATATTTTATCCTTTTCATCAATCTACATAGAGCTGAGAGATAAACCGTGTAGGAAAATTCATTACTTATTCAAATATATTTATTTTCGGATTACAGGGATCCATAACTTTGTTAGTAACTTAAACCTAACGAACGTAAGTAACCAATATTAGTACTAAGCCTAGGAGATGTATATGTTTAATTATTGTCCTTTTAAGATCCTCATATACAGTCAATTATTGTTAACAAAATTGTTGTTTTTCTTTACAATTGATTATATATCAATGTCTAAATAAAGAACATTTGATCTTATGAGGACACTAATGTTCATTCATAATTCAAAACAAGCATTCCAATTCACCATACGAAAATGTCGTTGACGTTGAAAAACTATATCTATATAAGTCCAAAACCTTATTTTATTACATTATCTATGCCAAAAACCAAGCACAGGAAAAAAAACAGCCGCTGTACTTATTTCTCTTCTTTATCTTATTATAGACTAAAAAATATAATAGACATACTACGTGTATCTTTACATATTATCAGACACGTAACGTCATCTATTTGTATTTTCTTTAAACGACTTCACTCGGGTCTCGCAATACTATAATACTGCAGCGCAATGCTCAATTTGACGACTGCAAGGCTGCACGCTCGATTTGCAGCGCCATCTAGATTTTATCGGTTATTATTGTGGGAATCAGCATTTAGCAGATTTGCACTCGCTTTACGGTGAAGGAAAATATCGTGAGAAAACCGGCATGTTTTAGGACGACAGTATCCGAAGACGTGTGTCATCCGCCAACCCGCACTTGGCCAGCGTGGTGGATTATGGCCTAAATGTTTCTCCTTTTGAGGGAAGGCCCCTATTCTCAGCAGTGGGAACGTATAGTGGGCTGCTTATACTATTATGCTATTCTCTATTTCTATTCTCATTCCTGATTTTGTGGTTTCAGGCGCGACGTGCTCTCGGCGATTTCGGCGTACCAATAGCTATTGTGTTGATGGTCGGCATATCAAGCGCCGTGCCAGTCTGGACGGAAACCCTCCGCGTACCGGCCGGTCTGAGTCCCACCGCTATTCGCTCCTGGTTTGTGCCCATGAACGATGGGCTCGCCACCATACCTCTATGGGCCACCGCTGCCATGGTACTACCAGCTCTCATGGTCTACATCATCGTCTTTATGGAAACCCACATCGCTGAGTGAGCATTATTTGGATCCTTCATTATGATTCTTTAAAGAGTACTCGATGTTTCTGTTTCTTCGTAACGTAAAATTCGGAGGTGACGTAAAGAAGCAGTGTATTTTTGTTTTTATAGCAAAGACGTTGTGTTAGTTTTTTAAACAATTCTCTGGATTTGTTCACTGAAGATTTAATTAAAATTTTATTAAAACTGCTTTTCTACGTTACTCCTGAACCATACTGTTGGGTATTATCAGAGAGAGATTTATACTTCTACGCCTACTTTTTTAACTTTTTTGCGAATCTCTATTTCATGTATAGTAGAAACTCTGTTTACCGGACTAATTGTTATTGTTAGACATTCGGATAATCGGAAATCCGGATACTCGATCCGGATTTTCCGATGAGAAGCCGTTGCGGGCGGGGTGATGCCAGCTCCGTCCGATGCGTTTATGCTTGCTAAAATTCAATTTTTGGCAATTGGTCTGTAGTCCATATAATCGCGAATCCGTATCTAAGGACCGAATAATTGAGTTTCTACTGTACTTGTACTACATTCGCTAAACCTACGCGATAGTATTATTGCCTGGCGAAGCTTGCACTTGGCTTTCCTCAATTACCTTCCTGGAAATAGTTAATTTACAACTGCATATCGTTGAAAGGTTGTTTAATTGTAAATAATGATAGAACGAGCCAATCACAAGCTATCCAATTCAATGACAACCCTAGTTTTGTATTACAATTCTCACCTCGTACACCGAACTGTGATTTTCACCTCAAGATATTAGGTGCACAGCCTTTCAAACTGTTACACCATAGTCCTTCCACAGCGGTGGTAAATTTTAGGTACAAGTCAAAATACAAAGTAACAACACAAATGCATGCCACAAACGGCGGCCTTATCGCTAACAGCGGTCTCTTCCAGGCAACCTTGCGAACTATTTCGTAACTTGCGTACTACAATCTTTAATTTTCATTTGGCAGACTGATCATTGACAAGCCGGAGCGTCGTCTGAAGAAGGGCAGCGGTTTCCACATGGATATCGTGATCATGTCGATGGTGAACGCTATGTGTGGAATGTTCGGGGCGCCGTGGCAGTGCGTTGCCACAGTACGCTCCGTGTCCCACGTGTCCGCCCTCACCGTTATGTCTACTACGCACGCTCCCGGAGACAAGCCTCACATTGTTGAAGTCAAAGGTATCATTATCATCCACAGCCTGTTCTATCCCACTGCTCTCTCCTGTCATGCCATGTGTCTCGGTCCTGTGCCAATCTAGTCCAGGTTCGACCCGCGACAGCCGTAATGTCGTCGACCCATCTTGCCGCTGGACGGCCTACGTTCCGCTTCCCTAGCCTCGGCCACCAAAAGTATACGTATACATTAAACATTTAGAAAACCATCAGCAGTTAGCGGTGGCTGTCGAAGGAGCTGGGCGCTCTCCTTCTTCTTCTTCTTAACCTCTTCTTCTTCAAGATGTACAAATGAAATCGAATGGAGAGGTTACGTGTTGGGGCCCGCGATCTACAACCACGTACCCGCAACTGTCAGGGATGCACCTTCCACCGCCAGCTTTAACACTAGACTCAGGGTTTGGCTATTAGACAAAACTTTTTATTATATTAATGATTATCTAGACTTAAAAATTGACATTTGATTCATATCATGTACTATTGTAATGATATTATATTACTAGAATTAGATGTGACAATTGACATTTGATTAATATCATATACTATTGTAATGATATTATAT
Source organism: Mellilla xanthometata (assembly GCA_035578125.1). Taxonomy (NCBI): domain Eukaryota; kingdom Metazoa; phylum Arthropoda; class Insecta; order Lepidoptera; family Geometridae; genus Mellilla; species Mellilla xanthometata. Next base: position 4,380,344 of record JAPUBQ010000003.1, read on the forward strand.
TATTAGAATTAGAATTGAAAATTGACATTGATACATATCATATACTTTTGTATCGATATCATATTATTTGACTTGTAACTTTGGTGTTACAATAAATGATTTGTATTTGAATGAAGCGATGATGGCTCCTTCCGGTTTGCGGTCGGCTCATGTCCCAAAGATCGTGTGGATCCCCGTCAATGAGCTTAAGCTTTCGGTGAAGGAAAACATCGCTATGAAACCGTAGCGAGGTTTTTGGGTTTTTTGTTTTCCAAAAGCCGATCAATCATATTTATTTTATCGATATTTTTTAAAATGAGTAAAAGTATCAATACTGTGCTGCATGGAAGGGTCATGCTCCTTGTAAATGAACATGTTAAGACGCCCTAAAACTCAAGCTAAGACAACTAACGAATAAAGATATATACCCACACAACTAACTTAAACGTAATTCCTCAACTATTTCTTTTGCTGCGGTGTTTACTAAGTATTTAATTTTGTTTATATATCAGCCTACCCGCACTTTGCCAACGTGGTGGATTATGGTCAATATCTCTCTCCTTGGGTGAGAATGCCCTAGCAGTGGGATCGTACAGTAGGCTCCTTATGCTTGTACATGTAGAAAGAATAGAAAGACGTTTTACTTACAATATAACTGGCAGTAGATAAATTTTGACCCACTACGGAGTTCCGTTTGAAATTGTTGCTTTTACGGAGACTAAGCCAGACCATAAAACATAGGGTTTTGGTTAATTATGTCAGTGATCAGAATACTAGAGCAGATTGCTGACTCCCATACTATAAAGCATGGCGCAAAAGTTTGCCATTATTACCGATAACATTTTGATGGCGCTGCTAATCGAGCATCCAGCCTAGCTGCCGACGAATTCCGCAACGCGCTGCAGTCACATAGTGATATGACGATAGTAGATTGCGTGACCCGAGTGAAGCCATTTCAAGAAAATAATAAATAGATGGCGTTACGTGAATTGACTGATACACGTAGTACGATTTTCAACAAGAGGTTGAGCGTCTATTATATTTAATAGTCAATGGTGGCAATTCAGCGGCACACACGACTAAACTAAATTTAAAGTAGCTCTGTCTCTTTTCGTCATAAATGACCAAAAAGAGATGGTACGATCTAAACCATGGACAAAACAACTAAAATCACGTCAAACACTTCAGATTTAGAGCTGATACAATTGGGTGCGTTCTAAAATCGCTTACATTTTTCATATTTGACGTGATTTTAGTTGTTTTGTGTGTGGTTTAGAACGTGCCGTCTCTTTCTGGCCACCTAAGATGAAAAGAGACGGGTCTTCTTTAAATTTAGTTTACTCGTGTATGCCGCTGAATCGCCACCAATGATAATGTTTAGCCTATACAATAAGATACTAGCAAATATAATAATATACGTTTATGCCAACAGAACAACGTCTGACTGGTTTCTTGGTGGCTCTGATGGTTGGTGTATCGGTGTTGGCTGCTGGTTGGCTCTGTCTGGTGCCTATGGCGGTGCTGTTCGGAGTGTTCCTTTACATGGGTATATCTGCTCTGGGTGGCATACAATTCTGGGACCGTTGCATTCTGCTGTTCAAGCCTGTCAAGCATCATCCGCAAGTGCCGTACGTAAGGAGGGTGAGTACTTTTTGGACATTAGCGAGTCGGACTCGCGTTCGAAAGATTCCAGTGCAGTTATCTATAAAGAAACGAAATTAATCACGTTTTGTGAACAAAAATAATAATATTCATTCAATTCAGGTTTCTAGGACCCTAATTAATTATTTTTATTACATTACGTTTTTAATTTGACATTTTAATACGAGATTAATGTCTAGTTCATATGGTAACTCCGTAAAATATATATTATTTTATTCTGTTGTAAGTAATTATTGGTATACCAGCAACATCCATACATCAAATTCTAATTCAAATATCATTTTTTTCGACTTCAAGTCATATGCCTCATCTGAGACTGTTTCAACGCAGAGTCGTAATAATAATATTAATAGAAGCCCGTTGTTAATTTTTCGGTACATCTACTTAAAAATAAACGCCATATGTTAGATTACCTTAGAATTTGTGATCGGCTGTACCGAATAGACAAATTTTGGTAACGAAGTATACAGGTTTCAGTAATATTATCAATATATTAAGGGAAAATTTAAGGGAAAAGAATATTTATGCAACTGGCTATCACTTGTTTATTTTGACACTACTAGCCTTGCATATAAAATATGCCTTGCGAAAGTTTTAATATATTAAAGTTAAGGAGCAAATACAATATGTTTAGCTTCTAGACTAAAATTAGTTGATGATTTTCTCTATATCTTTACATCATGGTGGTACGGTACTTTTTATTGCTCGCCTGGCTAGCAACCATCCTTAAGTTGAAAATTTTGTCGCCAAATACTTAGCCGTGTGTTCCGGCAGTCTCCTTGAAAGCCAGTTATTCCAGACTAGGCATGCTCCGCCCAGAGTGTTGCTGACTCGTGTGGTTACGCACCCTGCTAGTCATAAGTTTCGCTGTAAAGTGTTAATATTATTATAAAATATACCGATACAGAGTTGATGTTCCGAACTTTCGTACAAAACGCTTTGCGTCGACCTTTATTGTTAGGACTGCAAAGCTTTGGAACTCACTTCCTGAGTCTTTGTTTCCTGAGAGGTATCATCCGGGGGCCTTCAAAAGTAGAGTTAATAGGTATCTTCTAGGTAAGCGTGTCACACCGTAGACTGCAGTGCAGCTTAACATCAGGCTAGCTGTAGTCAAACGCTAACCTATCAAGGATAAAAAATAAATAAAAAAAAAGCCCGCCAAAGGCCTTCCTACCCTTCTTCGTAACTGTAAAGTGTAAAAACACGTTTTATTTGCTCCAGGTACCAACAATGAAGATGCACCTGTTCACGCTGATCCAAGTGGCCGGCATCTGCCTGCTGTACGCCGTCAAGTCCTCGCGCTTCTCCCTCGCCCTGCCCTTCTTCTTGGTCCTGATGGTACCGCTGAGAATGTCACTTGGTTACATCTTTACTCCGCTGCAGTTGCGAGCTGTAAGTTTCAAAACATCAGTTTCAGTTTCAAAAATTCTTTATTTATATACAGTAATACGCCGGACTTACGCGATAGGTGGGACCGAGCGCTATCCGCGTAAGTCGAATTCGCGTAAGTCGGGGTACAATTTTGCATATATATACCTATAAAGTCATACAAAGTATGTTTAATTGGGACCGGAGACTATAATTTAGGAAATATAAAACAATAATTTAGGAAATAAATTTTAATTTAATTTTAGATAATATGACAAACTATATTAATAAAATGTATAAACACAATCTGAAGTGCGCGGCTTTCAAACAAAAAACGTTAAAATAGACGAGAAAATTAAATCGCGTAAATCTGAATTCGCGTAAGTCGAGGTAGCGTAAGTCGGGGTACTTAAACATATTTGGAGGAACAATGTTAGTGTACTTATACCTAACCTAACATATTACATCATATTTATTGATAAGATGTTTCGCAAGCTCGTTTGCTCATTTGAAACTTGTTCCATTCATGCTAATTCTCAGACAATAAGTTAGTTTTTAATTTAACATTATTTGAATTATAGGTTATGTACGCTTTAGTGGTAGCTACTCGTAATACATTTTTTATATCACTTTTGAATAAACAGTGCCATGCGAGACAATGGCAATATGAAACAATGAAGGTAGGTGAGCCGCGTCGCACAAGCTAGACATTTTGCAGCAAGCAGCGTGAACCATCGCATCGTCGAAGTACAAGTTATTATTCTGTGGCATCGTGTAGGTACTGACGAACGTGATCATCGAGGTGAAGCAACGGTCAATACGGACATTCGAAATGAGAATGCCACTTTTTATATGACAGCTTAACCATGCAGCCAAAGACTGTTCTCATGACCGTTGCTAAATTTCGATAATCACGACATATGTGTCATTCTATAAGCATATTAACTGCCCGCCAAGTCCGGTGTTTAAACCACTAGCATCTAATTTTTGGTCACATGGATAAAGACTTCTACTATCAATGGCGTTAGATAAAACAACTAAGCTGTGTGAGCAAAAGGAAGCAAACTTTCAAATGTTTTCTTAATTGAATCGATACACAAAACTAAACGTAAAGTAAAGGAACTATATTAAACTTTATGTTATTATTTCAGCTGGATGGTGCGCAGAAAGATATCGACAAAGATGATGAACCAGATTTCTATGAAGAAGCTCCTCTTCCAGGATAGATTGTATGTGACGTCGCAGATGTCCTTGGAGCCCTAGCGCTCCGCTCTAGGATTCTGCTCTTATTCAAAGCTGTTCTATATGTTCATCACATACCATATATTAAGTTAGTAGAGAGAAAAATATGTACTTCTCTATGCTGATAATCGTTGTTGTTTAAAACTTTGTGGAGTTTATTATAATATTTAAAACGTAGATTTCAAAAGTTATTGGTTAGAGAATCATAAAAGTTGGATTTTGCATAGTATATATGTCAGATGGTTTCTTCAAGTGGATTTGGAAAAGATGTGCTTAAATATATAATCAGTAGAAATGTTACGTAGTGCGAAAATTGAAGACGAGATTTAGAAAGAGATTTAGAGGGAAAACGATGTGTTGAAATGGAAATGTAGTGTAGAATTAGGTAGTGTAGAAAAAGGACCCGCTCCTTACTTAAACCGATGTTACCACTTGGGCTGCATATGTTACTTTTAAGCTACCAACTGTATTATTAGGCATCCCTAAGGGAATATAAGTATAGGTACTTACCAGTCATTTATTCATTTATCATCTTCTAAAATAGTATTATAGAACTGTTACTAGGTATAAAAAAGTTGAACAAATTAATTTTTCAATACTATCGTAGAGGAAAATGTGAATTTATTTATTTTGTGATAAGAAGAGTAATTCGATATTTCTCTCCTTAAATGAGTAGTATGACTGTGACTTAGTGTTAGTGAAATAAATTATATTTTTTATTTAAAACAAATGTGACTTTTAAAGTATTATAATACTATCCTACTTTAATGTAGAACCTTCACATCCATGGCGGATTGATGGCGGCTTGACCGGGAAAATTTATATAATAAATAGCATTTTAACATGAATTAAAAAAAATAACGGATACATTATATGTATGTATGAATAATATATATATATATGATTATTGTATACTACTGTATGTATTTTCATGTCAGTATGCATGGCAGTAATGTTCTTAATATTTTATACTTCTGCAGAAACCCTTCTAAACAGTGAAATTCAGTTGTGTTTTCAATACAACTCGATAATAGGTTTTTATAATATTTTTATTATGTATATAATTTAATAAACTAAAAAACTAAGCTAAAACGAAATAACAATAACCATGAAATATAGCAAAGATCATACAAAAATCTTAAATGTAGGACGGTAATACAAAAGCAAAAAAAGCTGTTTAAAATTTGAATTATTTCGCCATGCGCTGACCATTCAACAGAACAGTTAAGAATATGCAAACTTAGATTGAAATATTTAAAAAGATATAAATATTATATGTGTCTAAATATTCACATATAATGGACGTATTTATAATATACAAAATATTTAGTAAAATATATCCATAATTATATATTCCTGAATATTTTTAGAATAAGTATTACAATCTGTGTCTTTAACGGTAGAATGTATAACGCCTAAAATATTTTTGTAGGCAATATTTAAACAAAACCGCATCATCTTACGATGGTAGTAAAATTAAAATAGTAGTATCTGTATTGTACTGGTGGATTTACGTTATTAAATTCTAGTTAAAAACCATACGATGTAGTTCGTAATTTCATTTTAAACTGTACTTTATGGTGCGATGCTGTCTAACAAAATTAAGATCTATCCATTCTGCCCATCAAGAACATGCTAAAACGGCCACCAAAGGAGGTTTCCAAAACTCCACTATACTGCCTAACTATAAAAAAACAGGCCATAGTTCCAACAAAATTAACATTTTCTGGAACATAGAAAAAACAAAATATGTTTTCCACAAACTATAAAATTGATCTCCTCTCCTTTATAGTGGAACATTATAAGTACCATAAAATACTGCATAAAAAATTATAAATGTTAGTAACATATTCATGTATTTTATCGTATCATATCTATTTACAATATTCCTTGTTCACATTTTGAAGTTACTGTGTTCAATAGTGAATCCCAACCTGTGTCAATTTAGTTAGTTATAATAACTGTCATTATTGGAAACTTAAATTATTAGCTCAAATAATGTGTTCTAGTTAAGCGAAATAACATATACATATACTACTAGTACATATGTATTTATGCATTACATATATGTATTTATTTATATTTCCATTTTCGACACTGATTCAGAAGGTTTTTGTGTGTATTATTGTTACGTCTTCACGGTATAACTGCAATACGGATTTCGATTAAAGTTGTTATGGAGATGATTTTGATCCTTGATAGTCCACATAGTCTTTTTTTTCGCGGATTAATGCAGTTAACTATGATATCTCTTTTTAATTGTACCAGTTTAAATGACCGAAACTAGTTGAAATAAAAATGTTCTGTGTTTTAAACAGTAGAGGCTTAATTATATTGTATAAGGTAGACGTGAAGCAAATAAAAATGCGACCTAGTCCATTAACCTTGACTTTTCTTATTATGTTTTTATAAAACTTTGTTTGTTCTGCCAGTTTTTACCCTAAAACTTAGTCATCGATGTTGGGTTTCCGAAGTATTTGGTAAGATCGGTCAACTTAGTACCTACCTCTTTCAAGAATAGAATAAAGTAAATGTAGCATTATACATATGTATATGTTAGATATATGTATAATGCTTTATTAACTTTATTCTATTCTTCAAGAGTATATCTAACATATATGATGCTATATTTATTTCATTCTACTCCTGAATGAGGTAGGTACTAATTAATATACAATTGCAGATCTGGTTGGCGTTATGGTTTCCATGTTGGACAACTAACCAGGAATCCCTGGTTCGATTCCCGGTGGTTGTTGGCAATTGGTTGGCTGTTAGTCTGGGTGTTAGATATGTACCCATATAAAGTATTTATGTATGTTTATGTAGTATATCATTTGTATTAGTACCCATTATACAAACTAGAACTGGTTTAGTATGGTGCTAACCAGCCGTGTGTGAATTTTTTTCCTTATGGAGCGACGACGGTCTGCCTCCATCTAGCAAAGGGATATCCCCCTTGACAGATGTTGTGTCCGGAAACGGCCGACCCACGCGACGGTCATGCATTGTAGCTAGGATACGTATGCGTTGTACGCGCGCTAAAAATACCGTTTGCGCGATTCAGAACAAGCGCTCTGATTGGTAGAGGGCGTTGAAGTGCGACAGAGACGCCACATCCTAATAATATTATTACTAATTATGTTAAGTATATAAGTTTATATAAATATAATTAATATTCATTAAATATTCATTTTTTTAGCGTATGGCAAAAATAGAAACTGAGGAAATATCTGAGAAACATAATAATGTTGCATTATGATCTTGACCAGCCTCTAAAGCTCCGAATATTCGAGCCACAGTAAAGCTATTTTCTGTGATTCCAAATTGAGCAGATTGCAAAAATATTCGATACAGGCACTTTTCAATCTTCTATACTACTCGTATAAGACTCTTTGTCCTGAATCATTCATTCATCTATAAGCAACGCAGAGCCCAAACGACTGGTCCTAGGATTATGTAAGTTGGAGGCATGAAGTTGAAAACTTCATGGTTGGAGGGTTTTCGGATTTTCGGAAATTCCGCCCCTAAGGGGATTAAAGGGGGTAAAACAGTTTGTTGCTTGTTGAAACTTCTTTGTTTTTGAACTTCTAGCAATGAAATTTAGAATATGTATAGTTTATGTAAAATTAAAAATAATGGTATCAATTTTTTTTGCCAGGTGTGAACTAAGGTTTTGTAATGGGGGTGAAAGTTTGTATGGAAAATTCTTTATTTATCAAACTAAAATCTTGAAAATTATTATGGTAGTAGTTTATTAAATGCTTAAATTTAAATTATGAAAACTTTTGCTAGAGGTGTATTAAGGGGGATGCCATAAGGGTTGAAAGTTTTAAATGAAAGATCTGTGTATTTGAAATTAAGGGGTGTGAAATTTGGAATGTCATTGTCGTTGAAAGTTCAAACTGAAAGATTTTTTGTATTTGAAATCAAATACTTCAGAATTGATATTAAGTAGTTCACTTAATCGTAGGAGTATAATATTAGGTTTTTTTTGTAATATGTGGCGGTCAGCAAAGCGATGCCCTCTGCCGCGCGCGGATCGAGACATAGGCGATGCGTACACGATTCATCCAAGGTTCGTGCATAAGCACCCCACTGCTGGGACTCGGTGCCTTCTCTCACGAGGAGAGATATATAGGTCATAACCCACCACGCTGGCCGAGTGCAGGTTGGCGGATGACACACGTCTTCGGATATTGTGGTCCTCGGTCAACATGACGGGTTTCTCACGATGTCTCCCTTCATCCTTAAACAAGTGCAATTCCACACATAACTTGAAAAACAATGTATATTTTAATAGATAATACTTCTACTTATAGCAGGCGAAGCCGCGGGTAACAGCTAGTAGGTAATACAAATACGACTGAGATGTGCAGCACAACAGGAGTCTTAAATCTTGTTTTTTCTCTGTCGGACAAAACTATCATTAGGAGTCATGCCATAAGTGAGTGTCTAATTACGAGACTCGGTGGCAAATTATAAGTTAATTATTGAGGATACTATCCAACAAAGTATGTTATTGATGTTATTATATACTCATTTATTACTCCTGTTCTCTCTCTTTTAACGTTAAATATAGAGTTGCTTGTGTTTATCGACCAATTAACTACAAGATTCCCTGTGATCGTGAGTGTAAATAGCGGTGCCAAAACGGTGGACATTTCCGTATACAATCCTACTGTTGAGACAATCACGCGCAGTGAATACATGTTATCTTTCTGGATAGAACTAGCATGATGATACTTATCGGTAATGTGCGTGCATTAGTCTTTGGAAATAAAAAAAACACTCATAGTTTCAATGTTGTATCTGTATTCATCAAAATAAAGTCGGTATGTATAGATAATATTTGTACACTGATTGGAATCACAATCACAATTAGATATAATATTGTAATAATTAATATAATCAGGAACACAGCATAGCATAAAGTAACTTAGAGAGAATGAGTTTGGTACAAAGAGTCAATAATTAAAAATATTAAAATATGACAGATTATACATCTCTTAACACTTCCCTTTCAGGATTTTAAATGTTTAAACAGTACTCTATACTTTTAATTACTGGCTGTCTTTACATAACATTAGGCAGTTACAATTATATAATATCATTTATACAGTAACAATAATTATTATTACTAACTTATTATATAGTATGTGACAATACAATATATGAAATTTTACTAACATCACATAACATTCATCCTTTTTACATTTTGTAAAGATTATTGTAAAGATTAAATTAGTAATTTGTAAAGATTATTCTAGGTATTGTAAATTTGAAATAATTAATATAACCTTTTTACAAATCTGTTATGTTTCACAGCACTGAGTGGTTTGGTAAGTACATCGGCAAAAATTTTGTCAGGTAAAAATGCCACAGAGATTATCAATATTCTTAACTAAATCTTTTACATAGTGGTATCATATGTCTATATCTTTGGTTCTCTTGTGACAATATTTCTTGGCCTCTAATAATGAATAGTTAATAGGGTAAACATACCGGTTATCGGCCGTTTAAGCGACTTGTTGACTTCAGGGTAGATTTCTACCATGATGTTGTATTCCAAAACTTTTGAAAAAAATAACATATCATCCTACAATACTCTAGTTTCATTAAACTTTACGTTTAAGGACGTGTCAATGCTCAATATTAAAATAAAAAATATTATTTGCAAAAATAGCAAAAATACCGGTTATCGGCCTTTTCACTCAGTTTTCGTCCACCAGTGTACTGATTATCGGCCGCCTAATTTATGACAGTAAAACGATTCGTATTTAATAGACCTTAAGGTTTATATTACAATAAAAATTAAAAAAATATTTTATATACGAAAAAACAAATTTTACTGTCATAAACCCTTTAAAAATACTGTTAAGAGACGTACTGAATTCGTTATTGAAATAAAATAATTAAATCTAGAGTTTTAAATACTGAATGGTATCTTCTCCTTCCTCTTTCTTTATCTTCTTATTTGGTGTTGGTGCCATTTTCTTGAGCTTTCTTTCAAGCTTTCGTTTCGTAATTTGGTTTAATCTGTCCCGTTTCGCTATGAGTTCCTTTGTTTCTGTGACGAAATCAGGATATTTCAGATGTTTTTAAATAGATCCTCACCTTTAGGAGTTGCTAGTGTTCCTGGAGCTGATGCTATTAAAAGTGTTATTACGACCAGCACTGTTATGTTTTCTTTCTCAATTCCTTTCTTGACAACATATATGTTTTTATACTCTTTAGGAGCTAGGACTTTCCCTGACTTAGGAGACAATGAAACACCAGTTGCATCAGCGTTTAGAATTCGACTTGGATAGTCTAGAATATCTAAAGCGTTTCGCTCAGCCAAGAATGCATGCAAGTCTGCAAACCCTTTTCGAATTGGACTTTCTCTGACAGCTTCTCGCACTTTCTGGCTCACGACTACTGATATTTGGATGGCGTTTGAGAAATCTTAGGTACCATCGTATGCCTGGTTTGCCACCTGGAAAACGATATGGTCAATGCCTAGTATTGCCTAGTTTTATTAGCAAGCTCAGCCACAGCATCTAGAAGGTCATATATATTGATTGGGATTCCGGCTTTCGCCATCTCAATTATCCATTCAACTTTTTTCTTTTCTGAGCCAATTTTTCTCTTTTGATCAGGAACACGACCGGAAAGCCTGTCCTGTATAGTGGATCTAGGGACTCCGTACTACCGCCATGCTTCTCTTTTGCCCCGAATTTTGTCGCGCATATCTGAAAGTGCACTCGACAGTGCTCCTTCAGTAAACGTCTTAGGCACCATCTGCTACCACCCCGTGGGGTCCCTGAGGTGAGCCACTCCCTAGACTTGTGGCTCCCTGATGCAGGCTCTAGATGGAGTGGCATCAGTAGGTTGCGGAACCTCGTTCCGGGGGGGTTTCGCAACTGAGGCGGGCTTGCGGTGTGGATAGGGAGGCACCGCAGCCGAAGGTGCGGGGCCACGGCAGGAGAGAAGTGTCGGTATAACGTTGCGCCGCTCTTCTTACCTCCCGTGGCCTCAACGGAGACGACACCGTTATATGGCGGACGCGGTGGGGCCGCAAGGAGAAGGGAGTGGTACCACAATCTACCACTCTCCCTTTTCTCTGCGACCGTAGTAGAACACGGCCACGAACCTGACCCGTTGCAGGGGATCAAGGACGCCAGACCGGGGTTGTCCGGCGTTCATTACACTCACGGTCCCCGAGGTGGTTCCAGTGCACCACGTGCACTGCAAGGGGAGTCATCCCCTGAGGAGGCCTTCGCAGGCACTATCAGCCGCTCATTTCTTGGAAGGCCAGAATCAGAAGTCATTTTTACCAATTTTCGGCCACTCTTTATTTCAATTGGCCGGAAAAAGGTTTTGTTTTTACTGGTTATCGGCCGCTAAAAACATCCGTATTTCGAAGGTAATATCTTTGAAAATACGTAATATACTGGCGGCCGGAATCTAGTTGTAAAATCACAAAATGCTAGCTGTACACATTTATAATTGACTTTATGTTGGTGAATTTAAGGCTGGCAAAATAAAAGCAAAGAAAAATGTTGAGAATAAACCGATTTTGCGACCACCTGGCCGGAAAGTAGATTTCAAAAGAAATCGTTAACGTATTGTCCGACCACAAGAAAAATTACAAATTATGAAAAGAATGGCGAGTTTGGGCACCTAAATATTGAAATTAAACATACAATAATACATACAAACCAAATCAATCACCAATTAACTAACAGTAACCCTTAAAAACTTACATTTGAAAGTCAATCCATGTGCTATTTTTTTTGCTAAATTTGACAAGAGTCTGTACACCAAATTTTGAAATGGCGACTGAGGTATTAGTTCGCTATGTACGAGTTCACAATTTTGAATTATGAACCGTGAAGATTGTCTGAATCGAATGACGCGAAATTAAAAAGGAGATATCTCCGTCACTGTCTATTATTCAAAATAATGTGCGAAGTGGCCGAAAAGGGGTAGTGGCCGGTAAACCGGTGAGTTTACCCTAGGTATCTTTTAAGTAACTTGTGGCACGCTTGCACAACAATATAGGCCCTTATTTTCAAATACATCAGAAAACTTCTTCTACGCTTCCTTGGCAGTCATAGCATCTCTTATGTATTGATATAGTGTATTCTTTATGTTCAGGCATATATGTGCTAGGACTCTTTGATTTTTGAGACTATCGGCTACGCCGTTCTCATCAATTTGATCCGAAACTCCGTCCAAAATCAGCGCGCACTTCATAGCAAATTTCCACGAAGAAAAGTTTGAAGCGCCTTCCAGCTTCTCCATTATCATGCCATTCAAGTGTTGTGTAGATTGCGCAGGCGGCGCCGAGGCCCCAGCCGCACGGATTTCCGTCGACATGCTGCTAATGTCGGCGATAGCGAGCACGAGCAGACTAAAAACGCCGGACGCTCACGTCGAAGCGCAATGCTCGGCGCATGCGCGCCTCTTGACACTTTAAATATTTCTTTGCACTTTATCCAGAGAAGTATCTGGGGCCTGGGCCCATAACCTGTTGAGACAATCACGAGCAATGAAAACATGTTATCTTTCTGGATAGAACTAGCATGATGATCTTCTTCTTCTTATGGTGCCTCTCCAACTAGTGAAGCAATCAGCTCTTGGCAATCAGCTCTGTATACTTCAGTTACAAGTGTCCAGTATAGCGTATATGCGTTCAATATCGTATCTGTATTCATCAAATCACTGACCTCTATTTCTGCGTACTAGTAGAAATAGAGGTCAGTGCATCAAATACAGTCTGTATTGAAAATATTTACCTATACACTGACGGATAAGCACAATTAGATATAATATTGTAATCATTTTAATCGGGAACAAAGTTTGCGGTACGAGAGAAAATCATAGAGTAACATTGTAAGGAACAGGGTTGCCAACTCATTGGCTTGGTTGAGTGCTAGGTAATATCCCAAATTGTGCTAAATTGCTAGAAATTTCCAAAAATAGTGCCAAATATAAGAAATTATTAAAAAAATTACACATAACAGAATATGTTTTAATTTTTGACGTGACAACGTCTTAAATTAGGTTGCGGCTGGGAGTCACTTATGAAAAAGTGTAACGCCCGGTAACGTTACGATGAGTCACCGAACGAGAGAGAGGCCCGCCGAATGCCTTGCGTCTCTCTCCCACTCAACTATGATCGGCAGACGTTGTCACGTAAAATCTTCGCCCGTAAAACCGACTTTACAGGCAACCATTTTTTTTTTTTACTGATTTTTGGTATCTTTTAAAGTTAGGATAGCACCCCCCAAACTGTCTCCGAGATAAGGGATGGATCAAAGAAATCTGAGGACAACAAACAAGGTTTGACAAATAACGAGTTGTCTTAGAGATAAGGATAAACATTGACTGTTAACATATCCCTACCAAAGTGCCACGAACTACAGATAATGTTGCTTGCATTATGCTACAAAATACAGCTGCATTTTGAGCAAACAGACTACTTCAAAATAGTGCTAGATGAAGTGCTGGGTGCTGTTCCTTAAATTTCAGTGCTAGGCACCTAAAAATAGTGCTGAATCTAGCACTCAAAGTGCTGAGTTGGCAACCCTGGTAAGGAACGGGAATTCATGCAAAAAGAATGAGTTTGGTACACAGAGTCAATAATTAAAAATATTAAAATATGTCAGATTATACATGTCATTGTCTTAACACCAACTAACATACACATTTGGTTTCTCCGTCTACGATACACATACATACATAGACAAAGTATATTAAAGCTACGGCTACGTAGACGGAAAAACCAAGGGTTGTTTTGGTTTTTCCAAAGCTACTTTAATAAAATAAATGCGAATTCATTCAGCAATCAAGAATGAACAGATTTTTGATCATGAAGTTTTACAACTTCATGATTTAATACCTGTGAAATTTTCATTCACCAAGGAACATATTTCGTCATTCGTGTATATTTCGTCATTCCGGCCGGCCATATTATTGTTAAACTTTATTTTTTGTTGATTCTACTTATTAAAGAGACGCGTCTGACGGACAATTTGTCCATAAAAATGATTTATTTGATGAAAACCGTGGCGAAGTGTCTAACTTCTCCGCGACTGCATAAAATCTACAGAGATGGAGAAATGCATGCAAGTATTTCTTTGTGTTTAATATTTTTGTTTAACTCGAGTATTTTTAAGTTTCGTCAGGCGTACATCATGTATTTATGCTCTTACTTTCAGGAAATGTATCAAGCTCAACGATATGAGAAATGGGGTAACACATTCATATCTTTGGTAAGTTTGGAACAACCTTAATGTCATTTAAATATGTACCTTTGTTTAACTTAATTTGAAGTTTAACCTTATTTTAGGCGAGAACAATAATGAATATAACTCTGTATACTTCCCCGCTGATCTATTTGTACGTATACAAGAGAGGATTATGGACAATAGAAGAATGCAATATTCTCGGGTTATATTTCTGTGGTGTCAGCAGTGTCATAGGACTGGCGTTTCTTGTACGTGCGTACGGACGCGCTACAAACCCTATATACATCGAGTTTGTAAATCAACTTAAAGATGCTCCTGATAAAACTTCCGAGGCATATGTTGAAGCAATGAGAGGATATGACTTTGATTTTACTTCATGGCCAATTTCATACTCTATGCCTCAAAAAATAAGGTAAAGATACACTATTTTTTTAGTAAACAATGCTTAATAAGGAAATCTTCTGTGGTGTAATGGTTACCATGCTATTCTGAAGTAGCAGAAGGTTCAGAAATCCCTACACACATTATATTTTCTCATAAAGGTCAAAATCGGAATAATCATGAGAAAACCCACATGCTCTGAGAATCACAAAATCTGAAGTATGTTGTCTGGCAACCTGCTCTTGGCCAGCATGATTGATATGACCTAAACCTCTCACCTCGTGAGAAGGCCCCGAGTTCTACCAGCGAAAATCTATAGTGGGCTGCTTATGCTAATCTTTTTTTATTTGCCTTTATGTGCAAATTGTTCATCAGTAAAATTATCAATTCATACAACAAACCTTCAACCGAAAGACAACATTCTTATTTTTGAAAGTTGTTTATAATGTCAGTAGATCTACATTCCTTTATTTGTTTTCGTACAAATGATCAAGGAAATATCAACTGTTTATCTGGTTTTGGAATCTAGTTCTAAAGGTTGCAGAGCTTTATCCGACAAGTTTTAAAGCTATTTATGAACCGAGAATTGAAAGGGGTCTGTAGAATGGCCTTTTAAATAATGTTTGACCTCATTCTCACAGTCTCACAAATAACAGACAGTTAAAATGTTAAAGTATAAAAGTAATTGTCAGTCTGGGTGTTATATATGTATCATTATAAGGATTTAAGTAGGTATATTTATGTTGTATATCAGTTGTGTATCAGGTATATTTATGTTAGGAGTCCATTGAGGACAAACATTGTGATTTATATATAAAGATAGATAAATGACAAACATTGGTTATGTGTCTTGCAAATTATATTTATTATATTTGTTTTTACTTTTAGGGGTACTAACAAGGTAAAATGTGTAAGATGATTTGTAAATATAGGAGTTTAATCTAAGAAAGCCAATTTTGTTGTATAGTTTTTTGAGATTTGTGTATGGAGAAGTATTATATGAGTATTTAAATGCTTTATTTTGAATTATTTGTAATTTGTTTATATTTGTGGCGCACATGCTACAGACAGGACTTGAATATGTGATACAGGGCTGGATTAACATGCAATAAATACATAGTTTGGTAGGACTGCTGAGGCAAGACCGCCTATTTGTAATTGGGATCAGTGCATTTAAAGCTTTAACTCCCTTTTGACATAGTTTGGTCATATTTTCTGTCCAATTCCATTTATTATCAAGGCCGAAATATTTGACAAGATATTCTCCATAGAATATACTTAAGCCAAAAAAAAACAGAAACTATAAAAGACAGCAGAAGCTACTGAAGCATCTGCCAGTACCAAATTTATTTTATAATCTAGAAGTCTACATTCACAAACTTACTCCCACTATTTTGATTTTGGCTCAAGTTGCTTGCCAGCAGCTATAGCATGGTATTGATGGTGGTGTAATTGATTTAAAATCTATAATTATTTTAAAATTTATTTATAGGGCTCTTATTAAGCCAAAATTAACTTATGATAATGAAGACTTTTTATAAATGTTTCAGTTCATCTTGGCTGTCTTTCAACCCCTTCCAAACCAAGGCAAATGCTGATCTTCTAGTATTCATAAGATTGCCAGTGCAGCTGCTGGCATTTGTTGCAACACACACATTTGCTCTTCGTCTTATTTATCCTGGATCCTTGGGCCTCTTATATAGTTTTTTGTGTAAGTTATTTAAAATCACATAAAGGTTTAGATAAGTTTAGGTTTATAGATTATCCCATGTTCGAAATCTTTTGTTACGAAAGTTCCGCAATTTACAAATTAAATGAAGTAAAAATGTTCCCTCTACCAACTTTTTTATTCTTGGATATTTTGTTACTTGGTTATCAATTGTTGTGTTAAATCTTACTCATTTGAGACTTTAACTCAACTTTAACTAAATTTTGTTTGTCTTTTTGCAAAAACTTGTACCATACTTTGCATTTGAAATCAACTACTGAGTTATTTGTTGTTTCACATGAGTTTTCCCCTTTTTACCTTCAATATTCACTAATTAGGATCAAACTTGTAATTATAACACTAGTACTTTTTTTTCTGCGTCCTTACATTTAGACTGTAATTGATATAATTATGTATTTATTTTGCAGGGACACCCCTTTTCCTAGGAAGAACATATTGGGTAGAGGCTAACAATGGTAAGAGAGCTAAGGTCAAAACTGCAGACGGCAACTACATAGACACAATGTTTGTGGACAAACGTAACCAGAGCCCTAACGGAAGCACCCTGATCATCTGCTGCGAGGGCAACTCAGGGTTCTATGAAATGGGTATCATGTCAGCACCAATTGAGGCTAAATATTCAGCTCTGGGTTGGAATCATCCAGGATTCGCTGAGAGTACTGTGAGTATATAATAATAATCTTTATTTCTGTTAAAATAACATAACCCATATGAAACTACGTACTAAAAAAATTTAATGATACAAAAAAAAAATATTTAAAAATATTAAAGACGTTAAAACGTAAGTCATCATATTATAAAAATAAAATAAAAGTTGTCATTTTTTGTTGTCTGTCTGGTTGTTCATCCAGAACCGGTACATGGGACTGTGTAAATCCTCAGTCAGGCACTGCAGTATACCATTATTTGATCTCCGTATCCCATCCCAGAAGGAAGCAATATGGGATCGAATTACCGCGAAGAAATCAGGACACCCGTGCATCAGCAAACATACCCGACGCACTGAAATATCTTGACGCATTTCGCACCCTTATGAGGATAAGGGTGCGAAATGCGTCATTATATTGCACCCTTATGGCATGATGAGCACTTCTAGTGTACTCTGTCCAAAGCTGGCATGTGTATAGACACATGCAGTAAGCCTTGAACAGAGTAACTTTTATTTCATCAGAGCATTTTGCAAAGCGGCGCGCGAACATGTTACATCTGATGGACAGGTTCCTTCTCTCCTGTTCCATGTCCAAGTCGTCCCTCATGTCTTCTGAATTATCTGAATTGCTTCACAACCTTCACTGGTGAACCCTTCAAATACACACTCAGTACATTCTCCGGACCTTTACCAGCACGAAAAACTAGCAACTCAGTTTTCGCCACGTTATATTTGAGGCCGTGCCTGACGGCGTAGGCTTCGCAGATAGCCAGTAGCTTTCTAAGACCGCTAAGTAACTAAAATTATTGACGCACACGTCACCAATGGGACATCCGACTTTGGTGCTCCTCAGTTCCCCTATATGCAGATAAAATCTACCGTGTGTGAAGTGTTTTTATAGTACTATATTCTGTTTTTACATAGAAATATGTCATCTGTGAAAGTTTCAACTCTCCAGCTTTTACAGTAATGAGATGATACAGCCTGAAGATGGACAGTGGAGTCTTAATAATAGGATTCCTGAAAAGTAATGTAATAATATGGATAAATCACTGTCAAAACCATGTCCTATATATAGTCAAGTGTCTCCAAACTCTTAAAAAGCCTCATTCACTGAAGTACTATTTTTTCACTGGCTTGCGCTTGATCGCAATTCACCTGATGGTAAGCGATATTGAAATCTAAGAAGGAGCGTGATTCCCCAGAAGAAACCGGTTCACTCTTGTCTTGAAAACCACTAGATTATAGTTATCGGGGAACAGGGAATTTGGCAAAGTAGGACGAGATTTCAGGGCGCTTACCCAAGACTCGTGGAGCATATCAGACATTGTTGGAGAGCTAGTTCGGAGACTGCGGGGACGCCCGAGCCCCCAAGAGATGTCCATCGGGCCCTTTTCTTCCGGTCGCTAACCAGCACGATGGCGCATCCCCGGGATTTTTCGCTAGTTGGCGGGACAGCCTTTCATGAGTATCTAGCTCACTAGTTGGGTCCCCTACTACCTGCGGTCGGCCAGCGGAGAACCGTGCCTCGGATCCCGCTACCCTCCGTAACTAGATATATGTTGTTACATTTTGTATGCGATCCCGTGAAAGTGATGACATGATCAAGATATGTAGTGGTGTTTGGTGTATTACAGGGCCTGCCTTATCCTTCACAAGAGCAAAACGCTATCGACGCTGTATTACAGTATGCGATCAACAAACTGTGTTTCAAACCCGAAGATATTGTGATGTATGGATGGAGCATCGGGGGCTATTCTGCTGCATGGGCTGCCGCCAACTACCCTATCAAAGGCCTGGTAAGTGTGGCTTAAATTTCACCTATCCTCATATATAAAGCATTAGTTTTTTGAACTTTGCTGATCTGTTGGTTTTACCGTAGAATATAGCTGAACAATATGGTTAACTTACTATAGTTAAGACTGGGAAGCCTACGCCAAAGAGGCGACACTTGCACAATAAATGGAAAAATATGCTCAAGCCTGCGCCACTTTGATGTATGATGTATTCAGGCTATATTAATTTAGTACTAGTTCTATACATAAACTTTAATTATAAATAAATACTTATATTGTTACCTGTCTATTAATTTATTCGCAACTACTGTCACCTCTCTTTTTAAAAGCGTTACAACTGTTGCTCTGAAAACCGCCAGATTGTAGCTCTCAGGAAACAGAGAAGTAACTCTCTCAAGTATCTGATCTGGTCCCAGATCCTGGACGCGACGTTCGACGACCTGCTGCCGCTGGCGAAGCGCGCGATGCCATGGTGGTGGGCGGTGCTCGTGAAGGAAGTGGTGCGCTCGTACGTAAACCTGAACGTCGCCGACCTGCTGCGCGCTTACCACGGCCCCTTGCGGATTGTGAGACGGCTGTCGGATGAGGTCATAAGTCACAAGTACGTACTAACCAGCGATCAGTATACTAGATACAATTGCTGATTCCCATACAATAAAGTGCGGCGCGGAAGTTTGCAATAGTTGCCGATGAAACCTGGATGGCGCTGCTAATCGAGCGTGCAGCGTAACTGCCGTCGAATTCCACAACGCGCTACAGTCGCATAGTGATATAACGATAGTAGATTACGTGTCCCGAGTGGAGTCGTTTCAAGAAAATACGAATAGATAGTAGGTAGTACGATTTTCGGTTAAGCGTCTATTATATTTATTAGTCTACTAGCTGACCCGGCAAACGTTGTTTTGCCTTAAAAAATAGATAGTATCCGATTCTCAGACCTACTGAATACGCATATAAAATTTGGTAAACATCGGTCAAGCCGTTTCGGAGGAGGAAATTTTATATATTAGAAGGTGATACTAACACATAGCATAAGCAACCCACTATACGTTCCCACTGATGGGACCCGGGACCTCCTTTAGAAGAGGGATATATGCCATACTCCAGATAGACCACTCTTGCCAAATACTTTTTGATTAATTGACAGATGACACATATCTTCGAACATTGTGGTCCTCAAATATTTCGGTTTCCTTACGATGTTTGAAATATGTAAGTGCCGCCATGCACACTAAGAATTCTGACTGGGGTTTTTTTTTTAAAACGCGTGTCAGGCTTCTTTATCGTATGAGTGAAGTGGCCTAGCTCTAGTATCAAGAGTTTTCAAGTCGCCCGAATGCATGTGACTTGGCTTAACGACTGCTTGTACAAAGGCTTACAGCCGGGACCTACAATTTAATGTGTCTTCCGACCCACGGAAGCGCCCAGATGAAAATGCCAGTTTAAAACGATATTCTTGTGCGTGGTCACCCATCCAAACACCGTTCGCATCAACCGTTGCTTAGCTTCGATGATCATGTCAGATCACCTTAGCTAGCCGAGCTACAGGCGCTACAGACTGACTGACTAACGCGTGTTAGTGAACCAATATTACTGGCTAATGCTGGCTATCAAGTGTATCATATCATGGAGCTTGAGGAGAAAAATCGTTATTCACGTATAAAAAGTGGTAAAAGCTATTTTAAATTTAATAGATATGTTAAACAAGGGCTATTTATTGTGTGTAGTATTCAGTGGTGTAGGTAGAATAACTTATTGACTCAGGCGTTACTTTGCGGAAATCCATTATAGATAGAAGAAGAAATGAAATATTTGCTTATCTTAATTTGGTTTCAGATCATAGCAAAAGTATACTAAATATTTAATTTTATTCTATGGTGTGGAATATCTATTTAATGAAATTTATAAGTTTTTTTAATCTAACTAGTCTTTTTAAGTAATGGTTGTAGTGTGACTTGCCGTTAACTTGTGTTATTTATGGTCGATAAAGTTGTGTAGTTCATTATGAAAATGTCACATTCGTATTTTATTTCAGTAATAACTTAGAAACGAACCGGGGTAACAACCTGCTCCTGGAGATCCTGAGACAACGCCACCCCGAGCTAGCGGAGAGGAGCTGGGCAGACCTGGTTCAGTACGCGAACATCCCCGCTAAGAAAAGGGCCGGTCTCGACGCGCTTAACGGCTACGAAGGAGAATCGGAGGTCAACAAACATGTTAGTATCACTTTATTTATTTATTAAAAATTAATAGTAGAAAATAATTATCATTATTGATTTAAGTGCAGCAATAATGAAAAATGACAATTATATGTCAGTAGTTATGGGTTCACTCACAATTTTTTATATATTAATTTATTTTATGTTTTTTCAGGTATCAATGTATATGAAGGACTTCAATGGGACTCATTGCTCACCAATGCTGGGTTACTTCTTCACATTGTATATGAAAGATATGTTTAACAGGAACTAGGAGTTGATACACTATATACTGGTATCATGGTTTGTCTATCTGATTTTACAATTACTATATTATCGCTTGCTTACCTACATAGCTATAAGTTTCTTAATATGTTTACTCAGTTCAGAAATGGTGTTCAGTTTTAAAGTTTGGGAATAAATCTTAATTAGTCTGCGCAAAAGATCACTCTAAATGAGTATGTGCAAAAACATAACATAGTAAATCCTTAAAAAAGGATGTTGTATTTGAAAACTCCCAGTGGCCTTCAATGACAATCTTTTTTGACAATGCCACCCATTAGTCTTTGTATGGAGAACATACTGTACTAATAGGCCTTCCATTAATACTTTATAGGCGGGAACTTATAACAAATATATTTCTTAGAAAAATGTGAAAATGTAAAGGAAATATATATATACGTCAGGTCATAAGTTCTGTCACATGAGTAATATGAGATCATTTAGACATATTTAATATTTATGTAACCATTTATATATCAAAACGAACTTAATAAAACATAGATTATTATGGTAATAAAATTTATTCAAAATGACCCCCGCGATTATGAATATAGGCCTTCAATCTGCGCGGCCAGTCATCTATTGCGGCACGAACGAGGTCCATGTCAATATCGGCGGCTGCCTTAATCAAGGATGCCTTGAGTGACTCCAAATCAGGATGAGGCTTTGAGCAGGCCTTTTCCTCCAAGTGTTGCCATATCTTGTAATCTAACGGGCTCAAATCTGGACTGGACGAGGGCCAGTCTTCGTGTCGGATGAAGATGATTTCACGCGCCGCCAGCCAGTCTTGTGTGCTTTTCGCTCTATGGGCTGGCTCGCTTCTTCACTGCTGTGTGCGTACACCTTATCATTTTGTTTGTTGTAGCTCTCTTCAAAGGTGATTTTTTTTTCATCCAAAAAAGAATTTTCCGATATTTTTTCCTGCGTACCGCTTCAACAAAGCGTGGCATCTCTTCAGTCTCAGGTCCATTAAACGAGCGTCCAAACGATGTCCTGTTTTTCTTCGATATGCCCTAAGCCCTTAGTCTTCATATAACACCCTTTTCACCGTGGTTCTGCTTAACCCCATCTGAAAGGCCAACAGTTTCTGCTTACGTATGGGATTTCTTTGAATTCGCGCCTTCACAGCTTTTACCACTGCTGGAGTCCCAACAGAGCGAGGTCGACCACTTCTTTATCTGTCATTAGAGTCTTCATTGTATCGTTTTATGGTACGATAAACGAATCTTTATATTCAAATTTTTCAGTCAGTCGAAAATCTGAATTGGCGCGTAACCGCAAGGATGCAATGCAATAGCCGCAACACGGTCTTCTTTAAGTGTCCACTCCATATTTAAACATGAGGAAAATTCTAAAAAGTACATATTTTTATTTTCATGAAAAAATTCGAATTCAATAAACTTTTGTGGCCAGCATTCTAAATTCAAAAGTTTTTATTGTGTGACAGAACTTATGACCTGACTAAGTATGTATGTGCTTGATGATCGGCTTGAGGTAATCTGTCAGGAAAACTAAAGTTGTGCAATGGTCGATTCGCACTTTGTATGACATGAAAAATACAAAAATAAGTCGCAATAGTTGACGTGTGTCTGAATGGCTACAAAAAGCTATGATTAGGCAGTCGACATGATATATGTAAGTAACTTAGTATGTTTTAACGAAAAATGTGTTCATTTTTTTGCCTTAGCTGTCCTTATTGTATTAGCAGCCATTGGCAATCATTGATGTTTAATTATAATATTCAAAACAAGCAATATTAAATGTGTAAAAAGTTATTTAAGATATTTGATCGCAGCTATTTTTAGCAAAGAATAAAACATTTGTTTTAAAACATATTGATATCATATAATGATGTAATTAATTATACAAGGATTGAACACCAATTAATATAAGTATTGATAGAGTTACTTTTAAAGGCAATTTTAGAATTTTTCTGCACGCATTACCAGAAAAAAAAAAAAATATTCCGTATATTTAATTAAGTACAAATAAAAGAGGTTGTGCTTATATAGATTTGAATATTTTTGATTTGCTATAATAATTGCATTTTATAATACAATAGCTATCAACCTAACTTTGTTGTAAAATATATTATCCTATATTTGCATACTTACTTGAAGAACGTTGAATATACGTCCATAAATAATATATAATATGCCTTAATATAACAGTTTACCTAGTACAATATATTATTCTGTTGATATTATGAATGAATATGTATAATCAGGCCTTAGACATGCATTGACCTCTGGAAGTCATATGTGTAAAATACATTTGCAATGTTACATTTGAAGCAATATTTTTACGTTAAAAGTTAGGGTAAATATTATTATAGTATAAGTAATAATAATCTATACTATAAGACTCTTTGTCCTGACTCATTCATTCATCTATAGACAACGCAGAGCCCAAACGGCTGGTCCTAGGGTTGTGAAATTTGGAGGGTGTATTTGTTTTAGTGTGTAGACGCGTACTAAGAACGGATTTTTGGAAATTCCACCCCTAAAGGGGTGAAAGGGGGTAAAACACTTTGTATGAAACTTCTTTGTTTTTGAACTTTCAGCAATGAAATTTGGAATATGTATAGTTTATGTAAAATTAAAAATAACGGTATCAAGTTTTTTGCCAGGGATGAACTAAGGGTTTGTAATGGGGGGGTGAAAGTTTGTATGGAAAATTCTTTGTTTTTGAACTTCCAGCAATGAAATTTGAAATATGTATAGTTTATCTGAAATTAAAAATAATGGTATCAAGTTTTTTTGTCAGGGGTGAACTAAGGGTTTGTAATGGGGGTGAAAGTTTGTATGGAAAATTCTTTATTTATCAAGTTAAAGTCTTGAAAGTTGTTATGGTAGTAGATTATTAAATGGTTAAATTATTATTTTTTTTTGCCAGGGGTGCATTAAGGGGGATTCCATTGGGGTTTAAAGTTCAAAGGGAAAGTTTTGTGTTTTTGAAATTAAATATTTCGGAATTGGAATTTAAGTATGTGGTTCACTTAGTGGTATGATTCACGTTATTTATATTAAAATAATGGCTTGGAGAAAACGATCTAATCTGTCGCATCATCACCAAAGTAGCTAAAAACAGAGGTTAACTAGATCTCAGGAATTGAATTCGGAAAGACAGATGCAGCTCATTTTGATATCGTAGCAATGTAATGTTTATAAAATTGGCACGGGAATAGGATACAATAAAAATTTTCCACAGGGTACGCGAAAAGCGACCTATACGCGGGCGGAGCCGCGGGCAACCTCTAGTATATTATATAGTTTTATATTGAACTGTCAAGGTTGTAGTTATGCAGTACTAGGCTACTGTTTTATTTCTGTTTGTATGTCATTAATGTTGCATATCATTTTAATCTGCTCAGCAAATAATTTGTATATTTATTCCAAGTGTTTATTGTACTTAGATAAGCTATATTTAAAATTTTAATTCTTCACACTATTTTATTGCAGTGACCAATTAATTAAGCTTTTATTAATTAAGTAAGGGGCTAGGGACTTCATTCTTTTTAACTAATTAGAATTTAATTACATAATAGAATTGGAATTGTCTTATGATTACTTTTAAATTTGAATAAAAATGTATTATGAATTAACTAATGTCTTTCTCTGATTTGACTACAACCTATTATAATTGATCTCTCATGAGTTCAAAAATCCTTTAACCTAATAAAGCGGCTCTAATAATGTGTTGGGTGTACCTGAAATATTAGTATTTTATTTTTAATTCCATAAAATTGGTATTGGCTAATGGTAGGATAGAGGTTTAGCATTTCATTTAGTAGTTTGTTTCGGTCCTGAGAGTTAGCTAAGGCTTGCAGGCTCCTTCTGGATTGCTTTATCACATTCCGGGGTATCAATTTTCTTATCCAGACACATCACCTTGGAGGTATAGGTCTGTTAACCGTAGACAGCTGGTGCTTTAATGAGTGAACATCCCTTCCCTGAGCAACAAGATAGTTTTATACTCCTTAAATTCTTTCCTGCGGCATTCTACGAGTATTTCAGTAACAAGCTGCGCCAAATTCTGCTTCGTATGAGGGGAGGTGTCATAATTTGCCTACAGCGTCACAACAATAGTCTAGCAAATGCAATCCAAAGTCTACAGGTATAAATATGACCAGTTTAGAATTTCCCATAGCCATCTTTCTACTCTATCATCAGAC
The DNA here is from genome assembly GCA_035578125.1 of Mellilla xanthometata. Lineage (NCBI taxonomy): Eukaryota > Metazoa > Arthropoda > Insecta > Lepidoptera > Geometridae > Mellilla > Mellilla xanthometata. Next base: position 4,406,039 of record JAPUBQ010000003.1, read on the forward strand.
CTGGACATCATGTAGCACCAAAACCACATCAATACCAAACAAATGAGGCTTGCACGAAGGATTCATCTTTAGTTCAGTAGTATCCACGGCCATCTTCTGGCTTTATCATCAGAACAGCTCATGGTGCCATATTAATGTTTTGCCACTGAAATGTAAGTACTTACCAACTTTTTATGCACCGAGAAGTGAGTATAATTTAGCTGTAGCTAAACATACAAACATACATCGTAGGTATGTTTGGGTGGACCCAAACTTACCTACGATGTAAGTTTGTATGTATGTATTGCCTACGATGTAAGTTCATTTTCACTTGAACATACATACTTTACTCAAGCCAAAATAAGAAATGAACCTATGAGTTAGTTGGTTCTCCAGGCTGAAATTTTCTGTGCCTATTATTTAAGAGAATCAATAGAATTTTTGCTATAAATATAATTACAATTTGTATCAGAGAAAACCCTATTCCTTACAAGTTATTCTATTAGAAAATATTTTAATGCAAAAGGAACCAAACTTTCAAATGTTTTCTTAATAGAATCTAGTTTATAGATACTTTGAGATCTTTAAAAGTAAGTAAGTAAGTGAAATTATGCAACGAATAAAATAAGTCACATTTGATGCTACAGATACCCTGATGAAGCTCAAAGTGGCACTCGAGGCTTGATAGAACTTTACTTAAATATCTCAAAGCATGATCAAAAATTGTTTTATCTGGTTTGCTGTACCCCGTTTGGTCTGTACCTACAAAGTCAAATGTGTTTTACCTAAAAACTTAACATTCTGAACAATAACAACAAGCCGTGGATCAATATTAGATAAAACACTTATAACAATTTTGTGTTTCTTTAATAGGTTAATGCTGTAGTATTGCCTCAAAGCAAGCCATTACAGTGGATTACTTTGAGGCACAGCATTAAAGCTAAAGATTATGTACCTACCTAGGTATTTTAACTGATGTTCCAGTAAATACTGGAACACCAGTTACTGAAAACACAAATGAAGTAAGTAGGTTGTAGTTGATGGATATAACCATCCTAATTTTGTTGGAAACAAAGAAACTTGGCAAAACTGGTGGAGAGAAGTGGTGACATTGACCAAGGTCAACTACCTACCAGCTAATTCCAAATAAGGCCAGATAGCACTCAAGGCTTTAAAACTAGAAGATGTTGCACAACTGCAATTGCACTCTGAAACTCGTAAATCTATTTAAAAATTGTTACTGGTGTTTTATCTAATTTTGATCCACATCTTGATGTTATTGTACAGAATATTTATTTTTTGGATATAACAAATTTGTTTTTGTTAAGACACCTTATCAAACCGAGTAGAGCAAACCAGATAAAACAATTTTTGATGATACCTAAGTACAGTTTTATCAAGCCTCAGAGTGCCTTCATATTGGAGATCATAAAAACATGTGGAAAAAGAAAACAACAGTGTCAAATTTTACAAAAATGCAAACCAGCAGGTTAGCATGGTTTATTGGTTGGTAGCCACATCAGGAGAAGGACAGGCTAACTCTGATCATGTTTATAAAAGTATTCAAGATCTCATAAGCTTTAGTACAAAATAAGAGTGCAGTGATCAGACAAACAGCCCAGACATTCTTTATTTTACAGTATGGGATGATAGGTTACACTGCAGATCACAACTGTTTATTGTATTACAAGCAATCACTAAACTATATTGTAGGCCCTCGGCCCTGTGCTTGGCCACATAGCTTAGAAGGTGTACACATATCTACAACACTAAATTTACAAGAAAAATGCTTGAAAATCACTTCACTTATGTAGGTACCTACTGTACATTCAAATATTTGTAATATTAAATCAGAATAAAAAATGTTTTAGATGTAGAACTCTTTGAATTCGTTTTTACTGTTATGTATTTTATCCTCAAATTTGTTATTAACTCTGAACATAATATGTGGGGGACTCAGCTCCACTAATAACAAATAATAGTTTGGAATGTAAATAATGTGGATGAGGGTTTGTATATTCCTAGTGCTAGGTAACCCAGGTCTCTTAGGGAGTGGAATCCCACCCAGCTATTGTGTTTAGTTCCAAATGTATGAATCACTGGCAGATTGATTGTCAGTTTTAACAAATTTGCCTAAATATTTACTTTTGCAAAGGTTTATGGCACACAATAGTAGAAATTTTGAATCTATAGTACATTTAACATCTTGTTGGCAAAAACAATAATTACTAAGTACTTTTTCCAGAACTAGTATCAGATTTAAGTGTAGTGGAGTCTGATATCAATTATATGACACTGAAAGTGTAATAAAAGTGGTATATCTATCATCATAATGACAATGAATACAATAATGCTTCTAAATAGCATAAACTGATAGATATAAGTACTGTATGCATTCCCCTACTATTTGTCACAATATGGAAAACGAAGAAAGCCTTGATTTATGTTTTGCTCCATATTTACTTCTTTCTACTAAGAACTCTATAAATTTGAGTATTTGTTTGATAATTACTTTCTTTAATGCTAGAAATTTAAATAAATATTAGGTTAACCCTATACTGAACCATTTCTAGTTTGTGTTATGGTTGCTTACACAACTGATATACTACATATACATACATATTTTATATAGATACATATTTAACATGCAGACCCACAGCCAACAAATTTAGTTAAGCACAAAGATGATGGCCATGCTGGGAATCGAACCCGAAACTTTCTGATTGGGAGTTCGGCATGGTAACCTTTACACCAATGAGGTTGTCATTATATATTTCAAGTTAAGAAATAATATGTTCAAATTTTGTAATAAATCAAATAGCATGTCATATTAAGTACATTCTATTTTAATAGGAGCTTTGTTTAATTTACATTAAGTTAGCCATACCTACATGCAACTACAAACAACCTAAAGGCAAAGAAGCATTTGTAAACTAGATATGAGAAACTAGGTCACACATGCACAATGTCTTGGAATATCTTTCGTAGGGCATGTAAGTAAAATTCGCAACAATCATTGAACCAATTTTTATTAAAGTCTTCAAAATATCTTATAAATATAAAGTTTTTACTAAGGCCAGCAACAATGTCTTATTCCTTTCATAGCTTATACTGCTCCAGATGGTTGAAGTATCTACCAATTCCTGTGCTTCCTAGTACTATTTTGACTCCACTTCAACATCTTCCATTTCCACTCACTCTCGCTCAAGTGGAGGTTCTACCATTCTAGAAAAGCTAGCATTATCTTGGATTCTGAAATATTAATCCTTGAAAACTTCTTTGGAATATCTTAGGAATATTATGTTTCTACTCAGGCCAGGTGAAGCGACTGTCGTGCTATTTGTGCACAGTAAAAAGGCTCTATATATCTCATACTAACTCGAGATGGTTGAACTATTAGGTAATTCCTGTACTTCAGGCGCAGTTACGATTCCGCTTCAACATCTTCCATCCCTGCCCCGTCATGGAGGTTCCGCCACATTGGGTTTGGGGTTAAGTTGTTCTAGTAGTGGTAGCTTTATCTTTTATACTGAAATTCTTTTTTAAATCCACAACATAAGTATATTATGTTTCTACTCAGGCCAGGCGAAGTGGCTGGTGCACTGTTTGTGCACCAGAACTTTGTGCACATCAAAAGGGCACGATTTCTCTTGTAGCTACTAGCTCCGGACAGCTGAAGTCATCTAGCAATTCCTGCGCTTCCTGGCGCAGCTGCAACTCCGCTTTAAGATCTTCCATTTCCGCTCCTTCGAGGCTGTTTGGGTTTAGGCCGTTCTAGCTTGTTCTTTGATTCTCAATTTTTGAATTTCTCAATGCTCCAGCCTGCACTGAGGCTCCATAGGTGGAATTCACCTTAGAAAAATACTAGTACGAAAAATTATGGCAAAATGTGCTAGAACAACAATAAAGTCAAAACTCAGGTAAAGAGTAGAATTTTTCAATGGTCAGCCCATCCTCTTTGATTTTTATATAATTTTTAAATAATTTATATGTTTAGATATTAGTAGATCAAAATTTTAGTTTTTGTGGCAACATATTGTATAAATATGTAGTTTTTTAATTTTTATGTGTTGATTTAATTTATTTTTTCCATCTCACATCCCCACCTCAGAAATACAGTCTCTTATAAATACCTATTATAGGAATTATGATCCTTTAGTATTTTTCTATCATAAAATTAAGATTACATGAATGACTACTTGTGTTTTTTTTAAATTTATGTGTTTACAAAATAAAAGATTTTCGTGATGAATACTAAATACGGTCAAAACTGAAAAGTTCTGATATTGTTTTAAAAATGGCACCAATTGCGCTATGTGGCAACATTGCAATTTGCTGCGCGTCCATCATGTCAAGAGATTTTCTGTTGCTGTGTTGCACTGAATCAATATAAAATAAAAATGAAGAATCCTCTTTCATTCTTAATATTTATGTGAACTATGATCTCGAAAGTGAAATCATAAGCTGGATCAAGCTTAACGTGTTCATATATCTCGGTGATCCTTTCATTCTAAACGCGAACTTTCAATACATCAGAAAGAGAAATGACTGGACCGTCCTTTATCTGTTGAAGTGTCATACTTGGAGTGAATTTTCGATGCAGAATGTAGTGTTGTCTAGTTTTGTTTCTGTGATATGAAAGTGCGGGCGGCTCGGAGCGTAGCAAGCGTGCGTGTGCGTGAGTATGTGGAGACGATGATGTGGTGGGTGTGCTTGGTGGCTTGGGCGCTGGGCGCGCACGGCGAGCAAGTGCTGCTACTGGACACCACGTCTGAGGCGACTCTCGGCTGGACGCGCTTTCCGTACGGTGCGCAGGCCAACACGCCGGGCTGGCTCGAGGAGTCCTACACCAACTTCGAGAAGCAGATCAACTGGCGCTCGTACGTCGTGTGCGATGTCGCGCACCACAATGTCAACAACTGGCTCTGGACGCCCTTCATTGAGCGTAGGAACGCCAACCGCATCTACATCGAGATTAAATTTACTATACGGGACTGCTCCCTCTTCCCTGGTAATGCTTTGAGTTGTAAAGAGACATTCAGCTTGCTTTATTACGAGTTCGACGTGGCCACGCGCGAGCAACCGCCTTGGGAGCCCGAGAGCTACAAGCTGGTTGGTCGCATAGCTGCTGGTGAAGGAAGATTCAATACTAACTCAGACGTAGACATTAATACTGAGGTGAAAAGTATAGCAGTGACTAAGAGAGGTGTCTACTTTGCATTCAGAGACCAAGGTGCTTGCATATCTATCCTAGCAGTGAAGGTGTACTATATCACATGCCCTGAGGTCATTGTTAATTTTGCAAGGTTCCCAGCAACTCCTACTGGAAGAGAGGTAACAGTCATAGAAGAAGCCAATGGGACCTGTGTGGAGAATGCTGAAAAGACTGTGGGAGAGCCTCCTGTGTACATGTGCAAAGGTGATGGTAAATGGACCCTTGCTCGAGGATCTTGTAAATGCCGGGCTGGTTTTGAGCCTGACCATGATAACCAAGTCTGCAATGAATGTCCTCCAGGCAAATTTAAGTCTCATACTGGAGATGAGCCCTGTATTCCTTGCCCAAATTTCTCAGAATCAAAAGCCTTTGCGGCTGCTGAATGCAAATGTGTTCCAGGTTTTTTCAGAGCCACTAAAGATCCTAAAAACTTACCATGTACACAACCACCTTCTGCTCCAGATAATTTGACAGTGACATTTGCTGATCAGTTCTCTATATCACTCGCTTGGCAACCACCCCATCAGACTGGAGGCCGAAATGACATTACTTACAAAGTAGTTTGCTCAAACTGTGGCCCAAGTGTCGAGTACCGCCCTGCTGCTACAGGTCTCAATTCTACCAGGATTACCGTTACAGGCTTAGATCCAGTCACTGAGTACAAATTTCAAGTATTTGCTGAAAATGGAGTGAGCAGTCTCACTAAAGAGCCAGCTAGAAATAAAGAAATTACAGCCATCACTGAAGCTACAGTAGTCAGTGTCGTGACCAAACTGAAAGTACTGAATGCTGAAAGTGATAAGCTCTCTATCTCCTGGAATCCGCCACCTACAGATACCACAGATCCTGATGATACAATAGAAAGTTATGAAGTAAAGTGCTTTCCCAAGGATAACATGGACAGATCAGCTAATGTCACACTTAAAATAACAAAAGAACCACAAGTGACTATAACAGGTCTGAAAAGAGATACAGAGTATGGAATAAGAGTGCGAGCCAAGATGAAACGAGGCTGGGGTGAATTTAGTGGAATTGTTTATGCAAGAACAGGTTCAGTGTTAGAGACTACCCTGGTGGGAGAAGAAGAAGGCGCGCAGGTGCGCCTAGTGGCCGGCGTGATGGTCGCACTTGTGGTGCTGTCGGTGGTGGCCATCATAGCTGCCGTGCTGGTGCTGCGAGCGCGCGCCGACCACGAGTGCGACAAGAAGCAGCCCGGCGACTGCGGCGCGCTCAACTACCGCAACGGCGAGGTGTACGCCGGGCCCGAGCGACCAGCCAAGGCCGGCAGCACCGCCACCACACCACTGTTCGCCGCCGCTGGCGCGCGCTCCTATATTGACCCGCACACCTATGAAGACCCCAACCAGGCCATCCGCGAGTTTGCACGTGAGATTGACGCCTCCTGCATCACCATCGAAGCCATAATTGGGGGCGGCGAGTTTGGGAACGTATGCCGCGGCAAGCTCAAGCTTCCCGCCGGCTGCGGCCAGGAGATCGATGTCGCTATCAAAACCCTCAAGGCGGGTTCTACGGACCGCGCGCGACGTGACTTCCTTGCAGAGGCTTCCATAATGGGACAATTCGAACACCCCAATGTAATTTTTCTGCAAGGAGTCGTCACCAAATGTAATCCCATAATGATCATCACTGAATTTATGGAGAACGGATCTCTGGACACGTTCCTTCGAGCGAACGACGGGAAATTTCGCGTGTTACAACTAGTGGGCATGCTGCGCGGCATTGCTACCGGCATGCAGTACTTGTCCGAAATGAACTACATACACCGCGATCTCGCTGCCCGCAACGTTCTCGTCAATTCCCAACTCGTATGCAAGATAGCTGACTTCGGTCTTTCAAGGGAAATCGAGTCAACGGCTGACGGGGCGTATACCACGCGCGGGGGCAAGATACCCGTGCGGTGGACCGCACCTGAGGCGATCGCGTTCAGAAAGTTCACTTCCGCCAGCGACGTGTGGTCCATGGGAATCGTTTGTTGGGAGGTGATGAGCTTTGGAGAGCGGCCCTACTGGAACTGGAGTAACCAGGACGTAATCAAGTCCATAGAAAAAGGGTACCGGCTGCCCGCACCCATGGAGTGCCCGGAGGCAGTGTACCAGCTGATGCTAGACTGCTGGCAGAAGGAGCGCACGCACCGGCCTACGTTTGCGAGCATCGTGAAAACCCTGGACAAGCTAATCCGGTGTCCCGAGACGTTGCGCAAGATTGCGGCGTGCCGGTCGGCGGACCCGCTCGCTGGTGACGCGCCGGACATGGTGCAGTTCGCGTCAGTGGAGGAATGGCTGGAGTGCATCAAAATGTCCCGCTACGTGGAGAAGTTCCGCGCGGCGGGCGTGGCGGACATGGAGGCGGCGCTTGAGCTCACGGTGCATCAGCTGGCAGCTCTAGGCGTCACGCTCGTCGGACATCAGAAAAAGATCATGAACAGCGTGCAGAGTATGCGCGCGCAGATCCGCGGCAATGGCCCATATGGCTTTCTCGTGTGACCGTGCTGTGAGAATCTGGTGAGCCTTGCGTCATATTCCATACAGGAATAATTAGTGAAACGGATGCATTTTTGTATATTTTTTTAAAAGAACTGCCATAGTATTAGTTGTAGGTTCTTAAGAGACTAAGTAAGAGAGTATCTTATAATGTGCCGTTTTTGTGGTTTATTTTACTGAAGCTTGTCAAAACTGTGAACCGGCCTATCTTTGAATCTGTTGATTATTTGCATCATGGAGCTTTACCAAAATATCTATCCGTCTCATACATACTATACAACGAAGCATTATATACCCATTATTACTTTTACTACTCAACTTTTAAGAAACTCAAATCTAATCAATATTTTCTATGCACATGATGGATCGAGACGAAAGTTTATTAGATAATGGAAAACATATGGTGATAAAATATAAGTATTGTAAGTAGTTGTTTTAAGTTAAGCTAGAATTGAGTTGAACATGACATGACAATCTAAAGACAGATTAGTCAGAGCCGAACAAATCAAAGTCAAGAAATTGGACAGTGGATTGTGGACGCACAAGTGTGTGTAGTAAGATGTAATAAGATTTCATTGAAATAATACTAGAATAAATTTTGCTTGACGCGTTCCTCTCTGTCTAGTGTGCAGTCACTTTTACAAGCAAGTATGTTATTTTGAATAAGTCTTCAAAAAACTCAGTTCTCTCAATCCCAAGGTTTAAAGTGTTCAGCATACAATAGATAAGGATTTATAATGTGATTAGAATGAAGAATGTTTTTATATACTAAATTATATAGTCAATAGTACAAGAGATAGACACCAAGGCTACTGTCAATTCTGCTAGTAAAATTAATGCAGCTAATTTTTGACATTCACCAATTTAATATAATTATTAGACAATTAACTAACCCCTAGATAGCAAATATGCCATTAATTTTTATTCTGGAAAATTTTAAATATGAGAAAGAAAATAAAATTAATATTTGTTGTGAAATATTATTTGATTTTATAAATAATGGTATGTTTATGTCACATTGTGTTGTAGGTAATTTATGATCTATTCTATATGCCTACAGTTTTACTTTGAACTGGTTGATGTACAAGGCAACAAATGTGACATGATGCATAGAATACTTGTCTTTCAATGATGGTAACCTTAGAAAAACTGTACACTAGAAGAACCAATGCTAAGTAAATTGTATAGTAATATGGCATCCTTATGTCATCCATGTTATGTCCACAATAAACTAAAAGCATTTTGTTAGTTACTCCAGTTTTTTTTTTTTACAAAGCTAGGTTTTTCTATATGGTCTCATTTTAATTTGGTCCAGTATTGGCAATGGCATCCATTAATAAACCATTAAGTAAGCGCGCGACAAATGGTATTATAATTTTTTTTTATATCGTGTTGTTTTTCATGGAAGCTAATGAAAGACTGAGGAGACGAACAAAGTAGTGGAGTGAAATTGAAGTTTCTAGTGTATGGTATTTCTAAGTTGGCAAATAAAAATAATGATGTGATGAAAAATAAGTACTTAATTAGTATTAGACTTTTGCCACAAATATGTTAATCAAGTTGCAGATATTTCCATCTTTTTAAAATCGCATGTATATAAGGCTGAATGTATTAGGTATATTTAGTGAATTTTTACCATTATTTTCAAATTCTATTATGTCTGTAGTGCATTCTGTAAAGTGAATGTACATATTTCTAATTAAATTTCTTATTATATGGAAATCTTTGTGTTACTTCTCATTATAGGAAGTCACAAAACAAATTTTCTCCAATGCATATTTCCTTTTTTTCTTTTTGAAAAAGAAAATAGCCAAATCAATGTCTGGATTTTAGTTTGTCTGATTTTACAACGACCATTAACTGACTTCGTAAAAGGAGGAAGTTCTATGTAGGAATGTTTCTTTTTTTATTATTATACAAAAAATATTTTGAGCTCAAAATTAGGATAAAATAATTGAAACTTGCATTTATTTACAATAATTTCATGTAATACGAACTAATGAAGTGATTATCCCAAACTAAACAAAGTTCTAAAATTACTTTTTTTTACTGACTATAATGATAAATAAAGTTATGTAACTTAATTTTGAATATAGTGCGCCGACACAAAACATTATATGGTTTTTATTGCTAATTTAAATTACATTTTATTGATTATTTAAATAACATAATACATAGTTAATTTGGGAACATTTATAGAGCTGACTGAAAAAGATATCCAGTAGATAGTCGGCATACCTATAGATACATGTAAAGAGTTTTTCATCTACAAATATTTTATTCTTAATGTTTTGATGACTACTCAATGTGATTATTTATTTATGATTATTTTCTGGTCAGGGTTTAATTTTTTGGGAACTGATTTAGAGTTAAACAATGACTGCCATTTGTTTATATGAAAAAAATATAGTTGTAGTTAACGAAATATTGCCAACATTAGATCTAAGGTCTTTGGTCTTATTTTTGAATTATATCAAACAAATATTATTATTGCCCTAATTTTTCATTTTTGTGTTATACATTGCTATACTATGGATTTTCTCATCGATATATTATCTTAATTCATATTCCTTTTATTGTTAAAACATGTAGGTAGATTACTAGAACTATGGTGTATACTGCGTTCCAGTTTTTTTTCCTGCAGTATTACTTCGTATTTTTTCTTACTTTTTAAAGTCAGTTTTCTTTTGTCCGATTTCCTGTATGTAATTTCCGAGTCTATATTATGTGTTTATCGCGGCCAATCACCAGTAAAGATGCTACCACCTTTTTAAACTATACGCAGCGCGTCGCGTCCTTAATGTAGACGAGCCTTATAACTAATATCTTTTTACTTAAATATTCCTATGCATACATGCAGCTCTCGAGAATATTACCCATCAACTGGCAAGCGGCCAGATACTGTTACTTTTAAAAAAACATTCATCTGGCAACTGGCCTGATACTGGTAGTTTTTTTAATGTTATTCTTTGGAACCACAGTTTGGAATTGGAACCTACGTTTGGAACCACAGACCAAGTGTTAATAAATTATTAGAGATAAATAAAACTATTGTGTTACATATCAATACACCAGTTTGCATAAAATTATTTCAAAATCTATTATCTAAGTGAACAATATGGTATAATAATTTACTTTACTTTGTATTATGGTATGTTCCTACATTTTCCTATGCAGCAGTCTTGAGGCCATGTAGAAAACGTACCAAGAGCTTAATCACTGGTCCCGATTTTGAAAATTTTATTCACTCCTAATCGACTTTAATTTAAAGAGGATATTGCTTTTTGATACAAAAACTCAGTCCTTCAAACCAGTTGCATATTTCAATTCTTTTTTTCGTTTATTTTCTTATCTTGTGTGAATATATTGTCCCTTATATTCTCTCCAGTGTTTCGTACCTATACAGTTTTGTAGCAGTAAGGGTTTTTTTTATTACTGATTACATTCTCCGTCCGTTTTTATAAATTATTTAATCAGCCATCAAAATAAATAATATACGTCAACCACGAAAATACGCCCAGCCGCGTATATATTATACCTACCTACAACCAATTCTAAATTTGCGGCCAAATAATTAGGACCACTAAATATTCTGTTAAAAAATCTGTTAGGTATGAAATCCGCGTGCAGAAAGTTTCCAAAGTCTTGTGATGTTGTTAGGCTCATCGTGCTTACCTACTTCCTATCGTTTTCTATCTTATTCATAATTACGTGGGATGTTAAAACTTGTGTATTTAATTAAAGACCAGTATAGATAGGTTTTGAAGCGGAAATGATATATACAAGTAGAATGAATCCCACTGGAAAAGGACAAGAATATGAAAAAGACGAGAGAAAATAAATTACGGTCACTGTAGGGTAAAAAGCAGAAAACAAGCAAGCGTGACCATTTTTGTTTGTAAATTGGGGGTGTTTTTATATAAAAACCAAGATGTTTTGATAAGATTTGTAGTTTTACCTTAAAACGGGGTAAACCGTTTTCACTCTTAAAACCTGAACTTCCCCATCTCAAATTGACCGTAAATTATTTTTTCTATTTTTTTTAGTTACATTAACTTCATTTCCCAATAGGTTACAATGATCTCTTTCATCCTACTGTGTATTTTTTCACATAGTTTTCCAAGACAGAAGCACTGGTCTGTTATGTATCTCAAATATGTGTATGTTCTTCTGATATCTACTGTGATTGTTATTTTAATTGTAAATTAGTTAGAATTGTATCCGATTATTATTTAAAAAGAAATTGTAATTATATTTTTTTGTTTTAATTATTTGGATTTATAATATTTAGTAGATTATATTTTTTACGAATGTAATCGTAATGAATATTAAAAAAAAAGTTTCTTTTTCTGATCATATGCTTGCACCCGTTAAATGCACAGCTCTCTCTCTCTCTCTCTAGTTTTAAAAGTCTACTAAGTAAATGCTATAATTGTTGTTATAATGGTATTTAAATCAATACTTATTTCGTGAACTTTTACGATTAGAGATAAGTCGAGCTGTTAAAAAATGCCATTATCAATCAAGGTAGTTTACGTAATGAACCAGGCGTTAACACGAACAACACCTTGGGCTTACGGTTATAGCGTTATAACCTGTACATTGACGGCTATCGAAATGTGAAAAGCTAATACTTATAATACCTTGCTATTTGCGGCATTTATAAATTTGATAAATTAATATTTGAAAAAAACGAGATTTAATTCGAATATCAAATTCTAATACCAACATTGATAAGCATAGCATTTTCATGCTTTTAACATCCTATAAGTTACTTGACCTGCATAAAAATGTATAACGATACAACTATAAACTTAGGGTTTTGGCCGTTTGTTCGCCTTAAAATGTTGATGTAGCCGTACTGAACGCCCAAATCTTCCTTATTCTTAGATTACCTCTGTATTTTATTTACTAAGTCTTATTTTCTTTTTTCTAAACAGAAAGTATTCATTTTGCCATACGAGGCACTCGTTACTGGAAATAGTTTCGCCATAACTATGATATATAATAGTTTTTTATTTGTTCGAAAATATTTGTAATAGATTAAAAGTATGTATTAAAATAGAAAATTTGATACGTGTTGGGCAAAATAAATAAACTTATATAAATTTAATAAGTAATCTACATAATAAAAGTTTATGTCCAATATTTTCTTCTAAGTCGGAAGTTCAAAATATACCTAGATTTTTTACAACACGGATACATTTTAAGACTCAGCTGGAGACGTTTGTTGTCGTCATTTGTAATAATTAAATATTTTCTGTGTGTGTTTTTTAAATTAAATAATGAATGCCCCTCCTAAAGACAAATCCGAAAGCAATAACAATTTGCCTATAGGTATACCTAAGATCAGTTAGTTCATAATGCCTAATTACGGCCTATATACAAATTAACAAATATCGTGTTGGTTCTTATCTCTTTGATATTTTCATTTATGGGTTTAGGTATAATATAGTTATATCAAACCACAGCAAAAGTGTGCTGATAAATATATGATAGATTTTTGTATGACTCATTATGAAATTGTAGGTAACAAAATAACTATGTTTATCAATATTTTTAAATAACCTATACTAATATTAATGTTTTAATATGAAAAGAACACTTGATAATAACTTCTTGGAAGTTATAAGCTTTTAATACGATTTTAATACACGCGTAGTCATTATTTTACTCACAAGGTCCGCCGTAAGCCTTAGAAGGTCAACGACCACATTTTGCGGTTCCTAACACCAAATCACTGACCGTACTTAACGAATTGGCCACTTATAAATACGATACCAGCTTCTTCTGCTTTTGAGTTATATAAATAACTCTTTTCTGTAAAATGACATCTATCTTTTATGAATAATATTAAAGATATGCATGGTTATAAAACAGGTTTGTTGACATTGTTCTGATATTTCCAAACTTTTGATTATATATTTTTTTCGTTAATTTGAGGGCATTCATGGTGTTATAAATTGTAGATATACGGTTAATGTAACTGAGATAAACGTTTACGGCATATCGGAAGAATAATTATAGGTATACTAACTAGTAGTGACTTTAAAAAAAATCACATATATTTTTGATTCAAAGAAAATAAAATTATCTCTAATTGAATATCATGGTTCTGGATGGTACTGAAATTGATAGCTAGGAAAATTGTAATGGTGGTTTTTCCACAGTATAATCGCTTATCTCAGTTAATCCAAGTATATTACAATAACTGATAATGCTAAAACTGCGCTCAAGGTTTAGTCGTGTATTAGCCTTAAAAATATGTCTGAAATGATTTATATTTATATTAATTTCAAACATTGACATAAATTAATTGTTCACGCGCCGACAATTCGTCAAAGCGATAAGAACCGACAAGAACCTTGTGATATATCGATTTTTGTATTCCATATACCTAATCCTAAAATATGTATTTGTACTTAGTTAAAGCTTATGCAAGTCGAGACTTAGAAATAATTTAAAATCTGTTAGTCGAACTGTAGTAGTAACACCAATCATAGCCTAAATAACTGTAAACATAGTGATGTTAGAGTTTATTTATAAGATTTTCTTTTTATACATAGGGTAAGCGAGGGCGCTAGCGGTCTTGTTTCTTGACAGACTCCGATATATTTTAGTCTTGCGCCCTCGCGCCGTATACAGATATAGATTAGACACATTAAATAAACCTTTAAACAAATCGATTTAGATAACATCAATGGAAATGTAAGCTTGGCTATAATTTATGTAATAAACTATTGATATTTAATCTGTCTTCTTATTACCTTCCTGAGCAAAGCTATTATCTACTGGGGTGTTCCTGCCTGTATTGGATATTGTTTTGACGTTGTGCTGCTTGCTTTTAACCCATGACGCAAAAACGACGAGGTATAAGTGTGCCTGTGTGTGTCTCTGTGTCTGTGGCATCATAGGTACCGAAGGGGTGAACAAATTTTTTTGCTCTTTTGTTAGTCCGACAGTGTTCTTAGCTATATTAATAAACATAAGGCGGAAGTCATATTTTTACTACAGCTTCAATATGGGTAGGTAATGTAAGGCCTTGATTATTAGTATACTGTACTCTACAACATGGTCGCTATAAGAAAATGTATTGTCGGGGATTACTAAATTTTTATTATAAACTTACCTTGTGGCAACCTCAATAATACCGAAATCCCAGAGACGAGATTCAAAAATTTAATTAGTCGCTAGTGTTTTGTGGGATTTCTGTCGCACTTCATAGCCCGCCACCAATCAGAGCGCTTGTTTTGAATCGCGCAAACGGTATTTTCAACGATACTACTTGGGGGACAGCTTAGTGAATGATGTTCAACGGTTTCCCATAGGTACTATATAGACAGCTGCGTCATTTCTATATAGCAGCTAATTTTCTGGTAGATAACTATGGAAAAAACGTGAATGCTCATATTAATTTGATGTAACAACAAACAGGGTTGCTGAATAGACCGCCTGCTGGCCGAGTCTGAAAAGAAAGCCATTCGCAATTGATGCCATTTATAATAATGACCCCCATTCTTAGACTTAACTGATACAAAAATACCATTTTTATTTCAATGGCTAATCAGAAGTCTGAAATTACTGGTCTGTAAGGTTTTTCAGACTCGGTCTGTTGGTACCTATTACCGTTTCTCCACGGGTAACAGTATAGTGGGAAGTTCATGAATTGTCTTTACGAACTGTTCACTGGGTGACTTGGAGCACAAATTGAAACGGAAGTCTTCAGCAAGCACAATTTCATACTAAGACATAAATGTGCAACCTGTATTTGGTTAACCTAACTGTCTGTAAAGAGACCTGCCGGAACACTCCACTAGGTGCTGGGCGATAGATTTTTCAACATGAGGGTGGTTGCTAGCCAGGCGAGCACTAAAGAGTGGTCTACCACCATGCGCCGTGCTTCAGTTAAGATTAATTTGACGCACTTTTTTTAAATATTAAGACACATTTCACACACGGCTGGTTAGCCCCATACTAAATCGTTTCATCTCGTGTTTGTATTATGGTTGCTAACACAACTGATATACATACTATACTTTAAATCTATACATATTAATACCCAGACCAACAGCCAACAAATTTAGTTCACCACAAAGATTAGGCCATGGCGGGAATCGAACATCTTACTGATATGTGTCGAAACGACGACTGCAGCAGCCCGACCCTCGTCCATAATGGCGTAGCGTTTGGATCGCAAAGCAGCCTTAGTAATTTTCCACTCGCCATGTCAACTCAATGATACGTCTATACGTTGAGTCCGTATTAGAGAAACAAAAAGTATAACGGTGAAGATGCGTCTGTTTCATTTTTTTTACACCCTACCTATATCCCTAACACACTGACCACTGTCACTGTCGACGCTGCCAATGATAATAATAGAAAATAAAGCAAGAAATTATATTTATTATACACAAAGAAAACTCTATTACAAGAATAGAGCTTATTATAAATACCTATTCACTGCTATCAGTGACCATAGATACAATAAGTGAGCGAGAGACGTGACAGTAGTCTATAATTATTTATTCTGTATGACAGAGTAAATACTAATGAATAAGATTTTAAAACTACTGTCGTGCCGCCGAGTATAGTAATCGTAGAAGGAGATTTCTCCTGCTACGATAGTAATTGTCGTAGACGGAGAAACCAGTAATTGTTGTATATATAGTGGCAGATAACAATGGGTATTACCAGTGCAGTGGTGACTGTACGGTACTGGCCTTAACACCAGACTTGGGAGGATCTAGGCATTTGGTTAGAGGGTCAAACACAGGCAGTGGATAACACAAAATGTATGTAAGAGTTATGGCTGACTATATGTTTAGAATGATATCAGTTTGCTATAACTATATTATCTTTAAATATAGTATCTTTAAGATATCTTTGATTATATTAGCTACTACCAGTGTTATTTCTGTCTTAAATAAAAGACTTTACCTTCAAGGCGCTCACCCACAAGCACAGCGGTATTCTCGTCGAATCTAGATAATGCCCCGTCTGGAATTACTGGCTTGGCTTAAGTAAGTTTGGCGATCGTGTTTATGTATGTTTACACTTCGTCATTCTTTTTGTGCCGCCTTCATTCAGATTGTTCTTTTTTAGGGTTCCGTAAGTAAAAGGTAAAAACGGGACCTTATTACTAAGCCTCCGTTGCCTGTATCTCAGAAACCGTGATAACTAGAAAGCTGAAACTTTCACAAGTTATGTATTTCCCGTTCCGCTATAACATAGGGAATCTATAACATCATGGGCTCTGCGTTGCCTATAGATGAATGAATGAATGGGTCAGTTAGACGAGTCTAAAAAAAAAACAATCGCAATGGATGCCATTTGTAGTATGATTGACCTCCATTCTGATACAAAAATGACCATTTATACTGGCGAGTCAGAGGTCAGACCTGACTGGTCTGTGGACATATTCAGACCAGTAACCAGTAAGTTCTGACCTCTGACTCGCCTGTTTGAATGGTCATTTTTGTATCAGAATGGAGGTCAACCATACTACAAATGGCATCTATAGCGATTGGCTTTTTTAAGACTCGTCCAACTGACCCATTCATTCATTCATCTATAGGCAACGCAGAGCCCAAACTGCTGATAGCAGTATTTATAAAAGTATTTGGGTATTAAGCGATGAAATAAAACGACATAGGTACTTATACGTAAATAAGATATTTATTTCTCATATACTTAGTTAAAACATATTAAATACGCAATATTATATGGCTTCACATAAGTGACCGCATGCTCAATGCACAATAAATGCTTTTAAAAACTTTATATAATTTTATTTAAACCATGAAACCATTATTGTAATTATATAAGTATTAACTGATTAACTAGTCAAAGGGTAACGACTTCATAGCAAAGCTATGGAAAATGGATGCAAATCATGATTTAAAATATTTATATTAAGTAAATTAATTACAAAAGGCACTGGGCTTTTAATTCAGAAAAGCTGATACTAAATTATTATCATTACTGGATTTCATAGAAAGACAAAGTAAGGTTATCGTTATCTCTGTACAACACGATTCAGATGCTAAGCGACTTGGGCCGTGACGTTATTGGTACAATAGTTGAAAAAATACGCTAAAATTTGTTTTTTGTATTATAAATTATTCATTATATTATTATCATTAAAATTAATAAGTAAAATGATGTAAATTACATCATTTTGTCACCAACATGTTTCGCATTAAATTTTAGTGATAATAATATGAAGAATATTTTAGTGAATAACTAATTGACTCAGGCGTTACTTTGCGGAAATCCATTGTAACTAGAAGACAAAATTAAATATTTAGTGTACTTCCGCTGTGCAGTACACTAAATATTTAATTTTTTCTTCTATTTTTAATATGTTAGTGTATTTTTTTGAAAAATTATACCAAATATCACTACTGACGTCACGATCTAGGTTACGTAGCATTTGAAACGGATTTTCATAGGGTTGCTGGTATCTAACGTACAACCAACTTAGGTAGCTTTAGTTAGGTACTCAACATACTTTTTGTATGGAACAGCTCATTTCTAGATAGATGTTATTATGCCGTCCTTAGAAGGTTCTTCATTGGTTACCAGTTATTATTTAGTTCGATTGTAGATTAATCGAGAAAAAATAATATGCAAATACAGTTTTGAAAAATTACAAATTGAATAGTTTTTTTTGTATATTAGATTCTGAACAATGCATCATGTTAAATAACCCTGTACTATTTTTTTTAGTGTTAGCGTAGTCTGCGGAGATTAAAGGTGACCATACATTAGCCGGCTAGTTCATTGAAAAACGGCTGCAAAGGAAATATTTAACTTTATTTCTGTAAGTTTGCTAGTTAACTAGATAAAGCGCAAAAACTCTTTAAGAATGCTTGCCATATTGAAAAAATTCAAAATGGCGGCTGGGCTCTTTATACAAGCTCCCCCTTCGGCTTCGGCTAACGTGCGATCACCTTAAAATGACTAACTTGATAAAATGTACCATAGTTACATAAAGTATAACATAGTTACATTTATCCAAACATAGCACAGCCATCTGATCACATTAACTACGAAACATATTAGTACAATTCTATGAATAAAAAATATACCTATATTTATGAAAAAACCAAGGAGAAAAAATACAAAAATAATTCAATAAACTGTTATAAATTACCATGTAACGACTATTCTTCTCTATTATTAGCATCAATTTTTTATACATATCTGGTACTTAATTAAGTTACAATAGTCACTCTTAATTTAATTAAATGTTATTTTTATACATAATGGTACGGAAACCATCGTGCGCGTGTGCGACTCGCTCTATACTAGTTATTTTTAACAATTGCTTACATATTGGTGTCTTAATAAAGCACATTAGGTCTTAAAAGGCTAAATTTGAATACATTCACATAGTTTACAATTACAATGGAGCAAAGATGATTTAAAAATATATACAGTGTAAACTCCATGTAACTTCACTCGATTTTACGACAAACTCTCTAAAGCGTCCAAATCAATTGGCTTTAGTTGGTTTAGATTGTATTCCATACATACATTCTCTCCATTTAACGACTACTCTCTATGACGCCATAAAATGCATCCATAAAATCCCTTCAGTGTCGTTATGTAGGGTTTACACTGTAACTTGTATATTCACTTGGTTTCTGAAGAAACGAAGTCTTATCTAAAATCTCGTGTAGGGTTTCCGGTAACAAATGTGCTGGTATAGAGTCATCTCATAGAGCTGGTAACTAACGCAGTGAATCTGTTCAACGAATCCAACTAATTGAAGTTTTCATGGAAAATATTCGGGAAAAAACGACCGTGTGTCATAATTTTTAACGTGTCTCTGTGTATGTCTGTCTGAGGCATCGTATTTCCTTGATAGATTGACTGAATTAGATTTTTTTGGAAGGTGTTTATTCGGGAGTGTTCTCAGCTACGTTACATGAAAATCGTTCCAAGGAAGCCGTCGCGCCGCCACAAAATGGCAAACCTTAATTATTTTCAATTAATTCAATTGCATTAAATTCAATTTATTAGGTAACTTATAAATTGACGGATTAACTATTTACGAATATCTGTTGTGTTAGCTACCATAACACAAACTAGAAATGGTTTAATATAGGGCTAGTCAGCCGTGTGTTAAATGTGCCGTAAAATTTATTTATTTCATTCATTTAGTTAAATTTTAACGTGTTTTGCTCTGTTATTGGTTACGGGCGTATATTAATATGAAAAAAAAAAAACAACACGGAGATATTACTGGCGCCTGTTTCGTCAGAGATGACATGGCTAGACTCGTTGTACAGACCATTGACAAGAACCGTTACATTTAATTTTATATATTTTTGTTGTCACTTGACCAGGTATGAAGCACATTGTTACATCAGAATCACAAATAAACTACAGCCAAGATACATTAGTAAATAATTGTCCTTTATTTTTCTTTTTTTGGGGTGCTTTTGAAACAATGGGTTGTTGGGGAACTGAGGCCAAACTTTTTAGTACTGAAATTAGAGAGAGATCGGGTGAATTCCGCTCCGGATCGTACCTGGCGCAAAAGTTATCCATAGCTATACAACGCGGCAGTGCCAGGAGCGTTATGGGTACCTTTCCGTAAGGTTCTGTCCGGAGTGACCTTAAATTCGTTTTATTAGTGGTTTTGTTTTTAGTTTTGTATTTTATAATTGTATTCTTTGTAAATTGTGAATGATAAGATGTAATTAAATAAATATTTTATTAACTAATTTTATTATTTAGCATTCGATATTTAGACAGTACCCATTGTAATATTAGTTTTATTCACATCCTACCAATATGTTTCTGAACCGACATTGGAAGGATATGACGCCAATAAACAATTGTACTTATTTGCTTATTACATACATGTACGGACTATATTTTATTTAAGAAGATTATTCTCTATTTCATAGAAGAAGTTACACTAACTGCTTGCTCCTAGGCAAAAAGATAGAAGCTGTAAATTAACGTACAGATTATTGAAAATTGTGTCAAGTAAAATGACAGTAAGTACTAATAAAATAGATACAAATACGTAAACATATACTGCAATAGCAATATCGCGTACAATTAATATTTCATTAATTTATAATTATTGCCATTATCATATTTGAATTAGTCATTTGTAAATCAACAACTTATATTTTTGTATAAATACGATCTAAAAATGTAAAACCCTAATTCCTATATCTTATCATGGTGTTAAGGTGCTAAGTTATATAATATTATTGCTTTCATTGAATAGGTACATAATAAACATGAACATTATTGTCCATTAAATGCCCTTGATAACGGGGACTTCACACAATAAAGATATGTAATATATGAATGTACATATAACCCTTTAATCAATTAATAAGATCATCAGGCTCACTTCGATAGTTCCGACATGCTGGCCAAATATTATCCAAGACCGAGTAGTACAAAAATAATAGAAATATTTTTACTAATTCATTGAATGTGAAAGGTAACGTTATCAATTATTGTAATTTATAATGTTCTATTTTATAATCTAGAATGTATCGTCTTTACGAGGGATTTAACCGTGAATAACTTATGATTTTTCTCTGAAACTAACGTATGTAAAGAACAAACAAGAAACCACACTGATATTCAATCCTACAAAACTAAACCCCGAATAAATATATTCACCCATAATCACTACTCCCAGGTAGGTAACTAGTACGCCTCTCACACTCCCAATGACGGCCGTGGTCAGGGCGGAGTTGTGTTGTGTGCAAAACATCACACTGTACGATACCACGACGCCCATACAACAGGATATAATAAAATTGCATAAGAAAAAAACATCAAACCAACTTTCGAACTCGGCCGATATATCAATCTCTCCGGATAGCCACGCTATGAGTGCAGCCGGTAAGAACATGAAAAACGAATTGTAGTACAATAGTCCAATCATGTCCAATTCTTTATTATTCAATATTTTCTTCAAATACACTCCGTTTGCAGCCGAAAATAAATCATTAATTAAAACATAAGAATAGCCAATCCAGGTGAAGCTAAGGTCGTCGACGGCGGCGACGATGGCTCCTACTACCATGCCCATGACGCTGAACTGAACGGCGCAAGACGCTTTAGTACCAAGGATAATTCTTTCGAGAACCATGGCGATCAGTATGCTGAGGCGTCTCAGGGCGGTGAACATAGGTATGTTAAGTTCCTTGGTGCCTCCGAGGCCAGTAGCGAGATTACCGAGGAACAAGAGCGGAAGCGGCCAGATGCTACGCACCGCGCTGCTGTTTAGTGGCGGAAACTGCACCAATAAGAAACATCGCGCTATCAACAACAAGGCAATCGTTGCACTCATCTGCCCTAAGGCCAAGACTTGATACGACGGGAACATGTATACTGTTAGAATAGTTTTGTTAATCACTGTGATCATAAGAGAAGACGAGACGAAAATTAGTGCGCTGAATATCTTCATGGAGAATGGGCTGTCTTTGGTTTTGGCTACGATGTCTACCGACATGTTGATGCTTTTTCTGAGTACGTCACTATTATGTACTAGAAAACGGAGACACGTTGTTGCGTGTAGGTACTATTACGACTGCCCATTGACAATGTCTAATAGAAATGCATTAAGTAGATGTTCTTGGGTTAATTTAACAAAACACTAGTATTCATTAATTACCAATAGTTAAAGTAGCACATAAATTTGATTATTCAATTAAAATTGCTTATTTACGATTGTAATAGTATTATGTTTGAATCCTCGGGTTTGGTTGGAACTGCGCTCAAAAACGCTCTTAAAGTTTCACAGATGTATTTTTCACTGTAGACCGAGCGGAGCAAAAGAGTACAAAGAGTTAGAAAATAGGTCAGAGAGGTGAGCAGCTCTACCGCGAACAAATTAAAATGATTCCGCTATGTTCGTACGCGTGGTAGTTTCGAGCGAACTCCACTTCAGTATTACTTCTTTTGGAAATACGAGTACATATTAGTAAAATATTATTCAATAATAATAGTATTTGAACCACTCAAAACGTGTTTTTAAACATAAAATCACAATAAAAAAGATTATATTTATGTATAAATTTTGAGATATTTTTGTATATAGATGAAGAAAGTCTAAATTAACAAGTTATTTTTAAACAGATTTATAAACCACCTCTTATTGTATGTGTAATTTGATTCTTGATTCCGCACACGCGTGCTTTTTACTTTCAGTGCCCATACTAGAGCAACAAGTAATTTTTTTAAAATCAACAATGAACAATCATGAATTGTCCAGCATCTTTGAGTACAAATATATTTAGTACAAAAATACTATTTACGCAGTTTCATTTAGCAACCCCTATACTGAATCATCTACATTTTGGTTTATCACCACTTCGGTAGTTTTAGGTTCAAACTCTTTATACAAAAAAGCTAAACATGCGATGCTGATAATACTCAATCCTAAATAATGCCATGACGAGGTACCATATTGTTCTCCATCTGAATTTAAAAGCTCAAGCCACGTTTTCAGTGCATTGTATAAACTTCCTATGATTATGGTTGTGAGCGCGCCGTTATAATAAATGCACAAAAGTACACTGTAGCTGGATATCATGCCCAATAAAGACATCACGAAAAGATGGCATAAAAACATTGGGATCTCCCAATTGATTGACAACTCCTCAAATACATCAGTTATGTATGCTACAAATAAAGACGGTACGAGCATGATGACCACGTTGTAGTACCATATGCCGTATACTCCAAGTTCTCTGGAATCTAGCATAATGTTGGTATAAACTCCGTGAGCAGCTGAAAATATATTGTTCAATACAATCAATATATAGTTACTCAACCACACCGGTTCATCGTATACTCCAACAATCATACCTCCAACTGTCATTGCTGCAATAGATACTTGCGAAAAAACACTATGTTGGATGTTGAGGAATACACGTTCAAAGAGCATAGCGGTGGTGACCAGTAGAACGAATCTACACGACACGTTAAACAAGGGCTTGTCTTCGCGCTCTATCCCGTCTACACTGGTGACCACGCGGGAGAAATAGATGATCAAAATGGGCAAGATGCGACGAAAAATTCTGCCGTCTAATTTCGGAACTTGCACCATATTAACGCTGCGACCCAATTGCAGCAGAGCGATGGTTATCAGCAACTCTGCTACTGAGAATATCGACGTCGGCGAGTTCGCATAATGTACTAATATCACTTTCTTGTATATAGCTACCGAAAATCCAATCCACGCAATATGGAATATAACAATAAATACTTTTCTGGTGTATGTGATCGGTCCAGGTTGTAGAATTCGAATCATTTTCATGTAATAATTATAGCAATGGGCAATTATGCCTTGATATGTATGAAATGCGAATATTTATAACACGAATTCCTTGAAAATTAATTATGTATAGGTATAAAGAATGTTTGCGTTACCCGAACTATCTGTGTACTGGGCAAATTCCAAATAAAAGCGCAATTAGCGCTGATTGGTTTTCGAATATGATTATAAACATTTTTGATTACTATTATTGCGGGAGAGTTAAACGACATTATTATAGTTTATTGACTAATACACTAATGTTCTTAATTAGTGTTTATAATTAAACTCTTCAGAGTGTTGTTCAAACTAGGGAGACTATAATTGTTCTTATGTCTACAATGTTTACAATTCTTAATCTAAATCTATATAAATATTGTAGGTATAACTATTTTTATAAAAAAAATATACCAAGAACGATATTACAAGATCAATAGTTATAATTAATTTTGCATAATACGTTTATTGCTCAAGATTATTATATCTGATAAATAAACATAATCAATTATATATGATGTCACCAAAAAGGATTATAAGTTTCCTGATTAGTTTTAAAAGAGATATATATGATGAATCATACTGTCAGCGTGTTAGAAACGCACATACAACTTCCCAATACAATAACAATCGTACCGAATAATGTTAGCCACGAAATAAACTGATACATTATAATTAGGTATCGTGAAATATCTATCAAGCCGTCTATTACGGTAGCAGTCACAGCACTGACGTTCCGAACGCACAAAATAACACACAAGGAATTAGTCGCTCCTAACAGACTTTGGATAACAATATGTCCCAATAACAATGGGTCCATCCAGTAAGCATACACAGTCATTTCATACAGATCTCCCGCAGACCACGCTGCAATAAACGAAGGTAAGACTAGTAATAAAGAATCAAAATATAACAGTTCACAAATGCTCAAAGATTTTGAACAGAGTAGCTTCTTGGAATAAACCGTCGCCGCTGATATGTAAATGTAATTCAGAAGAACAATAGCATAATCAGCCACAAAATAACTATCTCCACTGGAAACTCGAGAGATCATATTGCCCGTTAGCATTACTACAACACTTATCTGTACAGTAATAGGATTTTCTACGTCCATAAATGACATTTCCAAGATCATAGTAATCAACACATTGAAGGGCTTCAGGATCATGTGCAAAGCTAAGTCGGATTGTCGACTATTTTCTAAGGTCATTTTTGCGATGGATATAACAAACAACGGCCACATGTGCTGCATCATGAAGTTATTAAACGGTCGGATGCGAACGAAATCAGCACTTCTCGCTATCGTCAGCAATATAAGCGTAGTCCCCGTTTGTAAGAAAAAGAGAAAGTGAAACAATGGCAACTTGTACATCGATAGTAGAATGTATCTCATCAGTGTCGTCAAAACAGAAGTAACACCGCTTATCAAAACGATCATCGTCTTTGTTTCGCTTGCTATATTTGCTGTTGTCGACATATTCAGGATAGTGTTTGTATTTTTTTTATAATCAGCGATTTGTTTCGAAATCGTCAGTTAAATAGTTTCGTATTTCTTCAATGCAAACCTGACACTAAAATGCGAAACATTAATAATTTAGAAACGACTTTATCAGGAAACATGCTAAGCATTATCAAGCTCATTATTTTGATTAAATTTTGAGTCCGTATGGGTTTTACAACTGTAGTAAATAAACGTTTAAGTGGTTACATTAAAATGGGGCTATTGTATTATTTTTAACAGATCTATTTGACGCATTTTTTCATAGAATATAATATGTAGTTTGTGCTTTATTCAGGCACATCACTTTTCCGCGTTTGTTTATATCACCGTAAAGCTTTGTATTATATCTTTGTAATAATTGTACAATATGATTGATCAACCGCTTCATACGGCAGTGCTAATTAAAATTGCACAATGAACCGAGCATCTAGTGGATATAAAACGATTGCATAAATTCGGAGGCCTCTTGCATTCAACTAGTATGATAGAGTGCGGAATGATTCTCAATTTGTAAGCAAATAGTTAAATTTAGCAGTCTTGAACTTAAGGTTAGGTGGACCTTGAGAATTAAACAGACGTAGGTATTTAAGAGTATGAGGGAACTTTGAATGTACTTCGAAAAAAAAAAATTGTAAGTTTAAAAGTAGTCATGCTACTTTTTAATATGCATAATTTAAGAGACAGAAATTATTCGATGCAGTTTCGATTCCTAAATATATTGCGTAATCGATATTTTTTATTTTTAATAAAATTATTATTTATGGCTAAGAAACCAAACTTTATTTACAATATAGTTAATTTTATCTCGTATAACTAAGGCATTATGAACCGCACGGAGCTCCCGGCCCGCCGAGCCGGGTGTTATTTCGGTATATATTTTTGGGTATCCGTTATTTCATAACAATATTGGCTCTTTCAGTTAGCTGATTTTATTTCGATACGAAACATGTATGTAAGTACTCGTAGCAACAAATACATACGTTACCCTGTGCTGGCGGTGACCCCGATACAGTACAGGTAACGTTTTGAGTCCTGATAGCAAAGGTGACGGCGGCGCGGCCTACGAGTGACCCACTGATATTAACCGACTTCAAAAAAGGAGGAGGTTATAATTATATTCGCCTGTAGGTATTTTTTTGTGTATGTTCATCGATTTCTCAGCCATTTGCAAACCGATTCTCAAAATATTTTTTTTCTGTACAGTACTCAGCATACATGTAGAAGGTATATCGAATTTACGACATTTAAAATCCATGATGGCAGTTATTTCGAAATGTTAGGAGTTTTTAAATATAGACGCCAAAATGACAGGGTGCTCGTTATAAATATGTCTTAAATAATTAAAGAGGTTACCCCCAACATACTAACTAGCTAACTATTTTTTTATCATAAAACTATGTATGTTCTTTTTATATTTAAATTCTACTACTATCAGGCTTGATAAAGAGGTAAACGTAGGTACACATAAGACACAACCGCCAAAATTAACCGGAATTATGACATCACCTTGCGAAGCATGCGTGCTGCCTTCGCACGAATAGGGAAACGTGATGGATATTTGTATTAGTGGACTCCTAGCGTGGAAGTCAAAAATTAACACACAAGGTAAAATTTATTAAGTCATCAAATATTACATGTGTATTTTTCAAAGAGTTTATAATTACGTATTAGATTGATTCAACATGAACACGACTACACATTTTCGATAATCCAGTCATGTTTGTAGTCAAATTTGCGCTCGAACGTAGCGTATAAATAAATAAAACTGCCACATGTACTGATTATTAAACCCCCAATACTAAGCCAATGAAATGCTTGGAAACCATTGGTGATCATCCATTCTATATAGTTTAGGAGGACGTCCGCGAGAACTCCTACGACAACCGTAGTGAGTGCACCAGTGTGCTTGAGAGATAGTAACAAACACAGTGAGTATACGAAGCTGAACACACACGACATGAAGTAATGGCAGGCAAAATAAGAGTCATAATTGTAGAAGTAGTAAGCTGTCCTCTTCATAGCGTTTGTGAACCAAGCAGCGACGACGGCGGGAGACATTCGGAACAACGAGTCGTAATACAACAAACCACATATACCAATCACTTCTCGATTTAATATATTTTCCAAATAGATGATGTTAGCAGCCAGAAAAGCGTTATCCAATATTAAGATTACGTAAGTGAACCAAGACCACGACTGAGCTAACGTGGATACGCAAGCTCCGAACATCATGGCTGCAACACTGGCTTCTTGCACTGGCGGTATAAACCCACTCACGTAATGGGTCATCATCGCGACCACTTGGCGGAATAGAGAGACAACTGGGAAGTGGAAGTTAACTCTGGCACTGAAAATCAAAATTCTGCCGCAACAAATCAAAGACAGCGGTAGTAACAAGCGCGCCTGAATCTTGTTCAGCGGTGGGAATACCACCAGCCGCCACTGACGGCCGAGCCACAGCGACAGCACGTTCGTCGCCATATGACTTATATTGAGGACTTGAGGGGATGGGAACAAGTGAACTGCAAATAGAGTTCTGGTCACAACATAATTCATGAAGACCATAACCACCAATAGAAAAACACAGAGCTCCTTCCTGGGTTTCAACAGTGAGCTGATGTCCATGTTTTCTCTTTGATAACTTTCCATGTTATTGTTCTATTCTGACTTTGTAAAGTACTTGTATGTCGATATTTAATTTTGTTACCAATCGTTAGTATTATAGACCAAGCTAATTTATGGGCTTTACACGATTACATATTTTATTGTTTTTGCCAGTATGAAGCTGATTAAAAAAACACGATTCTGATAACATTCTATTACAAGAAAGTGCTTTTAAATGGCAATAAATCGATATATACTGATAATTTTGATTTGGGAATTGTTAGTTGTTTGTTTATCGATGTCTAATGTAACTCGCGAATGGCTAAACATATTGACTTTTAGCCTTTTTCGTTCAATACTTTTTGCATTTATTAGTAATTGTAACATTAATTACCCTTAGACTGGGCTGGCCAACTACATCCATATAACAAATTAAGTCATAAGCTGAAAACTACTCACTGGTTGCACAGTTTCTAAACTTATCTAAATTTATAATAGCCAAATATTTTAGGAACAATGTACTTGGAACAGTAAAAAGGCTACTTTTTAATGAGGAATTTGTTTCAATAAATTACAGCCTCTTGTTCTACCTAAAAAAGCCACAGAATTTGGATATCACAATCAAATGTTATTTATGTTCGTTTTATCAATTTATGTGTAGTATATTAAAATTGAAAATTCACAGCTTATAATTTTGTAATTTTAAATACATACTAGTGTGGAAAAAAAGTCTTCCAACATGTAAAGGAAATGGAAGACAATGTCTAAACTAAGAGCCTAAAGAATAGAAAAGTGCATATACGCAACTTATTGCCACGCCAACAAAGCGTCTCACAAAAAATTCAATCAATCCTACTAAAACACTGATATGCAAACCACTAAGCACCAATTAGTATAATAATTTTCAATTCATAGCCAAAATGACCTAAAATTCATTTAAAATTACCATCGAACCATTAACTATGAACTAGAATCAAAGCTAATTAAATTATATATACTTTAAGAAATTCAATATAAAAATAATAATTATGTGAAGTTATTTTATGTCTAATCAAAATTGTATCTACTCTCTATTAATACAATATTAGCTAGTTACAAGATTAGATGAAATATAAAAACCCAGAATTATAAAAATATAAAGTGACTGTTCTTCTATGGCAATTATTCACTTACAGCTTGTTTACAAAAACATATTCAATTAATCTTTGGCTACAGTCACAATTTAAACAATTTCGTACATTTGTGAATACAGAAATTGTCTTTTGTGCCGTCTAAGCAATGTGGCCTTATGCTATACTGTATCTACCTTGGAACTGTTGACCAGCATGTATGCAGGAGTAGGTTTGCGTTTAAATGTGACATATGTGTACACTAGACTGCCTAGCACACTGATGTTCAAGCCTACAAAGTTTAACCAGGAGAAGATGTAATCTCCTCCAATCACCATCCCCAAGTAGGTGACTAGGATGTTCTTAAGGCAACCGATGATGGTGGTTGTGAGAGCACTGTTGTACTGAGTGCACAACATGACACTGTAAGAGAGCACAAACCCCATCACACATGTCATAAAGAACTGAAGCAAGAATAGGGGGTCATTCCAGTGCTGGTATGCCGCGGACCTGTCCAGTTCTCCTGTGGCCCATGCCACTAATGACGCTGGTACTATCATGAAAAGTGAATTGTAAAACATCAAACCATACTTGCCCAACTCCTTGGAATCCAATTTCTTTTTCATGTACACTCCGTTGGCAGCAGTGAATGCATCATTGAGTAGAACCAGAATGTAGCCAATGGAGGAGAAAGTTACGTCGTCGGCTGCTGCGATAATAGCCCCACCTACCATCGCGAGGACGCTGGATTGTACTGAGCAGGATGCTTGGACGCCGAGGATGAGTTTTTCCAGAATCATGGTCATGAGGATGCTAAATCGGCGCAGGGCGGTGAACATAGGCAGGCTAAGCTCCTTAGTGCCGCCGAGTCCGGTGGCCATATTACCGAGGTATATGATCGGTAGCGGCCAGATACGTCGCGCCACGCCGCTGTCCAGCGCCGGGAACTGCACCATCTGTACGCGCCGCCCCACCCACAGCACCACCAACGTCGCTATCATCTGCCCCAAACCCACCACTTGATACGACGGAAACGCGTACGTCGTTAGCACAGTCTTATTCACCACTGTTATCATAAACGAAGACACAGCGTAAAATAACGCACTGAATACTTTTTTCAGGAATTGTGCTCTGTTCTCGGCCTCGGTTTCTTTTACTTCAGACATCGTTTGGCTTCCTTTCATTCACGAATTAATTGATCAAGCGGAGCACATTTGATATTATCCTATCAGTATGTATATTATTTACTTTTTTGACAGGTTCAACAACCGCATAGATCATTGAACACATATAGAGATGTATAACCGGTTTGCTGGGATGATAATATATCCATTTCTTATATTTATTGCATATTTCATTTAATAAAATTAAAATAATATGATGATGGATTAACAAAACTTAAACGTGACGATATGTACCGTAATCGGTACAAAAGTGACGTTCTGCTTTAGATTTTTATTTGACTTTGAAGTTATTTTTAAGATGACTATGACGGCTCTTGACATTCATTTTGAAAGTGCGGTGACGTTTGATTGGTTTCAACATCTAACATTAATCAGATTATCTATCAAAATTACTAGATTCTTATGATCCAACAAATGAATTTGCTTATTTTGGGTGTGTTTTGCAATAGTAATATGTATTATTTTTGTGGTAGATATATCCTTGGTAGTTAGTTGCTAGTGATAAAAATATAGTAGAATAATTTGAAAGAAAACTTCCTGTCTTTTTTTAACTATGTCTAATGGTCAAATGTTAGAAGGAGAAGAAATAAAGCATCATCATTTTCGAAAAGGTAATAGGAAAAGAATTTGTTGTCTATGATAAGAATATGTTACTTTCCATTAATTATTTATTATACAATTAACTTTTAAATATTTTATATTAATTTATTACCCTTTAAAGCTAACTTGTTCTCATTAATAAAAGTCACAATATCATCATTTTTAAACTGTTAATAATTCGCACAATTTCAGCTTTTCATGCAACTATGCCATTGGTCTGTTTGTGACATAACGTTGTTTGTCGGACAATGAACGGTGCATTGTGAAGAATTCGTGAACAAAACCAAGCGACATTTTGATATTTATCGCTTCGGTTTGCAATGCCAACCGTAAATAAATTTGTAACTTAAAACGATCGATCTTAGCGTAGTTATGACGCGTATATTGTCACAAATATGAGGGTTTACGGTACTGTTGAGTGCTAAGCGTATACGTAGGCAGTTATACCCGTTTGTGTTTTCAGTTATGTATTATAGGTAGGGACGCGTAGTTAGTCGGATAGCGATACTGGTAGCTCTACGAGTGTTTCGGCAGATCTCTCGCGGCGTGGTAGTGTAGAAGCGAGACAGGATGGCAATTCCGGAGCAGTTTTCATTGCGCTGGAACGATTTCCACTCGAACCTGTCGCAGTCTTTCCACGCACTGCTGGAAGGCGAGGATATGGTGGACGTGACCCTGGCAGCTGGTGGGCAGTACTTGCACGCACATAAGCTCATTCTTTCCGTCTGCAGCCCCTATTTCAAGGAACTGTTCAAGGTATGACTCACTGTATCTTTTCCCTAGTTTAGGGTGACTAAACCTAGCTATTGTTTACTTGAAAGGTTGGCCTTTGATGTATGATAAGTAGATTCATGCTGCTTCCTAGCGATACTAAAGTAACTGGGCACCTTATCTAGTGCCTAATTGTGTCATTAGACAAAGATGCATTGTTATACTGGCTAAAGAATACACAATATTGACATTATCTCTAAATATGATAATACTTATTTTTTATAATTATTAAATGAATATGAATGTTTGTACCCTGTTTTTTTAATAAATCTCAAAAGCAGGTATGATATAATGGTGAGAAAAAAACAAACCATTTATACTTATAGGATAACATAGTCAAAATTGTAAAAGTCTGTTCCTGTGTTTTAGTAATACTCTTCTTAAAAGCTTTAGATATATATTTTTTATCTAGCATCTACCTTTTCTTACATATAGTATAATATAAAATGTTTGATGTCTCATATACAAATCAAACAAGAATCATAATTTTATTTATAATAAATTCATTTTAATTGTAATACTATTACACAACCTAGTTCTTGAAGATTACTAATACAAATTTAATATGTTTATAATGAGCACTGCTTATTACCTATTCAAATTATCAAGCTGTGCCAATTAGCTTACCTGTGTTATTAGCTTGATCATTTTGGCAAGTCAACTTAAACTTTGTACAACTGTTTAATTTAGATTGTAAAAGGAAATAATAATTTTGTTTAACTTTTTGAATTTAGGCTTACATTACCATCCACAAGAGACAAAGGCTTTTCTCCTTTACAGCAATGACAAAGGCCAAATCTTGAATATAGAGTAATTTTTGTTATAAATCATAAACAGTAAAAATTATAAAAATAACTTAATGACTGTCTAAAGAATAACTCTAAAAATATTTATAGTTTTTCTGGAATTTTTGTTTAAGAATATTTATAATTAATTTGGAATTTAAGCTTTTGTCAATATTATTGTCAATTTACGATTTATAATAAAAAACTGAATATTCAATATTTTGCCCTTATGATCGTAATAATGCCAATGACTAAGATTATAACTGAGTCATTCATCATCTGCAACACATCTCTGAACCAATTAGCCAAATTTGCTCTCACCGGTCTGTATATACCTACTTGCTTTGTTTATATACATAGAAAGTGTTATTTAAAACTAATCTTGAAGAACCTACTATTTTCTTTTTGGGGTAAAAACAGAACCCTATACTCTAAGCTTCCACTTTCTGTCTGTCAACAGGCTGTATCTCATAAACCGTGATGGCTAGAAAGCTTAAATTTTCACAGATTGTATATTTTGCATTTGCCACTATAAGTAATAACAAATACTAAAAATAAAAAATAATTATTAAGGGGGACCCCATACATTAAATGTATTTTTTTGCTCTATGTTAATAACAGTAACAGATAGACCCTTAAAGTTTTCACAGAATATTTAATTGTATACCTTACAAAATGTATTAAAAAAATTAAATAAAATAAATATTTTTGGAATATCGATCACATATGATCTTGGATCTGATAATAATTCTTGAACATGGCTCAATATAACTTTTTTCTTTTTCATGATAGTTTAACAAATTGGTAGGTAATTTGACATCATGAGCTTTAAATTACAAATCTTGGTGTTCACTGTTGTTTCAATAAGTTCTACTGCATACA
This sequence comes from Mellilla xanthometata, assembly GCA_035578125.1. Classification (NCBI taxonomy): domain Eukaryota; kingdom Metazoa; phylum Arthropoda; class Insecta; order Lepidoptera; family Geometridae; genus Mellilla; species Mellilla xanthometata. The sequence goes on from JAPUBQ010000003.1 coordinate 4,439,470, forward strand.
ATTCTACTTAATAAGGTCACAACTATTTGAACTTTGCACCAACAGTCTCATGTTAGAATAAGATGTTCTTAAATTAGAACAAGATTGCGCACCAATTGCTATGCCAGACTGTTAATAGCCTGCAAAAAAGAATAAAGACTAACTTTCCACACAACATGTTGCAAAATAACCTGATATTCTTTTAGAAGAACCAGTTTTAATTCATAATAAAACTAAAACAATAATAAATAGATACACAGTTTGTCACCTTAGATTTTTATTTCAAATATTATTAAAACAAAGAGGGATTTGCTTTAGATTTGTAGCATTTGTTTTTTCTTTATCATGTATGGATGGATCATATTATTATATTGATTGGTTGAATGATGATATGAGAAAAAGATATTAGTATTGTGTTTAGCTTTTTTTTTATATATAGATACATATTATTATTTATAGTTAGTAAAAAGAATTATTACAGACAATTAAATATATATATATACTAGCTGCACCCTGTGGTGTTACCCGCGATAATCCAGGACAAAAAAAGAGGATATAAAGCATCCTTTATCCATATCCTGGTTTCTAGCCACCTTCCCACCAATTTTCAAGTTAATCCGTTCAGTTGTTCGTGAGAAGGGGTAACTAACACCGCTTTATTTTAAATATAGATATATTCTTTGAAGAATTACTTAGAATGTCTTGAAAAGATCAAACGAACCAAATTATCCTAATTAATCACATTTGATAATATCCACGGGAGAGTAAATATTCAAGATAAACCATTTGTTGATAATTATTCAATTATAAGTAAAAAAAAATAAAATTTAAAATGTCAATATGTAATACAATCAATTTGTAATAAATGTCAATATGTAATGATATCAATATTAAAAAATAATAATAATATTAAACAATTACATGTCACAACACACATTAAAATAAATATTGTTTTTCGATATTAAAAAATTCGTCCACAGAATGGGTCAAAGGTAAATAAAATGTTTTTTTCACATTATTTATTTTATTTTTCCGTTATTTTTCAATAGTTTCAAATTAAACAGGATCAAAACTGACTGTGGAATAGGCCTACTGGGGAAACCAAAAAAAAAAAAAACGCACTGAGTACACTACCTCAGGTGGCGTGGAAACGTGTGCATATTATGACAATTACGACTTTTACAACTTTTTCAATTGCTATATCTCAAAAACTGTGGCTCGTAGAAAAAAATGTATCGAGTAATTTTTTATAGATATTTATATAATCTACAAATTTTGTTTGAAATATTTTTTTGATAAAACTTACTGTTTTGCTCAAAATCGCGAAAAACTATTTTTTTTTATCTTTGACCTAGAATTTTTTTTTTTTCTTACAGGGGAAAGATGGGAACTTTCAAATTTTGTTTTTAATGATATATCAAACAATCTTACCGATTTTCAGCTTGGTGAGAATTTAGTTAACTATATTTTTATTTTTGGTCTAATTTGACTGGACTATCTGTGCTATAATGTTAATAAAGACCTCTATTAATTGGGCACATATTTCATTATCATCATATTTAGCCAGTTTTTTCCTAATGATGTGGCATTGAATAGAAGTATTGGAGGTGGTAACATGGGCAAAATCTTGAATTTACAGTTTTTTCCTTATAAATCATAAACAGTACAAAATATATAAAAAAAACAATAACTTCTGAAGAATAACTATAAGAAAAGTTTTACTTATTTTGGTACCTATCAGACTTATAAGGTAATCTTATTGCCTTTTCTCTTTGATCTCCTGATTCTCCTTGATCTAATAAAAATGACATAGTACAGTCAGTCACCTATATTTTGAAAAAAAAAAACACCATATTAAGCTAATTTATACCGTTTATAATATATATAATAAATGGAGGTTCGAAAATTAAAAAGCATTGGGTACTGATAGTTCTTATTTACCTAATTACGTAATATATTATTTCTCTAATTACAAATATGTTTATCCACTTTTCTTCCTAAGTTAAATATACTCGTAGCAATCTACAAGCTAGATGGAAAACCAATATTCAAGAAGAAAAATCTCCATATTACAGTAGCTATCTGAGTATATAAAATCTTGTTTCAACAGGCATTCCATTACACAAGACCTCACTGATTGAAATATTACACCCCCATCTACCCATTCCCCTTTGGACGCTGTAATTAGCATATTTCCAATGATGCTATAGCGTGCGAGACATTTAATATATGTACAAGTTCCATAGAGCTGGAAACTGAAGCTACACAACACATTGCATACTGTAGATGCTTATGTGTAGTCAAATTTTAATTGACATTATTGACAACAGTAATGTATTGTCGAAATACAACAACTGATACAACATACTTACTAAATTATATATATACGACATGTAAACGTACATGTCATATATTTACGCTACGAACAGCTGAATGCGCAGCCGCTTACTGATTACAAAAGAGATTGTTATAATATGATTCCAAGATCATTACTTAAGTAATCATTAACTAAGTGATTTATTGGAAAACATTAAACATCCTGGTACTTATTAGATACCTATGTTTTAGTTTGGATGAACAATATTAATAATACTAGCTGACCCAACAGACGTTGTCCTGACATAACTATGATTATTTAATTAGAATCAGTATAATCTATCTACATATACATAATCAAAATCAATCCCCATATCCCTTGGTCACGCCATCACGCGTGAACGACTGGACAGATTTAACTTTTTTTTTGTTTATTTTTCTGTCATAAAAACCTTCTCCTGACAATAACAAACACAAAAAAAAATAGTGTAATCGGTCCAGCCGTTCACGCGTGATGGTGTAAAATAGTCTGACTTAATATACTGTAATAGTCGTATAGTGTACCATCCATTTGCGTTACTGCAACGCATGCGCGTTGTTTCGCTTTGAAACCTGCGGAAAATCTGCGACACTAATACCTAGGCTTAGATCTTCTTGACGCCTACGCTCTGCCAGTCACTTATTGTAAGTTTATTTAAAATTATTATACGCTATTTTATATATTCATTTGTAGGATTTAATAAAGCTTGTCGCATTCATACGTTATCTTCGCACGGCTTTTAAATTAACTCCCAAATTCTGTCAGTAAGCAATATTGAAGCAAATTTACACAGATACAGGGCTTGCAATTATTTTAATTTCTGATAGGAATACCTTCTTTGAAGCGTTTGTAACTGTACCCTTGTTTTTATTTTGCGTTTAGTATTTTCATCTAAATAAACTGTTATTATTTTATTATTATTAGTACTTTCAGGCCCTTACGTACTTCGTGATTTACTATCTCAAAAAGTAAACGCATAATTCATAATTATACACAAAATCAGTAACTGCAGTTTTAACAACCAGTAAACTTGGGTGTTAGTTTAAGTTAACACATAAAATACCTAACTTATTCACAATCGTCAAAAATCTATACTAATATTACAAGAAATGTTTGTAACTCTGTCTGTGTGTAAACTCTTCACGGCTAAACGAAAGATCAGGTTAGACTGAAATTTAACTACTACTACACAATTTGTCACTCCAGGATCAACATTTACGTTTATAATGTTTCTTGAACGTTGCTTATTGTCTGCATTAACAAACTTCATTTATAGTCATGACGAATGTCATGATTATAAATGAAGTCACGCGGGTGTCAACTAATACCTAATAGTTGTGTAAACAGAAGATCTCAAACCCGTTACAGATCTACATAATTATTCTTCCATAACAAAAAAATATCAGATAGCAAATACTAATTAGTTTTGTCTAGATCAGTGCAAAATGACGGTCTGTATGCAAGTACCAGCATATATAAAGACGTCGAAAGACAATACAGCTTTTAGATACAAATACGTAATAATTTATATTATCTTAAATATAAAAACATAATAAAGACATGTAATAACTGTCATTTTACCAATAAAATTGTTTATCTGTGTTATAACGTTTCGTTTACTTAATGTACAACTATAAATGTGGGTTTAAAATCTCGACACAAAATTTTGTGGCAGCGCCCATCTTAGATTTGGTAATTTTTCCAGTATTGTTAGGCATTTGATACCCATGTTGAGGAAGTTGTGAAAAAAGTTGTATTCCGCCATTTTGTGGCGGCGACCATCTTGGACCGATGTTTGTCAAACATATCAAAAACATTCCCAACTAACACGTCTTTTGATCTAATATCGCTTCATTCGTTCGGGTGCAGTGATGTCACAAAGTGTTGAGCCAACTTATTTATACTATACACGAATAGCAGACCCGGCAAACTTGTTTTGCCATATCATACCCGTAAATGGGGGCTACCAGTAGTGGGGTGAAAATTTTAGTTCTTAACTAAAGATAATGATGATGGTTGGAGGTGCAAATGTGAAACTCGGCATTCGGTGTCGACTTAAATTTCGCAATTGTTGGTTCGACTAGCTACTCTCATGATGATGGTTCTGGGTGGAAGACCATTTATAGTTCAAATTAAGGAGAAGGCGAGCTATGTGGTTTAAGTATTTGAGCGGACGAGATAAAGTTAAGTTAAAGATTTGGTCAAGGGTCAGAGGATCAGAAATAAACTGCATGGACAAGAGAACCCAGCTTCCAATAAATTCAAATCAACACTGACACTGCTAGTTTAGTATGTCAAAAATATCTTCCTTCTTTAATCCAATAGGCATATTGACAGCAGACAGGCCGAAATACATTTTGCCTCAGTGACAATCCTGCATTAAATTATCGAACGGGTAGTCAAGGGTAGACAGGTTGTTAATGGCGGTGGAAGGGGTGGGGGTAAAGGGGGCTGTCTGTCACCGTAGCAACTGCTCTTGCCGTAGGAGAGGAGCTACACAATATAAATATCAACCTATATGCCCTTAGCCCCTACCAATCTATACGTCTAGACTCTAACAACCGATTATATATGTTAAAGGGCAGCGGTGTGAAACCTGATTGCATTAGTAAACAATGTAACCCGTACTTATGTACCTATATCTGCAGATTATAGATTTGGGTGGATATATCGCAGAAAATGTATTTATGTGGCGCGCCATGTGGTACGCTACTTGAATTAATTGCGCTGATACGATTTGTAATGCTACGTACAAGTTTATTACTAACTTGCAAATCTTGCAATGTATGTATTTTGTGTGATGTCAGCTCGTGATGTCGCTCGAGAAAACTAGACTCACTTCCCGTTGTCCGATTTGATTCGAATAGTCTGTATTTTCGGTGGCAATCCCATTATATAGTACTTCTCTGATGAGGTAGCCGGAAGACAGCTATAAGAAATTCTAAACTTTACCATATACTAAACTTAAGAGTTCGATCAAATTATCTGGATAAAAGAAACTTACCGAAACATTGAATAGTATATTTTTAACGTAAAATCCTCCATAAAGTTTTTTTGGAATAACCGATGGAAGTTTGTAACTTTCACGCTCTAACAAAAGAACCGATTGAAATTTTGTATAGCGATAGCTTAAAATCTAAATTAACACAAAGGATACTTTTTACCCGGGCCGCGGTTAACACCGTGTCAAAATATATAAGTTGCTTCGGGTATCGTTTAGTAGATAACCTGTGGGAAACTAAAGAGCTTCTCGTACTATAAGTATCATGAGTAATACAAGATTTGTCAAACAGTGACGTTACAATGTCGTATTATTTTGAATGTGTGGGAACCGATGTATAATCCGCCATTTTGTGATGGCGGCCATCTTGGACCGATTTTTGTCAAGCATATCTAAGAACACTCCTGTCTATCAGACCCTTCGATCTAGTGTCTGTCTGTGGCATCGAACCGAATGGATGAATCCATTTTCATATATGTTTCAATTTTTCCCTTCTTTGATGTTGCATCTTCCCTCTTCTGATGTTTCTAATGACATTGTTATGATGCATAAGGTAGTCAACCATGTTATTTGTCCTATTCTTTATTGTTAAACTCTGATGCAAAAACGATGGAGCTTTATAAGTTTACGCGCGCTTTGTGTGTATGTGTGTCCGTCTGTGGCATCGTGAGAGCTTCAGAATGGATGTGAAATTAATTTAATGTTTTTGTTTGAAAGTCGTCTTTGATGAAAATCGGTACAACACGGCTGCCGCCACTAAATGATTGATTAAATTTTTTTCACAAATATACATTGATTATTTATAAGTAAACATTTTCTTGAAATAATAAAAACCTTGATAAATGTTCTGTGTTACAAATGTTTCATAGAAATGCAAATAATAATTCATTTTATAAAAGGAAACAATTATTTTAAGAACACTTGACTAACACAATAAAAAGGCTTCTCTGCTTTCAACTAAAACAAAACACATTTTGTGGTGCTTCCCTTACGCGTGACTGGGAATATTGTATTGTAATTGTTTTTGCGTAATTTAAAACAATAGCAGCAAATTCAGCCCCAATTTCGTAGTAAAGAAAAGAATTTCTAGTGATTCGTTTGGGCTACTTGTATAAATGGCAGAATTACGTAATAGGTTTGTGCTTGATCACACTATTAAATTAACAAAACGCAAAAGAACTGTGTATTTCCTAAAACGTTGGGAAAGGTAACGGTATATGTGTAACAGTGTATTTACTATTCAAATTCAAATAATTCATTTGTACAATTACTATTTTTACAATTTGTATCAAAAAAAAATTTTTATAGTACCCATATTTTTAATTTACTTTTGTATTAAAAGCTACAAGTAATGAACATGCATCTCTAAACTAAGCATGGAAGCTTGTAAATTAGAGATGCATACTCCCCATTGGACATGAATGCAATAATTTGCATTGCATGCTGCAATAATAACGTTCTAATTATTATAGATACTTAATTAAAAATATGTTGATTGAGTAACACTTTTAGAATAAATATTTGTCTAACTGTTAGGACATCCGCTTCTCGGTAAAGTTGTTCAGTTGGGTATCTAAAAGGATGGAATCTGCTTACTTTATGTATGGCACGCTGTGCTTTTTCTAAAGAGGATAGGTGAGTCTTAGTCGCTCCACCCCATGCCTCAATACAATAGGATATCAGTGACTCACATATGGTGTAGTAGGTTGTTTTTAACACTTTATGTAATAGGATACGATATGATAAATAAAAATATTCTATTATATTCTTTGTTATCAGCTATATGTCTAAAAAATCTTAAAGAACACAATTAATTTACGTACCCTTCCGGTCATGGAGGTGATGTGTGGTTTAAAATTTAACTGGTTATCTATGATAACCCCAAGGTATCTTATTGTGTCAACTCTTTCTAGTGACTTGCAATTACATTTGTGGTTTAAACACTTGTTCTGGTCTTGCTAAGTGTGCGCAACTATTTGATGCTGGGCATTTGGTTGGGCCTTTTTTAGAATAGAAAATGTCATAACTTTTGTTTTTTTCTGTATTGAGGCTCAGTAGGTTATGGCTCAACCACGAAATGACTAAATTAAAACCTGGTTGTGCCGACTGGAATACTTCATGCCAATTTTTCCATTATAGACCATAGCTGTTAGTGTACGCTGTTGATTTATGTACGCTAAAAATAATGTACGATCTAGGGTACTGCCTTGTGGCACACCGTTCGTTATTTTAACAGGTTCACTAAGTATATTACCAAGGCGGACACATTGTTTACGGTTGGTAAGGTAGTCGTTAAGTAGATTCAGTGGGGTACCTCTAATACCTAATGCTTCTAGCTTTGAAATTAACAAGGGAATGTCAATCGTATCAAATGCCTTTTTTAAATCTAGAAAAATGGTTACGCATCTATTTCCCGTGTCTAATTCCTTATATATGTTCCCAATATGTTCAGTAAAAGCGCTGACCGCATGTGCAGTAGATTTCTTTTTACGGAAGCCGTATTGTTGTCGGGAGAGCAAATTTCGGTTCTCCAGATATCTGATAAGTTTCTTGTTAATTATTGACTCTATAATTTTCGAAAAAATGGGCAGCAATGAAATAGGACGATAATTACAAACCAAATTCTTGGAACTTTGTTTATGAATTGGTATAATAACGGATGTTTTGAAGTCTTTAGGAAATTTCCCTGAATTTTTTGCTAAGTTACAGATATGAGTGAGAAGACCAGCAAATACTACATTATTTTCGTTGACTATCATAGCCGAAATATAATCTATACCAGTGCTTTTGCTGTTTTTTAGAGAATTAACTACAGAAACAACTTGAGTGAGCTCTGTTTCTTCCAATGCCAAAGATTGAAAAGGCGAGCATGTAATAGGCTGAACACAGAATAATGGTCAGTTACACTATTTTTTAATAACCAGCGTTTTAGATTTAAATTTTGATTTTAGTATTATGGTCCAAGCGACTATTATTCCACTATGGAAATGAATACTATGTATATTCGAATTAATACTATTAATACTATGTATGTTCGAATGAATTATTTTTTTTGCAATTAACATTTATTTTTTCATTAACCCGCCAAGATGTGAAGGCGCTGCTACGACGCCCATACAATAAAGAGTGGCGCGGAAGTTTGCCGGCTCCACGCTGGATCGTAGAGCCTAGCTGCCGCCCTTTGTGACGGAATAGATGTCCAAGAATAGATGGCGCAAAACTAAATTCAGATTTTCAACAAAAGGTTGAGCGTCTATTATGTTTATTAGTCTCTAGAGATATAAAATTACTTTATTTATACTTTGAGTAACATCAAAATATTCAGGGCTCCAAAAACTTTAAAATTTGGTTGATATCCGGGGTCTGATGATGGTTCAGGAAGGTGATCTTATTCTCAACTCATTGCGTTTGAGCTCGTCAAAAAATAATAGCTTAAAAATAACATATTAATAATTGTATAATTATTTTTTAATTTAAAACTTAAATACTGACAAGTATTTTGAAGTATTTATTAGTATTTGGAGTATTTGGAATAGAAAATTAAGATTAAATAAACTAATGTCTTTGATATTAGTTTTTGTTGTTAGGAAGGACAATCAGAAGAATAGCAATGAATTAAATGGCTAGCTTAGGCCAAATCTAAGCACTCAGCTCGTGCGCGTTGATGTGCACGGTGACTGACCAATATTAGAACACTTTGCTGTGAACGCGTCATAATAAGTGTATGCACTACAACTGACGACCTCGTTGGCGTAAAGGTTACCATGCCGGCCTGTCAATCAGAAGGTTCCGGGTTCGATTCCCGGCCCGGCCAACATCTTTGTGCTAAACTAAATTTGTTGGCTGTGGGTCTGGGTGTTAAATATGTATCTATATAAGTATGTATGTGTATGTAGTATATCAGCTGTGTTAGCTACCATAACATTAACTAGAAATAGTTCAGTATGGGGTTAACCAGCCGGGTGTGGAATGAGAAAAAAAAAAACTAATCGCCACCGCCGATGCGGGTTCAACGCTTTGATTTGTCCGAGGCAATAAAGAAAAAAATTAAAAGCGCATGTCTTCTCGTTTGCTTAAGTAAATGCGTGTTAGCAAGAGGGAACGCACTTTCTTATGTTTTATGTGCCTTAATATATAAAGAGCACGTTGATGGTGAAGTGTTGAAGGCGAAGATGTTAACGTGACATGACCTGACTTTACAGACGAATCCCTGCGACCATCCGATCGTGATCCTAAAAGACGTCGCACATCAAGAGCTGAGGCAGCTGCTACAGTTCATGTATCGAGGCGAGGTTCACGTCCGCCAGCAGGAGCTGCCTGGTTTCCTGCACACTGCTGAGCTGCTCCAGGTTAAGGGGCTCACCGGCGGCAGGGAGGTAAAAAAATGTCACCTCATAAATCAGCTAATCTGTCTTTCTTCTTCGAAACTTCGAGCGAGGCCATCAACAAGGCAGCTTGGAGCCGGAGCTCGGCCGCGAACTTAGCGAGTCCATCAACAAGGCAGCTTGGAGCCGGAGCTCGGCCGCGAACTTAGCGAGTCCATCAACAAGGCAGCTTGGAGCCGGAGCTCGGCCGCGAACTTAGCGAGGCCATCAACAAGGCAGCTTGGAGCCGGAGCTCGGCCGCGAACTTAGCGAGGCCATCAACAAGGCAGCTTGGAGCCGGAGCTCGGCCGCGAACTTAGCGAGGCCATCAACAAGGCAGCTTGGAGCCGGAGCTCGGCCGCGAACTTAGCGAGGCCATCAACAAGGCAGCTTGGAGCCGGAGCTCGGCCGCGAACTTAGCGAGGCCATCAACAAGGCAGCTTGGAGCCGGAGCTCGGCCGCGAACTTAGCGAGGCCATCAACAAGGCAGCTTGGAGCCGGAGCTCGACCGCGAACTTAGCGAGGCCATCAACAAGGCAGCTTGGAGCCGGAGCTCGACCGCGAACTTAGCGAGGCCACTAACGAGTCAAAATAAAGTCTGGGCTCAGAAGTGGGATCATCCACTTGTAATCGGGGGTCAACTCCAAACTCAGCGAGGCGAGTAACCTCGCAACGATAGTTGCTCGCCTGAAAAACAGGATAGGGCAATTTTTGACAGGAAATACTATTTCGCCTCAGCGAAAGTAGAATAATTATATATTATATCTTTTTAATCATATTTTAGCGGAGCGAATCTCCACAACCGGTGAAGCAGCCGAAAGTCGAAGAGGAGTCGCGGCCGCCGTCTCGCGGCGAAATGGACTGCCAACCTGAGTGGGTGCCGGGTGGTGAAGATACCGTGGCTACCGAGTCCTCGTCTGATGCAGATGCGCTTGTCAAGGATGAGCAGCGCAGCCCGCTTAAGAGGTAAAAGTTACTATATTATTTTTAGTATTTAAGAAGGAAATCCAAAATACTCGTAATAAAAAACTAGCCGAGCAGTGCAGTGTTAGTCTCCTTAGTTTCTGATGAAGACTATCTCCATACCAAAATTCACGCAAATCATGCAAAAGTGTATACATAATACAGTTCTGAAACAGTGTTTGAGGTAAATTTTCAACTGACTATAACTTCTTTTTCCTTTAGCCGTTTTTGACGAAACAACGACAAAACAAACCGGTTTTGACGTGGCTCCCAGATATATGTAATCCACTATTGGAAACCGCGTTCAAATTAGTTTAATAGTTTTATGCTATAACGTACCAGACAGACAGACAAAAATTCTAAACATTGTTCTTTTTTGTTTCTCTTACTATTCTTCAATCTTACCCCTATCAGGTTATTGGAAAAATATGTTATGTAGAGACACTCAATTTTCGCTGTTTTTTTTTTACTGTCTTATATATTAATATGTGACAGATGTATATTTATGGAATTTTCACCGTAAAGTGGTGGCTAGTGGTGGCTTGTAATCTTTGACCTGCTCGTCCAGTAGTGGAAAGTTTTAGGGCCGGGGTTATTAACTAGTGTGATTCCCTCGACCCAGCCGGCTATATCTTGAACCTTCTTTCTAATCAGATTGCTGAAGAACATGCCGATCAAAAATAACATCAACAATATGAAGAAGAAATCGCGCATTTTGAACGATAGCATTCAGAGCCCTACGCACACCGAAAACTCCGAACAAGGATACGACAGGTAGAGTAACATAATCTAATAGTCTATATAGAGCTAATTGTCTCATAGATGGCGCTCAAGCAAACGTTTATGACTGAAAACTTAACACCCATTCATTATTTTTCAAGTTGAACGTGGTCCAGCTACATAAAATACTTCTCACGATGAAAGTAGCATATGTAGCTATAATATTTACGATTTAATATAACTTGCATTTAAATATTGCAATTATATATATTCGCGCTATCTATCGGGCATTTAACTTAACTATATAAACACAGTTAACATCAACCTATAGCCATGTTCTATGCTTCATTTAACCTCGAATGCAATTAGTGAAATATTATTTCAGTAAATGATATTAGAACTAATTATGTAGTCTATTAATAAGGTATGTATGGCTAATCTGAAACAACAGCATTTGATTCAACCGAGAGAACAAGGTTTTACTTTAAGTCAGGTAAAACTCGGGTTGACAGCGAAATGAGGTAGGACATTTTTGAGACCGCTTAACTCGCAACAATGATTTTTTTAGTAGACCACTCCTTGTGGCAGCCTCATGTAGTCAAATGGTTATTGCGATTTGTTTGCTAGTTTTATAAATTAATTTGTTTACTCGTGTAAATCTCACCATACATACCATATTAATAATAGTAGCTTCGTAGTTTTCCTTGGTACCTATCTGCACAATTAGTTGTTGATGATTTATGACTCTCAGCTTTTATTAGTGCACTATTTAAGTTAATTAAGATTATTTCATCACACTTATTTAAATATATAGGTATATTAATTTGATTTATTTAGTTGTTTATATTTTGCACTATTACAGTGAACCGCTAATCGATTTTGACAACGATCTGTATCATAGCGTGCTAGTGCTGCCTGAATCTGCCAAGGAATCTGGTAAGTACTGCTAGAATTTATATTTCTGAAAAAAAAATACAAAATTTAAACAACAGCCGACCGTGAGACGTAGATTTAATTTAAAAATATATAAGAAAGAAAAAAGGTGTATTATAAAAAGTACCTGGTAGTACATTTATTGGGGCCTTGTTAATAATTTTTCATTTTTGCGTCAGTATTTGTCTTTTTTTGTTAAGTGTGAAAATGCTCAGTGTAATAAATGTACTTGCTTTTGATGTTCGAGAAAAGTTTTTGGGATATATGTACAATTGTACAAGCATATTTTGATTTATGTCATATCACTTTGTTTTGGGATAACGTTTTTTGTTGCAAAAGACCTAGTCATATTTTGATTTTATATTTTTTTATGTACGGTCAGTCTAGACGCACTCTGCATATAGGAGAGTGCGTCCTACACGCCAGATTAACCCGTTTTATTAAAGTAAATCAGTCTCATCCCTTACCTTTAGTCTTGCATTTACCTTAGACATATCTTTATAAGAGTCTGGACCAACACCAATGACTTGTTTTCAAGTTATGTGTGGAATCATCTCTTCTCTTCACCTCTCTCTCTTTCTTATGCCCTGTTCTTAAGGCGAAGATAAGGGCAAAATCTTGATTTTACAGTTATTTCGATATTTTTCTTTTTATATATTTCTCAATAAAAAATAAACTAGCATAAAAAATCTAAAATTAAGTTTTTGAATCTCTTTTTTTCATTTTGATAAGTCTGATTGGTACCAAAATAATTATAGATATTATTAGATCAGTTCTCTAGACGGCCTTTAAGCTATTTTTTCGATATTCTTTTTCCGTTTACGATTTTTAGCAAAATATCTGTAAATTCAAGATTTACCCTTATCTTCGCCTTAAACGAAACCGAGACCTTATTTTGACATAATATGCTATACTATTTACATCAATCCCACTTACAATTCATAGCTTACTCTTACAGTTACATTATCTTACCCGTTTATTTTGTCGCTTGCATTTTGTGTTGTATTATGTTCTGTTGCCGCGCGGTGGTAGGTTGGAATTGCAAAACGGGCGGCGTCAAGTGTCCATCGTGCCACCGGTTCTTCGCGAACCGTTACAACTTGAAGGTGCACATCCGGGACAAGCACGACACGAGGGAGGGGACGCTGCAGTGCGACATATGTCACAAAAGGATGCGCAACCCGTCGTGCCTCCGCGTCCATATGTACCACCATCGTAAGCAGGCCGCTTATCTTGCTCAACTCAGCACGCAGGGTGACCAGATGCGCCTGTAAGTATATGTCATACGGGGTACTGGTAACTAGCTCAAAACCTGCTAAGAGCGGCTTTGGTACGTTTTTTTTTTAAATATTAGTAGGTACACATCACACACGGCTGGTCAGCCCCATACTAAACAATTTCTAGTTTGTATTATGGTTGCTAACATAACTGATTTACTACATATTCATACATAAATACTTTATGTCGATACTACATATTTAACATCCAGACCGACACCCTGTTGCACCCGATGTAGGCCGTGTCGAGAGTCAAATCCGGGAGCCTCTAGTTGGCAGTCCGGCATAATAACCATTATGAGGCAATGACAAAACATATCCTGCCAATAAAATACACTTGTGCATACTTACCGACAATTCCATTTTATTGACTATTCACATAATTGACAATTTGTTTTTTTGCATATTTCTAAGTGTCAGAGTTAAAAATACTGTTGTAGATGTACTATAGCTGTCCTTAAAGGTTTGCGTTATTTAGCAGTAACTTTGTAAGGTAGGTAGAGGCGAGCCCGCGCCGATGCCACACCAGTCACGTACGTAATCTCTGAAGTTTCTTTTGAGTGTGATGTGCTTTCTAACTGTTTTTTGTTTATACTGCTCCCGACTTAGTGTCACTCAAAAACATAAAGCAAGATCACGTCAAGTGGACCCCCCATTTATCACTTGATCATAAAAATTTAATCTTTATATATTTTTCATAAGTACTTATGATGGAAAAATTATCCCCAAAACGATTTTTAAAAATTTTGATTTTAACAACATTTTTTTTATAAAGAAAATTTTAACCACTTTTAACTAAAAAAATTATAAAAAAATCAATCATTTTCTTTAAAAAAAATGTTGTTAAATCAAAATTTTTAAAAATAGTTTGGGGATCATTTTTCCTTCATAATTACTTATGAGAAATATATAAAGATTAAATTTTTATGATCAAGAGGTAAATGGGGGGTCCACTTGACGTGATCTTGCTCATAGGAAGTCAAATTGACAAAATATTTTTATGTACATTTGAGATACATGCGTACATTTGGCACACGTAAAAGATTAAAGTAAGCAATTAAAAATTAATTTTGGCAGTAAAATAATCTTAATTCGTTTTAATTTCAGTGTTCAAAACATCGTCGGAGGAAAATGGCGCGGCGAGGGCCCTATTGGACCTGGCGAATTCGAGAAGTAAGTTGAATTATTTTATTTATTTTTACTTTGGTTCAAGTATAAATTAAAAATTAAAAGCTCCTTCCGTTATTGGTGAAACACACGCACACACATAATAATTATGGGTTACTGTATATATAATGTAAATTAAGTTTTTGTATTGTAGCAGTATTCGTAGACATACGAATATGACACCAAGCAGAATGAAGCGCGCGCCGAAGTCCGACCGTTTTGACAACCTCCATGGATTGCGGCCGCGCCGGAGCGCCAGAGTATTTATACTTGGAGCGAAAGGCTCGTGCACGAGTAACAAGGACGGCAACGATTTCTCACTTGTGACTCGTCCAATCTGTTTTGTAAGCGGTCCAGTTTCGTTACTTTTTGAAAACGAATCTATGTATTAGTATAAGTTTCTTGGAAATAAATTATTCATTCTACCTTTCTACAGTTTACGAGAACAACGCACAAGCTACACTGACAAGCGATGCAACAACAACACGCTGAAGCAAAACCGGAATCTTCACGGTTATATCATGAAATCGCCGGAATTGCGCTGTCTATGCTTATTCCGCCGTTTTGCTGCGACAAATCACGGTTATAGCGGTCGAAGCTGCTGCCAGCGAGTTGAAGAGGAATCAATCACAACTTGCGCAGACGGTCATCGCACAACTAGACAAGACTGACGTCGAACAAATAAGCGAACTGCTCTTCAGGCCGGCCGAGGTTGACATGTATCAAGCTATTAAAATGCACCTGATAACTGCTTATTATTATTAAGAGTCAGACCGTCTACAGTTCTAGAAGCTCTTATCTGATATGGAGCTTGGTGACCAGAAACCTTCACAACTCCTGAGAAAAATGAAGACCTTAGCTCGAGTTAAGCTACCAGATTCTACACTTCGGCTCATGTGGACCAGACACCTGCGAAACCTTACAGACACAGACTTCTCTCGACAAAATTGCTCGATTGGCCGATAAGATGATGGAGTCTTCAGCTAGCTCCCAGGTCTCCGCAGTGTCATATACACTACCATCGCCACCTACGGAGAGAAGACACTCGAGCTTGACTTGAACCTGCGACGGCCATTCAAATGGAATTTCATCATTGTCAACGTTACCAAGCCCATCTTCGGCGCCGACTTTCTCCGGTACCACGGGCTCATCGTCGATCTGAGGAACAAGACTTATTGACCGGAAGACTGACATTTCCACGGTTGCAATCATGCGCGCATCAAATATTCCGATGATCTTACCGTTTGATATTTAGTTGCCGTAACACGATATACTAGCTGAATTTCCCCGGAACTACCAGATTATCTTCAATGAAGCTGAGTTCGAAACTAAACATCAAACATTTCATCGAGACTACTGGGCCGCCGATACATTCACGTGCGCGACCCATCGTACCGCATCGCTACGAGCTAGTCAAAGAATTTAGAAAATGATTAAACAGGGATTATGCCGTCGCAAGTAAAAGCCCCTGGTCATCGCCCCTTCACATCGTTCCAAAGAAGAACGTAGACCTACTTGTCTGCGGTGATTATGGAAGAATGGACGCGGTCACGCCTCCCGATTGCTACCAATTACCAAGAATCAAGGACTTCACGTTTTTTAGCTATCCGGGAAGCACATATAGACCAGGGTCGATAATTTTTGAAACAAAAAAAATTACAGTAGGATGAAACCCATTAGAAAAGAAAGGGAATAAGATCAAAATGAAAGGAAAAATAAATTACCGTTGTTCCGAGTTCGGAAAGTGGGAGGGGGTGAGTTTTTAAGGGTAAAAAAGGTTTATCCCCCACCCCCTCCCACTTTCCGAACTCGGATCGACCGTAATTTATTTTTCCTTTCATTTGATCATATTTCCCTCCTTTTCTAATGGGTTTTATGCTACTGTAATTTTTAACCATTTTTAAAGGCTTCGGCCCTGATCTAGTAGTATTCAGTACCAGCCACTTAAATCGCGCATACCAGCAAGTCTGCGTCAGAGAAGAAGACCGCCATTATAACGCCAATTAGGATGTGCCCCGTCCTCAAAAACGCTATTCAAATATTTCAACGATATATCCACGAGGTGTTGCGGGGCTTGGATATACCTACTTTTTCATCGACGTCGTACTCATTAAAGTGAAGATGAGGCACAGCATCGAGACCCCTAAGAGCAGTGCTGAGCAGATTAGAGGAACATGGAATCACGATTAACCCGTCAAAATGCATATTTGGTCAGCCAGAAGTCACTTTTCTCGGATATTCCGTAAGCAACATAGGAATTAAATCGCCTGCTGAAAAAGTAACCGCAATATGCAGATATTCGCAGCCAACGACAATTGAAGAATTAAGACGTTTCTTTGGAAGGTTGAATTTCTACTGCGATCACATTCTCAGATAAGCAGAAATTCAAGCACCGCTTTATACATACCTCCACAATGCAAAAAAACGTGATCGATCGAAAATCGAGTGGAATGATGAAACAAAGCAGACGTTGAATGAGAATAAAGTGTTTTGGGTTTTGGGTTTGGGTTGGAGTCGTCGAAAATCGCATCCGAAATTTGTGCTGGCTCAGTCAACAGTTCTTTCATGGCAAATGGCTCCCTTTTGGTTACTTTTCGTAGTACCTTTTCTTCTTTTTACGTTAGCGCAGCGCAGTTACAGCGTCTTCGATCGGGAACTTCTGGCAATGTACATTGCAGTGCGGAATTTTAGAAAGCTGCTTGAAGGTAAGTCCTTGATTATATTTACGAATCACAAGCCTTTAACCTACGTTTTCCAAAAGCCTTTTCACCTTACCCTTGCTGGGTTTGGAGGTTAGGTTTGAAGGCGCCTGGGCTTGCGAATCCGCAGATTCCGACGTCCCCGGTGTCGGGTCACGGTTTGCAGACCTCAGGAGTTGCTTCCTGTTCTCTGCGGGCACGGCCACCCTCGGGGCCTCGGCGATCCGCGACGTGCGGTGGCCGGACGCGCTTAGTAGGGGGGAGGTGTTTCTCCAGGGCGTCGAAGCGTGCACTCACCATGGTGCCCAGTGCTCTCAGGATGCTCTGCGTTAGCTGGTCTCAGGCAGTGACCCGCTGACGCCAGGCTGCAGGTTTGACCCAGAAGACTGAGCCCTGCGTGCCATTCGGACTTGGTTTCGGAGCTCATGAAGCTCGTTACGATAGCCCGCCATCTGCTCTTGCAGTCTGGAGTTGGCGATACAACGTCTTGATCTCGTCATTGGTGGTCCTTTTGGTCAGGTCCTCAATGATAGATCGCAAGGTTGATACGGATTCCTTAAGGGCACGTTTCAACGTGAACTTAGGAATCCGTACCGTCCACGTTTGTAGGGTAAAGCCTTCCTTCCTTTATTATATTTTTCGTGTTTTTTCCATTTTGTTCCCACGAGAACAGGGGAAAGTCTCCCTAAGTCTATTCTGAGAACGATCAGAAGCGAAGAAGAAGTGGTTGCAACGTGGTACGCTTCCGCTAGGGGGAGAATTCTGCAGCAGGATTCGTAGACATACGTAGAATAGGTATAACGAGCAGAGTGAGGCGCGTGCCAACGTCCGACCGCTGTGACAGCCTCTGTGGGCCGCGCCGGGGCGCCAGAGTATATTTATACTTATTTATGCGGGAGCGAGAGGCCCGAGCGCGAGTAACAAGGACGGTGACGATTGTGATTCTTCCAATCTGTTTTGTTAGCGGTCTAAGTTCGCTACTTTATGAAAACGCATCTATGTATTAATATAAGTTTCTTTCAAATAAATTATTCATTCTTCCTGCGCTCACCGGAGTTTTACTACAGCGAGCTAGGTCCCCTAAAGTAAGGTGTTCAATTTATTGATAATGTTAGGTTCTATGTGTGTGTGTGTATATATGGTGTACAATTTATAGATCTTATAAGGTTCAGTGTGTGTCTGTGTGAGATCTTGTGTGTATAGAGTCTATTTTTGTTTGTTATAGCTTCGCTGCAACTGCAGGCGGCGGCGTCGATGGAGGTGCTTTAGCTGAACAATCGTTCGTTGGTCCGCCTGAGGCCATCACGCCCAAGGTAAACATTAAAAACCATCCTTTTAGCCGCGAATCTCACGTCCGTTATTACTCACAAAAATCGGACAGTTAGACCAAGTAAAAAAAAGAATGCTAGTAAATGTTCAAGAACATTTCAGCGTAATTTCGTAGCAACGCCCGACCGGTTTTAAGCTATCCCGTGAAACATACTCAAGTTTTGCACTAAATAGGTATCGGTTACACTGGTGGCGATTCAGCGGCACACACGACTAAACTAAATTTAAAGTAGCTCTGCCTCTTTTCGTCATAAATGACCAAAAAGAGATGGTACGATGTAAACCATAGACAAAACATCTAAAATCACGTCACACACGTCAGATTTAGAGCTGATATGACCATTGGGTGCGCTCAATCGCTTACATTTTTAATATTTGACGTGATTTTAGTTACTTTGTGTGTGGTTCATAACGTGCCGTCTCTTTCTGGCCACCTAAGATGAAAAGAGACGGAGCTTCTTTAAATTTAGTTTAGTCGTGTGTGCCGCTGA
The DNA here is from genome assembly GCA_035578125.1 of Mellilla xanthometata. Lineage (NCBI taxonomy): Eukaryota > Metazoa > Arthropoda > Insecta > Lepidoptera > Geometridae > Mellilla > Mellilla xanthometata. The sequence goes on from JAPUBQ010000003.1 coordinate 4,458,749, forward strand.
ATCGCCACCAATATTGATAAACTAAAATTTGATAAACACCTCTGTTCAAGTGGAATTCATACATATACATTAACAGATACATATATCGTCCACGTTTCGTGATTGTTCGCCAATTACGTATGTCGAGTATCGTGTAGTACCTATATCGAGTTGGCTGTATAAGCAGTTTATAATAATGTATTAAAAAGAGAAATACATTACTTATATAGACCGAGCCGGACGTGGAGCGCGCATGATTGCCGCGATACATAGTCCCGCAGCGTGACTATGCGGACCCCGATGCGCTGGTCGAAGTGTTCACGCGACGCTGCCATTGGAATAACTGCGTGTGGACTTACAACTGAACGAAGCGACACTACACTGCCCCACATACACGCTACTAGGTATATATATACCTACTACCTAAACTCACACTAATACGCCTACCCCTTTACTCGCACATACTTAAATGTCTTGTCTTAGTTCTTTATCGTTTATCCAAAATTAGTTAAAACTTAAGAGATGTCTGTCATTCTTGGTAATTTGAGCGTAAGTTAACTATCTCTTTCTTACGCGCGTAAGCCGATGCTTGATAGAAAGAGAGCGATCGAGCTTCTAAAACGTTGAAGCTATTTTACATTTTTTTACATACCTACTATATACAAAATACGAGTAGTCATAGTTGCTCGTGTTTTGTCAAATTTATTTGATTTTGTTCATAGATTCAGCTTTTTTATTTTCTTCAGATCACAGAATCTGCATTTTGTATTGACAGTGATTTGTCTACCTTTTCTGCCTGCGTTTGATAATACGTCTCCGTTAACGCGCGATTTAGTACGTACGAGTAAAGGGGGCAGTTTACTTTTAGAACTCATTTTGAATAGCGAAATCAATAGCGTTTTAAATGTATTTGTTAGTTAGTGTCGTTTGCAGTGAACAGCGCTGAAAGAGAACGGTTTCTTGTAAGACATGTTCGGGGTTGCTCAAAAAAAAGAAATGTTAGCCAAGCCACACTGGATTTTATGCGTTTTTTTTATGCGATGATTAGATTTCTTCGTTGCCTTTTTTTAAATAATTTATTTTAATTTGAATATATAAAAATAAAAAGCAATCCGAATTAAGCGTGAAAATAAATTGAGTTATTCATGCTCAAGAGGCAAGGTCTGCCTCAAACGCTTAAATAGGTACAATAACTTCGCAGTCTCAGAAATAAGAACAAATAAGCATTGTGTTTGTTATGTGACTTCAAAACCGCTGCAAAACTCATTCCATAGATGATCCTCGAGGTAATTGATTTCTTATTGACATTTACTATATACAAGATATGCATGTGTTACTGTTCCTCCTTATTTTATCTAATTATTAAGACTGCAACAGAAAGAGATTATATTATTTTTAGCTAACCTTAGGAACATTTCGTGTATTCATGAAAAAAATATTTGGAAATCTTTAAAAGATATTCAGCCTGTGTTGTAAAAGCGAAAACTCGAGATAACACTTCTGTTTTTCATCCAGTGTGGCCTGGCTCTTACGCTGGGTGCATTTATACATACCTGATTAATCTCAAGAATATACACCACAACGAACAAGATATACATACGTAGCACCATATGATTATTATTGTATTTTATTTTTACATTTACAATTTTATTAATATTATTTTTTTAACAATTCCGAACACAATTTTCCAAAGACTGACACAATATTTTAATTACTTTTACGTAATTATAAAAAATAGAGATTTAGTTTGCTTTTGACTCGCTTTTTGTTTAGTTTTTGTCTTAAGTTCATCGAATATAATATAAAATATGTTTGAAGGTAAATTTTAATTTACTCTGTGGTATTTGAAATGTTGCATCTAAGCACCGGCGCCTACCTGAATATACTCGTTGAAAATAGTTAAAGAGTGAGTCAAAAGTGACGACAAATAAACCATTTTAATGTATAATATCGTCAAGTACAATGTTATTTAGGCAGCTAGGCCGAACCAGTTTAGGTAACTTTATATATAATACACAAGCGTTGCCATTTTTATGACGGATGTACAAAATGTGAACATTTATTTTCATGACAATTTGATTATGCTAAATTGACAGGTGGTAGACACCTTTAGAACAAAAAGCATAACCTTACAGTACAAAATACTATATATTTTTGTATGGTTATTTTTCAAACATATGCTTTATTTAGTTTTAAGTTACATTTATAAGTTATGTTTTATTCAGTATGTACCTGGCATTTTTAATATTGATCAATTAGTGAATGAAATTAGTGGAAAATTATCATCAACATGCTCTATGAATGTATGTAAACATGACGTTTGAAAAAATATTTTACACATGAAATTATACCTCTTAATATTTTTATTTTAAAACGACTGCAAAATATGTAAGATAATAATTGTTGTCCTATCGATACACCGTATTCGATTGCCAAATCTATAGTACGAATTTATTAAATCAATAAAAGGGTATTTTAATGTAACGAACACTATGAAATTAATAGAATAATTCGAGTTTTTGAAACGGAGATTTTTTGATATAGGTATGTTTCGTGTTTGAACTAGTTAAATTATGACCTTACGTTCTGGTCTTATCTGGAAAGGCGAGCTTACGATAGCTTTAACGTAAAGAAGAATCCCATCGTAACGGAGTGGAAGAATTAGTCACTAGGTGAGTAATAGTGAGGATAGCCGGCGCCGCCGCCGTCGCGACTCGCAACGCGTATTGTACGCATCCCAACTATCTACTCTACAATACAACGTATATTCCAAAACATTATTATATAATGGATATACGTCCATAGATCAATGTAGTTAATTTACAAAGGTTTGGGTATTTAACCGTTAATATTAAGGGGTAGTGAAACTAACATTAAAAAAAATGATTATTATATTACATTCCAGTAGTCGATAAGTGTGCATAATCACCTGAATGTTAGATGTTTTATCTCTCGATATTTATTAAGTAATAAGTATATGGTAAGATAACTATAAACATAAATGGAGATTATTAACACAGTAACGTAGTATCGATAGTTTTAGTTGTTAAGCATTTGTTAATAGAATGTTTTTACCAAATTTGTTTCATACCAATGCTGTACGTATAGTTTGTAAAGAGATAGTTGCAGCTAACACAAGAGACTAGTGGCGCGCGCTCTTGATTGCGGACACTTTAATAAAATACAAGAGTACAAATAAGCACTTGAGTGATCGTTCACGCATTGTGAAAGGCGTAATTTTTTTGTAGAGAATGGAGGAGCAAACCGTTTCTGTAAAAAGCGATTTGCAATGCCACTGCCAGAATCTGAATTCCCAGATTACTTATTCTGTAAGTATGTAAAATAGAACGGTTGACCAATTTTGAGAACAAAATATATAAGGTTTCAAATTTGCTCTGAAGAACCGTTATATTTTCCATAGTTAATATATACATAAGTGATATGTAAGAAGTCGAACCTCTGACTCTCGACATTGGGAATGGTATTTTTGTATCAGTTGAGACTAAGAATGGAGGTCATTCTTACTGTCAGTGGTATTTATTGCGAATGGCTTTTTTTCAGACTCTGGCAGTAGAGCAACCTCGTTGTTAGTTGAATTGCATCGTGTCTTCATAATAAATATTAATTAGTGACATTTTCACTCTCGGTTCAAGAGGAGCGCGACCACGTCGCTATAGCAGCTGGGCCATTTTTGGCTCGACCTTTGTATATTTACGTCTGTTTTTTATTATATTTGTATGAATACTCAATACACGTGGCCAAATAGATATTGTAACAGTACTCGTATACTCGTATTATATTTAGCGTATTGATTGTCCATCGTGAATTAATTATAATGACGTTTATATCTGTATATTTTGGCAAAAATTGTGCCGGAACGGCTTTTCGTTCAGTCTTTGATTCTTTACATTCCATTTACAATGTAAACATTCCAAATTATGTCTATTTAAATTTATTTAAAAAAACTTATGCTCAAATAATGAATGTATATGTTGACAACATGAGATCTGTTTCCATGACAAAATCTAGTGTAACTATATTTAGTATATAAGTTATTTTATTGAGATTTTTTTCTGGTTTTTTGTTTGACGTTTTCGGTTCGTTTCAGTCTTAGAGTAAAATCAAAATGTTATTTTATATTGTTTTTTACACATCACAACATTCCATTTTTAATGAAAATTTATTTTGTGATATCTATTTATTTTACAGTTACGTCAATCAAAAAACTAGTGTACAGGATGACCCATAAGTTAATATGAAGTATTATGACATTTTTGCAACGCAGCGCCCTATACAGGTTGCTTTGTAATGGTTTAAGAGGGTTCAGTTGATATTGACTTGTGAGCCACTCTGTTTATTTAGACCACCAATAATAATCACGGTCGTTTTATTTAGTTTTCTTAGTATAATTTTATGCCATACTATTCGACTGCAACTGTATTATATATTGACATTTTCCGTCTTTATACATTATTTCTTAAGTGTTTCTGATCTTAACATTAATTAGCGCAATTTTAATACACGAATCAAATTTTATTTGTGCTCACTTTCGAATAATTTTCTTATTCCTTATATGTATAACTTACTATTAATAATTTTAGTTTAATAGTTAATTCAAATGTACAAAAAGGAATGCTTATAAAGCTAGAGATAATAATCACAAATATGACAACACAATAAAAAAGTATTATCATATTACATAATATTGGCCAGTATTTTTTGCGACTTTGTAATTTTTTTTTTACAATAGTATAATAATCGTGGTAAACGATTTAATTGAATGATTTAAATCTTCTTTGAATTCAACATAGAAATGATAGATCTTATGAAATCCGTTGAGAACTCCTTGTTAAAGTTTGATCATTATGGAAGTAGAGTCAACAAGTATTTTTGTTGGCAATGTTGAATGATGGCCACGAGATTGAACGTAGTGGTGCTGACTCGGTGATAGTAGATACGTCCTTAAAGATGCGATCTCTACTGTTGCTACTCGTAGCACAGGTAAAGCTGGCAGCTTGCAACATTACTTAGTGCTTTCCAGCTTTATTCATTTTATATTACAAGACTAATTACAAGACAAAATGTTTTCTCAGAATTAAATAAACTATGTCCCTGTTAATTAAAAAATAATATCGATATATTATGTCTATCTTACCATCCCGGGCAACGAAATTTTATATTTAAAATTTAAAAAAAAAAACGAGTATTGGAAAAAATATATTATATTTTCTAGATTTATTACGATAGTCGATAAATTCGATTATAATAAAATCGACATTCACATTCTCTCTAAAATAGTTTTATGTGTCCGATAAAGTGATGAAAACATAAGTAATGTTGCCAAAAAAAAAAACGATGTCAATTTTTGTAAAAACGTTGTTGTAGGTAAGACGCGTAAGGTTACAGCACTCGCGGAGTATTATAGCTAGGGTTGTGAGCATATGTGTAACAGGTAGACAATGAAAGTGTGATAACTCTTCAGTTTGAATATACCGAATCATTTACAGAATAAAGTTCTACCTGCAAGATCTTTTTTTCAGGCAGAACGTTATTTTGTCGGATGAGTTGATACTAGATACGCGTACTCGTAATTATTCTCATAATGTGTATGCAGTGCCAACATAATCATAAGCACAATGCTACCACAAATCAATGAAATATAAATATTCGAAAAACATGTTTGTGATCGGCTGTAAGCGTCACAATTTATCTTAACAACTGTAAGCTGTTAAGATTCTAAGAGAAAACTTGATCTAGACATTTTAAAATGAATTAAAACAAATTACACAATTACAATGAACTTGAGATTATAGTAATAATAGAAAAATTGAATATTTTAATAGAAATAATTGATATCAGTATTTATATGATAAACTTTTAGCACACGACCGCGCGTAATCTGTATTTTTTTTTCGTAGTGTACTGATTGTTTTTGTTTAGTCCAATTTATAATTTTGTGAAAAATGTATTATAGAAGAACCAAATACTTATATGAATGCTCGATTTTATTACTTGTATTAATAGAAAAACATAATTATATTTATTAGTTCAATTTTAGTAGATAATTACACCTGAATGTACGAACTTAATGATAACGAATAATACTCGTAATTCCTAAAATCTTGCAGCGATATATAAGTATTAAAATGTTGTAACCATCGAATAAAATAAAAAAAACCCTCTGCCAGACTTAAATCATCTTCCTACTACCAACACACGAAGAAGGGCATATTTACGAGTCTGATTTATTCGTTGGTCTCAACCAGCGAACTAGAGTAAACGAAAGAGTAAGTTCCATACAATTGCCGCTTAGAATTTGAATCCATCTACGCACACAATTATTATGCTATCCTAACGAAACACACACACATAAAGCCCGCATGCGATTGGGTCGACGCCATGCGGGCGCGCGCTGGTAGCTGTTTTGCCCCGCCCACCACGGTATTTTACGCGTGGACGGTGGAACCAATCGGCCAACTTACTATTCTATTTATTCTAGTTCGCTGGTCTCTTATTTGATGATTTATCCTTATCCACAGCTAAATATTATAAACAGCTTTAAAATATTCCTACTTTATGTGAATATGTCGAAAATCTATTTCGGCATATTCACATAAATTAATAATTAGTTTTATGTGATTTTTATTTTATTTATTATTTATAATTCAAGCCTATTATATGAAATATGTACTTCAGTATAATGATAATATGATTCTATGAATTTAATTTTGACAAACCAAGTGATGTTTCTTCGATGAAATATTGTCCCAAGCTCTCTAAAATGTGATTATATTATTATTTACCAATATAGTGTCGAAACTAGTTTACACAAATTTTGTAATTAGTCCTGTCAATTTATACATTCGAAGTTACATAACGTCTTGGGACTTTATGTAACTTCAAAAAGGTTTAAATTTGTTATCGTCATAATATGCACAAGTTTCCACGCCACCTAAGAGGTAGTGTTTTGTCAACTTTTTGAATAGTTATATCTCAGAAACGGTGGCTCGTAAGAATAAAAGTATTGATACATTTATTATAGATAATTTTATGATCAACAATTTTGGTCTGATGTACTTTTATGATAAAACTTACCGTTTTGCTGAAAATATTTTTTTTGACCTTTGACCTTGATTTTTTCCCTTAAACGGGAATGATGGGGAACTTGGAGACATTGTTTATAATTATGTTTTGAACAACTTCACAGAAATTCAGCTTGTTGGGACTTTATGTAACTTCAACCTCATTTTTTAGTCTAAATTGACCGGACTAAATAGCACCAATGATATAATCTTATCCGCTGACAATGTTTTACATGTGTAAATGTAATCTATTTATATATCCATGTAAATGCTATATTACATTGTATACGTATACCTACCCGTTATATTTCTTTTTGTATTATCTTATAAAAACACTCAATTGTCACTACTTTTCTTTATCTTCTTTGAGAACATATGATTCGTATTTATGTATTCTTATTTTAATTTATGTAAACCTTTTATGAGTACATTTATCGTGAAGTACTTAAAATTTTCTTTCCTCTTCACACTTACCCTTTCATCTTTCAGTGATCATGACTTTTTAAAATAACTTCTATAATATCGTCTGTCTATATGTTATATCGTTATATATCGTCTGTCATAACTGAGATGAGTTAACTAAGATAAACGGATTCTGGCTATAACGTTGAATAACTATGAAATTTAAATATACTTGTAAAAGTACTTTTTGTTGCTACTTCTTGGTGCGATAAATTATTGAATATAATATGAATTATTAAAAACTGTAATATTTTGCTATAAACTTTGATAATAATTATTTGACGCAAGTATAAAAGTCCGTTTTAATCTTGAAATCAATCTCTAATGATCCGAGCATATATATACCTAAATATATATATAACTATCATATTCTTATTTAGTATATTAAGATGCAGGTTCGTATGCATAATATTTTGTAACTCACCGTCATTTCGTTAGTATATCCATGTACGACGTTTTTTATTTTTATATTTTGTAGCTTTACTTGAAGTATATAATAAACTGTAATTTTGTATTATTGTAGTTTTATTTGTGCCCCTCCTTTTATGTATAAGTAGTGAATTTACTGCGTTACATACGTAGACTAGTGCATGTAGGTGCACAGGTGATTCTTGATATAAATTTGGATACTGATAAATTTATTTACATATCTGTTATTAATTAAATTACTTAATTTCGTTATCAAGATGTAATACATACCCACGTACATTTTCAACAAGTTATTCTAAATCAAACTTCGATAACTTATTCTACAAAATTTTAGGTATGTACGAATAACTTTGCCTTAAGCTATTATTTCTATTTTTTTTATATAATAAATTTTGTATACAATTGAATTAATTATTAAACAATATTTATTATACGAAAGCACTTCCAGTAAAAAAATAAATTGGTTTAGTCTAGAATAACTGGCTCTCAACCGCCGGCTGACACATTTTTCAACTTGAGGGTAGGTAGTTGCTAGCCAGTAGCGAGTATCAAACCCAGGTAATACATACCACAAACGTAATTATTAAGCAAATTTTGCACTCGATCTCTAGGGCATTTGGTAGACTCTCTAAACATTAACATAATGCGCGAGTCCGAATCGCACTTGGCCAATTAATTACCTCTTGAGGTACGGAACCGTAAAAATAAAACTAACTCTCTTCAGGGAAATAAAGCGAAAATATAATAGAAGTGAGGGCGTTTATAGCCTTAGCCAGTACTGTCCGGCGCGTATTCGCGAGTAGTCTGGAAGGCCCTCGATCGGGCCGATGGCGGCTACGGCCGGACACCGGTCATAAATGTACTGCGTGAGTACGCAACGCACGTCGGGCGCAAACACGCGGTCAATTGCGCATATGCGCTCGTCAAGCGGCGGCCGGAAGCCCTGGTACAGCATCCAGCGCCCGATATCGTAGCACGTGCTGGTCATGCTCTCGCTCTTCGAAAGTAGTTTCGTCTTGAGAACGCGCTTGGCACGCTCCACGTCCGAGTGCGTGATTGAGCTACACATGTGCATCCACTGGTCCTGCAACAGCAACACCATGTCGTCCAACGCCAGGCTCGGGCCTAGGAACTGCACGCCCCAGAGCCCCGTATCCTTGTAGTTAATGTTGAACGCGCGGTACGCGTCGCAAAATGGAGACGCCGACGTGACTTGAGCCACGTGCCATGCGTGATCGGTTCCGCCGGGCTGCGATCGGTCCCACCCTCCCACCAGCTCCTTGGCCACTTCCAGTACTACGTTGTCGTCGTCACACAGGCTCGATCCCTCGAATGCGATTGCCACGTTCGCCACCGCTAACGAGTCGTTCCGCCACATCATCTGAGACCCGGTGAATCGGTATGTGTCACGATCTATGCACTTAGTCGGCTCCAGCTTACCTAAATACGCGTTACCTAGGGCAACCATCTGCTCGTGCTTAACGCCGCCCACGCCGACGAGGATCGTGCGGTCAGCGTCGTAGAATCGGTTCATGAACGAGGGTACGGTCTGGCTGTTGAAATTGTACAGATTGCAACTGGGGCCCATTACGGTCCTTTCGAGCGGAGTGCCCTGAAAAGCAGTGGCGTGCAAATAGTCGTCGAGAACTCCGTTAGTATCCTCGTCGTGCTCCAGCATCTCGTTGTAGACCACGTTCTTTTGCGCCTCGATCTCCTGCTGGTTGAAGGAGTTGTTAAACACGCAGTCAGTGAGGATGTCCACGACGAGAGTCACGTCCTGGCTCAAACACTGGGCATAGTACATGGTGAAGTCACGGCGTGTGTGGCTCCGGAAGCGAGCTCCGGTGCATGACATCTGGTCCTCCAGCATGGCTCTATTCCGCGCGAATGTTCCCTTGAAAGTAATGTGCTCGAAGAAATGCGTGATACCGTTTTCGAAGTCGCTCTCGACCCGTGGTCCGGCGTCGACGAAGATGCCAACGCAAGCGGAGCAACAATCGCGTTCCTCTGTGGCAATAGTGAGACCGTTACAGAGCCGCGTGGTCTGTAGCACTGGCATGTTGCGCAAAAAGTGCTGGAACGTCACGGGATAGGGCTTGCACCGCACGCTCGTTTTCAAGGGAATCCATGTCGATCTTAGTACTCTTTTTGTGGTCTTTAACATTTAGAACACGTTGGCGCTTTAATATTATTTGATTCTGTAACAAAATAACTATTAGAAAAATGTGTGACGCAACTTGTGAAAGATGTTAAAAAATACATTGACATACATATTTAAATACTTCAATAAAGTAAAAATTTACTAAGAAAAATCAGCATGACAACTTTTCATTTTGTCAGTGATATTTGCGTGTCAATCGTGTTGTCAATATAATTTTTACTTGAGCAGTGTACTTTTACGTGACTTTTTTACACAAAATATATTAGTGTAGTAAAGTGTTGGATTAGCTTGAACAATGTTTAAATTGTTAGGGCGCGTGGCAGTGGCGCGGCGGCCACTGTGTCGGAGCAGCGGCGCCAGTGTAAGCTGCTGCCCATGCGACCCGTGCGATCCCGGAGTCAACGTCACCATCATCCACAACGGCATTCGCATCGCCACCGAGTACCAGCCCTCACCGCTTACTTGCATGACGCTCCTCGTCGAGGCGGGCTCCCGCTTCGAAACCCCGTACTTAAACGGCGTCACACATTTCTTGGAACACATGGCCTATAAAGGTTTCGTTGGAATGAGCAGAAACAACTTCGAACTTTCCCTCCTGTCTAACGGAGCGAAAATGACGGCTGACACCTCCAGGGAGATCCAAACGTTTACCGGCTTGTTCCCCTCGGAATACGGTTACCTCAACATGCTCGATAATCTCGCCGCTGTCGTCACTAATCTGGAGCTGAACAGTTGTGAAATTGAAAAAGAAAAATACAACATTTGCTTAGAAATGATAGACGAAGACAACGACCCCAAATCTGTCGTCTTTGACTACTTGCATCAAACCGCCTTTCAAGGTACACCACTAGCGCAGCGAGTCATAGGCAATACGAAGAACGTGTCCGGTTTCGATAGGGAAACGTTGCGGCAGTTCCTCTGTCAGCATTACCAGCCTTACAAGTTTACTGTGAGCACGGCGGGGGACGTGTGTCACGAGCATTTAGTGAGTGCAACGGTCGCTCGGCTCGGCCATCTGTGCGGGAACCCGTGCTTCGAATCGGAAGACGGGCCCGCGCGGTTCACTGGTTCACAGGTCATATACCGCAATGATTCGATGCCGTTCGCGCACGTGGCGATAGCGTTCGAGGCACCCGGGTACAACCACCCCGATTACTGGAAATGCGTGGTCGCAAGCCATATCATCGGGAGTTGGCACAAGTCCATGGGCGGCGGTTACAACAATGCGCCGCAAGTAGCGCAAGCGGCCGCGATAGACGACATATGCGATAGTTACCAGTCCTTCTACATTACGTACAGGGACGTCGGCCTGTGGGGTATATATTTCGTATCGAAAAGAATGTCCATCGAGGATATGGTGGAGAATGTTCAAGATGCGTGGAAGCAGCTTTGTGTTACGATGCAGTTCGGTGATATGCAACGGGGACTGAATGCGGCCAAGCTGCAGATTGTGCGGGATGTGAACGGCGTAGTCAACTCCAGTCGGGATATAGGAACTCAGCTGTTCTATAAATGTACACGGCTGTCTCTCGAGGATAAGCTGTTCGCACTATCGGTCATCAAGCTTGACGAACTCCGCGAATGCATAGATGGACTCATATACGACAAATGCCCCGTGGTGGTGGGTGTCGGACCCACTGAGAACTTGCCGGACTACTCGAGGATCAGAGCCGGCCAGTACTGGCTGCGGCTATAGTCCATCCAGCTGCTATACCTGCGCATTTGTTATTTATATCATTTGTATGTCCATGATTACGTACATATAACGCCTTCAGTGCAGTCATTTCATACGAGTACAAGAAAAATTTTTTATTATATTATTTTTAAACACACTTATTATCGTTTCAGCAAAGCTTTTTAGAAGTTCCTATGGCCACTATTATCTAGTTATTATAACTTGACCCGTAAATCGAATAGCATCAAGTGACTCATTAAGACAAAACAAATAAGCCAAAATTTATTGGTCGTCTTTCGGTTCCATCTTCGGAACACCTCCACGAACATTAATTTATTATAATAGAACAGCTGAATATTAGTAGCGTATACAAATTAAACGCTTTGCCGAGTGGTATAAGGAATTCTTATTTTGACTCTAAGAAAATATTATTTCTTATTATATTTTTTGACTCTAATAAATGTGATATTTGGTCCATTCTGCCATAAATGCCATAATAACCCATCTGTTGTAAGAGGGCCCTCTTAATTATTAATTTTATTTTATTTAATAATTTATTTTTAAAGTTAATACATTATTAAATATTCCATGAATATTTAGATTTAGGTTTCCCGTAAAGATCGAGTATAAAATTGCTTAAAATTACTTTTGTTGTATATCTTAATTATAATATTTATGTTATTTTAATTATTTATTTGGAAAAGTTACATTTATAATATTCTGTGAAATTTTTAGGCGTCTACTTGTTACCGTTTTTAATATATCTATCTATCTAAGCCTATAAATCAGCCCACTGCAGGGCAAAGGCCTCCCTACCGTCCCTCCACTTTTGTCTGTCCTGAGCAACGGTCTTCCAGTGTGGGTTGTGTGTGTCGAGATCGTACCGCCATCTCATCTTGTGCCGGCCGGGACGCCGTCTATTTGGTGGGCTCCATGCGGTTGTGGTTTTTGCCCAAAATATATCCGGCATGCGGGCGACGTGCCCGGCCCAGTCCCACTTTAGCATTCCGACTTTCCGAGCTACGTCTACTATCTTTGTTTGGGATCGAAGTGTGGAGTTTCTGATCCGGTCGGATAACTTCACTTAACACACTTCGTTCCATAGCGCGTTGGCAAACCCCGAGTGCAGATTTATGTTTACGTGTCAAAGACCAAGTCTGTGCGCCATATGTGAGAATGGGGAGTATGCACATGTCCAGGAGTTTTCTCTTTAAGGACAGTGGTAGATTTCCTTTCATAAAGTCTTTAAGGGACCAAAAGCTCTTCGAGGCGTTTTCGATGCGTCTGTTAACTTCTTTCTCTTGTCTCGCCTGGAAAGAAACATTTGGACCCAAGTATATATACTCCTCGAGCAATCTCCACCTCTCCGACGCAAATTTAGCGTCTGACGCTGTTGGTCATGACCTTGGTCTTTGACATGTTCATGCGAGGTCCAACCTCGAGGCTTGTCTGGCTGAGGTCTTAGCAAAAAATATAAAAAAAACGTTAATTGTATGAGATTTCCTTGATATTTTTTTTTTAATTTTTAGTGTAGTATGTTATGTAGCGGCACAAGAAATACATAACTTGTGAAACTTTTAGCCTTCCAGCTATCACGAAAGTAAATTCGAACTAACGTTCATTCGCAGCAGCGATTTTCGATTTCGATAAAGTTGTTTCGCACCAAAGTTAATTCGAACTAACGTTCAGTCGATCTTACGTTCGTCGAACAAAAATTTTCGAAGTATCGTGACGGACCCGTCTGAGATAAAGACTGGTGACAGACAGAGGAGCATTAGTAATAGAGTTTTTACTTGAAACGTAGACAGACACTGACCTCTATTTCTACTAGTACGGTAAAATTAAGTATCACGCTAGTATAAATATAAATTGAACTGTATAATACTAGATAAGCTACATATTAAACACTTAAAACGTTAATAAGATCGCGGAATCGATGAAAACAACAGGACGGCCATTTGCAATTGCGCAATATAGGTATGTCAAATTTAGTTCCCAGGACGCTCAAGGAGGCGCTTCAAATCGGCACAGAAAATTGCTGTCAGTTTGTATGGCATAGCCTGTCCAGCGTACTAGTAGAAATAGAGGTCAGTGGTGTAGACGGAGAAACCAAAAAATCTTTAAAAGATTGCTTAGGTATTAATCACGATTTTAATGAGGTTTCATTTGATAGAGTGTTTTAAGAGGAAGGTTTTATGTGTCATACACACAGAAGAGAAAAAAACTATGGAAGTGCAATGCACCAAAATTAATATGGGAACCGCTGTCGCCAAACTCACACAAATACACCGATAATCATATATTGCACTACAAAGAAACAATTGGTTTGATTTGTAGTTTAAGTTTATTCAAAACTAGCCTACGTCACAGATTTAGAAATAAACCCTGCCATTCTACAAATAAGATTTATTTTGCTTTAGCGACAGAACGTATTTAAGATCTATAATCACACTAGATTCGATTGACGAGTGAATTCCGCTACTCGACCATAGATGGCGGTGTTCTCAGTGTTAGCAATTATAAGCTTAATTGCGTTAGGCATATGGTTGACATTTGCGTGATCGGTCCATTTCTGCTACTACTCGGTCAAGGCCGCACCACGTAGCGCATTGAATTACTTTATCGATATCGATGAATACGCGATATTTTGTTCACTTCGCATAAGACTTGTTGGGAGTATATTTTTTATTTGTAACGTCACAATCATTAATAAATTATAATAATTACGTTACTATTTAAAATACTGATTATATTTTTGCTACAAAGCATCTATGCAACCTTATACACCTATTAAAATAAATTTCGTTTACGAATGAAAGCGACCTTTTACTTGTATTGTAATGTAAAACTAAATAAAGAATTAATTTAAATAAACATTTCAATATTCGACTTGACCTCATCACTATTTGAGTAGAGAAGTATTTTCGAGAATGTTCTACTAAATAGAATCAAACCAAAATAAACTTTATCTTAATTGTATAAGGTTGATTTTGTCTAACCGTTCTATTAAATATGAGTAAATTGAAAAAATAAGACTTTTATTAGAAAACAATGAAAATCGTACGTACCGATGGACCGTACGAAACACCTACATTTTTAAGATTTTTGACGTGACAACGTCTTTAATTAGGTTGCGGCTGGGAGTCACTTATGAAAAAGTGTAACGCCCGGTAACGTTACGATGAGTCACCGAACGAGAGAGAGGCCCGCCGAATGCCTTGCGTCTCTCTCCCACTCAACTATGATCGGTCTGCCGCGCGCGCAGCACGCGGCAGACGTTGTCACGTAAAATCTTCGCCCGTAAAACCGACTTTACAGGCAACCATTTTTTCTCCTACTGTAATTTTTACACTCCAAAACGGAACAATACGGCATAGCTAAGGAAATACGAATTTGACGCGAGACGAGCAACTCGACGCGATGTCAGAACGCGACTGGGATCAGTTAAGCGTAACAACTCTTAATAGTGGCACGCGTGCCACGCCTACTTAGCATTTCCACTGTTTTTTTCTCTTCCGTGGTCATACATGCACGATTTATCAATATTCGAACAAACGCTCACTCGCAGCAGCGTTTTCGATATTAATTTCGAACCACGAATTAGAAAAAACAGAATAATCTAAGTCAGTCGATCTAACGTTCGTCGAACATAACTTTCGAAATAATTTTACGGACCCGCGTTTTGTACACTGGCCTGATTTGTTTCTTTTGTCTATGGGCCTGTGCCACCAACTCACGCTATTCGATAAACCATAGACAAATGCCACTGTCAAACACAGGTTTTTTTCTTGTTACGTAGTATCTGTGAATCTGTGCGTACTTGCGTAGTATGATACGATCAAATCACTAAAAAATTACGTTTGCCTGCGCCATTTTATCTCCGGAATTCTGAAGATCTCCAAATAGTAAACGAAATAAAGGTCAGTGAATACCTACAATTAAATATTTCAGTTCTAGAATCAATTCATAATTTGAAGTATATTTTCGTTTTCTAAGAGCACTTTGTCAAAAATTGTTTGGTTAGATTTTTGAAAAATTTATATCTCGTATTGAAAGTACCTATAGTTTTGACTGAAACAAGTCATAGTAATAAGTAGCAGTTAGTTTGATTCTGTGTACGAGTGTGACATGGAATTGAAGGTGGTTCCGAAGACCGTCACACCTGCATGAGCTCCAATGCCCGTCGCTGCTCGGTACAATCAACACTGTTTCGAACAATGTTGTATAGCATAGTGAGGTCTGCGGCACCAACCTTTTATACAAATGTAAGAGATGATAGTGATAGCAACCTTCTTCATAATCATCATGCCAGATAGTTTAATAAAAAAGAGAAGGAATTTACGCTGGGGGTTTTCAAGGATCTTTAAATATTTATCTTCCACGCTTGTGAAGCATATTAAGTTGGCTCCACACCAAGGAGCTATAGAGGATCATAAGTAGCTTTCTGTGTTTAAAATGCCTATTTGCTAAAACCTAGAGATTTCATGGATTAATCATAAATAAATCTTCAGTATTTAAGTTTATGTTTCTAATGGTATTATAAGTTACACAAAAATTTTAGATATATGTCTCGCTAATGCAGGTAAATGTGTAGCGTTTCTCTCTTATAGAGGTATGCAATAACAAGACATAATTATTCATGCTTTATGTAATTTTATTTTACAGCACTTAGACTTTATAGAGTCTTTTGATTTAATAATATAAAATAGGTGGATCTGGTAAATTAAACTCCCTCTGAATTTCATTTTGCGATTTTCCGGATTTAAACACATTCACTATTTTGAGTTTATCACTTAATGACAGTATTTTAATTATCCGTTTTGTCATGATGCAGAACAGAACTTTCCTCCTCAATTGATGAACGATAAACTGAGTAAGTCCGACAAATAGGTCGGTACACCAGCACAAATGTCCATTTGAAAAGAATGCGATAAAATAACAATGATATTTAGTTCCACGAAATACAATAGGAACAATATTGATGAGGAAACAATACAAAAATAATAGTAAGAAGTTCGACGAAAGTTAAGAATGAGTAATATTACTGCTATTTAAGCAGATGTTAAATTTGTAATTTGTTTTGTCATTTATTCCTCCTAAATAATATACGTAAATAAATAAAGCTCCACTGTAGCTTTAGAGGTATAGATAAGTAGCAGTCTCACTTACGGAGGTCCATGAGGGAAAACGACTCTTTCAAAGGTTTCTGTTTCTCGCTAATAGAGGTTTTGGGAGCTTAAAATGACGGGTCTTGGCTATTACTTTCACTTATAGACTTTTCTCACTTATCCAGTTCTCACTCACCGAGGTTTGACTGTATACCTACACATAAAGAGTATTTATTCTAACACAATGTATTTCTGATCATCTGATATGTACAGCAAAAATCTCTATAATTAACATAGAAAATAAATAGGGCTCCCATGGAACAAAAGGGATTATAACCAATTTATACAAAAGTCCAACCCTCACTTTGCTGATGATTTTTTGTCATGTTAGCTTTTCATTTATAATTTTATTTATAGCATAAAAATGTAAAAAAAAATTAACTATGTTATTCTTTTAAAAGTTTTGTTTGACTTTGTTCTAATTATGAAGGATTGCCAAATTGAAAGTTACAATTAAATTAAAATTAAACAAAGTTTATGTTATTATATATAATAACAAACTAATGTGACAAATACTGAATAATTTACATTTGCTGTAACTTATATAATAATGTCATAATATGAGATATGTATATACCTTAATATCATCATAAATTAAGATTATTATTTTGTATTCATTCATTTCTCTAAATTAAATACAATCTCTAAATTATATACAAAAATATTATAAAAAACCTAAAAGTTAAAAAGACAAGGCCCAAGTTACTGGTGGTAGTAGCTACAGGGACTGCAACCTTCAGAAAATGTGCTCCATGTCGAGTATTGACTGCCTTCTGTATCCAACCTTTGTTACACACATCTTGCGAGAGCCTCTTGAGATATTGGTTGAAGCTCTTCATTATGAGGCTGTTTACCAATACATCTATCCTTGAGTCAACATCAATATTTTCATTGTTATTTAATTTGTGTTTGTATTAAATTTTGTTGGGTTCTCTTTGGGTCTGAATGTTTAATTGCATCATATTATTTGTTACAGGAAAGATGATGAGTATTAATGAAGTTTTTCAAGATGAGATCACAAAAATAACAGCTCTCTGTGTACCTGAGCACCTGCAACCTGTAAAAACATCGTCTGAGTTACGGTAAGTACATATTACTGAAGAGGCATCAGCGAATAATAATAATAAAATCAGCATAGAGCACCAAGAACATAATATGTTAGGTTTCTCTCTAGGATTTACTCTTATATCAGGGGTGCCTTAGTAGCACCTGTAGCTCGGATAGTTAAGGTGATCTGACACGGTCATCGAAATTAACAAACAAACAACTGTTGGTGCGGATGGTCTTTGGATGGGTGACCATGCACATCGTTTTAAAAGGGGCATTTTTATCTGGGTGCTATCATGGCTACTAGTCTTAGCCAAGTTAGAGGTCTTCAGGTAGATGATTACTCGACACCAAATATACACCTTTACTTCCTACATTTGTATTATGTTAAAAAAATCCTTGATGGGATTGTAATTGGTCATATTGGGTGTTAAAATCATCCCCAATAATATTTTCACATAAAATAACCACTGCATTGCTGGTGTGATGTCAATAGAAACTAACTACAATGGTTAAATAATACTCAATGTCTATTCAAAATATTGTTAAGCATTCATGTTTGTGAATGAAATGACACAACATTTTGTTTGGTACTTTCAATACCTCTAGTGTTACATACATGCTTTATATATGTATATTGTATGTCATATTGTTGAAGATGGCTTAGTTTATTTTTATTTTTTGTATTTGTTGTTATTTCGGCAACAAAAATACACAATTTCAAGTTTCTATTTATCAAAGGTTTTTAGATACAGTCCATGAAGGCTTAGATATAGCGTAATGGGAAATGCATAACTTGTGAAATTGACAGCTTTCTGGCTATCACATTTTCTAAGATACAGCCTGGTAACAGACAAACAGTGGAGGCTTTTTTATTGTATCCCGCAAACTACTATCCAACTTCAGTAATATAAAAGTTGGTGCTCCAAAGCTTTGAGGTCAAGAGTTTTCAGACCAACAGCCGCAAAAGACAGTTTTTGTGTAGTCACCTTAAGATTAAGATTAAGAAGAGTCCACATTCACATCAGATCACTTGGGCTTGCCGAGCTATAGGCGCTACAAGAAATGAGAAATTAAATGTTTTGATTAATTTGTTTACAGGTCCATCCGAACTACAGTCTGGGAAGCCATAGACCGACTCGGGCGGCACTCAGCATCCTCTCAAGGCTTGTCCAAAGTAATCACTACCTACAATAAACTGGAGTCGAGTAACTGCATCGTGTATATTGTAAAGGATGGGTCTGCTAAAAAGTAAGTAATATTTAAAATACTTTTATATAATACTAGCATCCCGAGCTCAAAAATAATGTAAATTTCAAAAAGAAGTAAAATATGTCCTAATAATAGCCAGGGATAATGTTGCTTCCCAACGGTAAAAGAAATTTTTAAATTGGTCCAGTAGTTTCGGAATAGCGTCAAAAAAATTTTTTTTTTCCTCTTTATTATATTGGTATAGATGAACGTTCAATGTCTAATACACACATCACATCAGTATTCATTATCGCGTATTTGGCATATGTGGTAAACAATTATGAATTGTGGACAGTATATTTGAGAATGTTTTATAATTCTATTTCAAAGGTGCCGAAGATCGTATTTGCCTTTGTATTTCGGCCATTCAGGGAACCGAACTTTGGAAAACAGTTTCCTACAAGACTTTTTTGTCTAAGTAACTGGTTTCTAGCAAGGATTCATTTATGCTAAGTAGCTATTTTCCTAAAATGTATCATGTCGTGTATTCATAATTTTGTATGCCAAATATACCGAACACCGGTTATCGAAAACAATTAGCGATGTTAATTACTTATTAAATATAACTTGCAAATGAGAAGTCAGAGTGGTAGCTCAGTTCTGGTGTAAAATGTTGTAAGATCCAGATTATTCCGTATTTCAGTATATTGATTCAGTCCCTACTTAAGGGACCTGTCTTAAGATGTTACGGTTGAAGTAAACATGCATTTGAGTCAGAAACAAAACTAGTTTTATTTACCAAAAAAGTGCAGTGAGTGAGTGAGTGAGTTACGAATACAATATAGGAACTCAAAGGTGTCTTGGTTTAGCTTTATTTTAAGACCTATACAGAAAGAAAGAAAAATAACACATTCATGTCAAACACAAGACACATCATGAAAAATTACATGAATTAAATATAAAGCCAAAGGAAAGAAGACATTATAATCTCATATTTTTACACTTAAATTAACTCGGTATCCCAATGATATCAGCTCAAAGGTAGAAATTATGTAGAATGGAGGAATGTAACAACAATATATATATTTTTTGTTTAATCCACAGTGGTGCCGGAGAGGCAATAGGCTTGTTGAAGGTTGGACGCAAAAATCTATTTTTAAATAGAAAAAACAACAGTTTATTGGAAGTTTCCCCTTGGTGTATTTTAGATTTCTTTGTCGAACCATCCTATCAACGTCATGGTCTCGGTGCGAAACTGATTGATTACATGCTCAGGGTAAGCATTTTTCAGTTATATTTCTTTTATACAGCAAACTAGAATAAACGGAAGAGTAATTCCATACAATTGCCGCTTAGAATTTCATATTTTGTATCCTATTACGCACAGAATTATACTGCTATCCCAACGAAACACACACACACACATACACAAAGCTCTCACGCGATTGATGCCGTGCCACCACACCATGTGACGCCTCGCGGGCGCGCGGGTAGCTGTTTTGCCCCGCCCACTGCGGTATTTTACGATTACGAGTGGAACCATTTCATCGGCCAAGTTACTATTCTATTTATTCTAGTTCGCTGCTTTTATAGCTTTGAATCTGCTCCCGCGGTCTGAGTTCCGTTAATTTCCGTAAGAGTTAAAATCCCGTTAAAACATTTCATGCAACCTACATTTAAGATGTTATTCAAATGGATAACATCTGCTTCTGGTTTAGCTGCTTAAGCGTTATTTATCAACTAAACTATAAGAATCTTTGTCCTAACTCATTTATCTTAAGGTAACACAGAGCCCAAATGGCTGGTCTGGTTTGGGGTAAGAAAATTTAGAGGCTGTATTTCTTTTAGTACGTAGACGTGTACTAAGAACGGATTTTTGGGAATTCCAACCCAAATGAGTTAAAAGGGGATAAAAGAGTATGTACCTATGTGTAGTTTATATTTAAAATAATAAATAACGGTATAATTTAGTGTTTCCCAGGGGTGAATTAAGGGTTTGTAATGGGAGTGAACATTTGAATGCAAAGTAATTTATTTATCAAGTCAACAGCTTTAAAATGATTATCAGCATTAATAAGATCAGCGACGCCATGTCTCGGTCTTTAGAAACCTCTGTAATAAGCTGTGTCTACTCTTGTAGGAGACAAAGATGTGATAGTATGTAAATTATTATTTTCAGTTTGATATCTTAGCAATGTAATGTCTATTTAAAGTTGGCATGGGAATGGGAAACTATAGAATTTCCTGTATGTTATAGGTCTCGATCATTGTAGTTTCCACAAGATACAGCTAGTGTATAATAATTTTATAGATTACTATTTCGAAAACATTGTTTGTGTTATTCTGATGTATAAGATATACAGGACTTTAATTAAAATCTATTCAGTAGTTTTTTCGTGAAAGGACCAGACATCCATACAAACATTTACGTTTATAATATTATAATATAAGTATGATTAAAAATTGCGATGTTTCTTCCAGGACTTGGACCTTAGCTTGAACGCAATGGCCGTCGATGGGCCGTCGCAGTCAATGAACGCGTTCCTAGAAAAAAAATATGGGATCGTCCTGGAAAAGCAATCAAATAACTTTGCACTCCCACCCAAGTTTTTTGATTACGTAGATCATATTCGGTAAGACTTTGACTACTTTGCGTTTTCGAGGTGTTTGTGGGTTCGACAGTGACAAAAACTTTCAGTGAAAAACAATTTGTGGATCGTGTGGAACATTGAACTTTTTGCATGGTTGATAAAAATAAATTGAATATTTCTCAAATTCCAAAAGTTTTAGATCAGTAGTTGCTTGTGTTATGTATGTATATAGTCTCTTTTTAAAGGATCATGATGTATTTCGGTTGCCGTTACTACAATAAATACTGAAATATGTCCAAGTAGGAGTCGAGCTAGTGCGTGAAAGATTCCGTACCATTTTAAAAAAAATTGCGCAAAAACACGCTTGTTGCAGGGAGCCCCCCATAAATATAAATTTATTTTAAAATTTGATAAGTACGTACGTAGTTAATTAAATATAATTTGTAAAATATTATGAAAAGTATTAAGTATCTATATTATATTCTAAAAAAATATTTTTTTATATGTTGTTATAGCGGCAACATTAATACATTATTTTGGGAAAATTTCTTCCTATCTATTACGGCTTATGAGATACGGCCTGATAACAGACAGCGGAAGCTTAGTAACAGGGTCCCGTTTTTAGCTTACTCAACAAAATGAGAGGGGCATAGTGATTTACTGCCGTTTCTTTTTATTACAATGATACGGCACTCTTCTTGTGCGAGTACGACTGGCACTTGGCCGTGTAGTAGTATATGTCGTGGCCAAATCGCTGAATTGATCATTTCATGAAATGTTTGAACATTTCGTGAAGTGGCCAACTAATGGTAACCAAATCATTGAACGATAAACGTTTAGCGATTTGGTCACCCACGTTTGACCATATCGTGAAAATGGGGTAACCATAAAATATTTAATGAAAACTCAGAACAATGTGTTACGTACTTGTTTATTTTTAGTTGTTTAAATTGTTAATTGAATTAAAATAAATATAACATAGTGACCTAATCTACAAAGACACATGGATCGAGAATGTATAGAGCCTGTTTTTGATGTGTTGAATCATTTTGAGTCCCATGTCCAACACTTTTGTGAACTTCCTTCAATACTGCAAAATAAGTCTCCATCGGAATTATACGAATCGTAGGACTTTCGGCGTTTTTTTTCTTGAATATGAAGTTTTCCTTTTCGACAGTTTCCATAATATCATATTTGATAACCACTAATATTTCATAGACTTCTTCTTCGTGGTCACCTTACTCTCGTGCGCGTACTAAAGGCCGCCACCTTGACA
This sequence comes from Mellilla xanthometata, assembly GCA_035578125.1. Classification (NCBI taxonomy): domain Eukaryota; kingdom Metazoa; phylum Arthropoda; class Insecta; order Lepidoptera; family Geometridae; genus Mellilla; species Mellilla xanthometata. The sequence continues at coordinate 4,481,810 of JAPUBQ010000003.1, forward strand.
CAAACAAAGCGCTTACAGCGCCTCTACCGGTAGTCAATGAAACAATTTCACGATATGATCGATTAAGATTGATTATTTCATGAAATAGCAGCGCGTCCAGCTGGCCCTATCGTCAAACGATTTCTTATCATTGATCTGGGCACATCATGATATGGCCAATGGACAGTGAAATGTTTCGTGAAATGCAACCATTTCATTAAATGGCCAATTCTACGATGCGGCCACGACATATATACTCGCAAGCAGATACTATAGTAGCTGTTATTGTTTTTCAGGGCGGCCTCCGGTGATTCAACGCCGGTTTCGGGTGGAGCCGGCCGTTTCACCGCAATTCAGCCGCGGTCTGATATTGGAAAGGTACCAAACTTATATCCAGTTATAAAAGTAGAATAATAATTATAATTATTATTCGCGCGGATCTCGTCGTGGCTTATTTGCACAAATAAACACGGCGCATTACGAGCGTCATAATCGGGGACAAGCATCACACGGACTGTTACCGAGGAGATCTGCGCGCACACCTAATAATATGTCTTACGATAACAGTTTACAATTTATAGGCATTGGTGGCGATTCTGGTGTACATACGACTAGTTAATTTAAAGTAGCTCTGTCTCTTTTCATCATGAGTGAACAGAAAGAGACGGCACGATCTAAATCACAGACAAAACAAGTAAACCACGTCAAATATGGAAAATGTAGGTAGTTTAAGAGCTGACACAATTGGGTGTGTTGTAAAATTGCCTACATTGTCCATATTTGACGTGATTTTAGTTGTTTTGTATATGCTTCAAATCGTGCTGTCTTTTTCTGTTTACTAAAGAGGAAAAGTGACAGGAACTACTCAAATTTAGTTTAGTCGTGTGACCGCCAGAATTGCCACCCTCTCGCTTGCTTTACTAAGTGAGTGCGAGCGAGAGCGAACTATTTTCCGAATGTTCTCTTTATCGACGCAAGCAGTAAAAGTGCATTTAAAAAGTAGATTGAAATAAATAATGCTTTTCCAGATAATTCATGGCGATAGCCCGCTGTCGTCGACGCAGCGCTGTACAAGGTTTGAAATTGACTACCATAAATATTATTAAGAGTTTCTACACTACCGGCAAGTTCCGATGATTCCTTTAAACAATACATACATACAACCCGGTCACATTATTTTGAGACCTGGCGGCGATGACGTCACGTCGCGTTGGCGCACTGATACGGTGCGCAAAACAAGCACCTCTAGTAGGATATTATTTTAACAATAAGATTTCCAACAAAACAAATATTGTCTTAATTAATTTAATGTAGGTAATATTAATATAAAATATTATTAAAAATAAGTCATTATTGACATGATTAAAATGATGAAAAATAAATTAAACAATCTTGGTTAAGTGTGTACAAGAAGTGTTTATTACACAAAATATATAAGATAGATAAATATAAAAAATATACAACGAAAACAAGTAGACGCGTATCGGCAACGGAAGTGCTAACCGTACTGACGAGCCGTGGCGAGCGCGGGGAGGTGAAAGGAGAACGGGGCGGGGGGTTCGCATTCCAGCGAGGTCTCGAGATAATGTGACCGGGTTGTATATATCATACATATTCTGCCTCTGGTGCGTTTACAGCTAGTGGAGAAGTAGATGTGATAAGTATTGTTGCTAACTAAGTATTTTTTGTGGATCTCAATCTCAATAATGTCGTAACTGTTACGTTTTTTCAACTAAGCAAACAAAATATATCACAGTGCAGTAGCACGTGTTCCACCGTGTCATCTTCATCTAGTCATCCCTGACACAGAGAGTTGACTGTCGCCCCAATTTTATACCAATGGTAGTTGAGGTCACATTAAATTATAATAATTATAAATACATTTATTTCACACATGGTGGCCCATAAGAAAACACATTACATTAAATATTACAATAAAAATTATAAAATGGAAACATTTAAAGAAATTAAAATAAGACAAAATAAAATTTAAATTTATGTCATTTCAATAATAATACAAACTAAAATAATGTCAATATAAAAACAAACATGTATTAATACTAGCAGAGTCTGTACCCGCGCGAAGACGAGACAGCGAGACGATCATTCGATTCTCGAGTCGAACAATAAATTTTCACAGATTTTATCTCATTTCTGTACAACAGGTACAGAAATAGAATCAAATAATATTATAGCGGACCCGACCTGGCCCGTTATTGGGATTGCGACCCACAAATTAGCAACGAGTTTTTTAGGATTTCCTTGTAAAATATTTTTCACTGATCGGAATCATCGGAACTGAAATTCGCCTTTATTCGCCTGTGGATCGGTCTTTACTTCATAGCGCTTTAGCCCACATGCTAACTCTTGCTAAAGTAAAAATCAACGAGCATGATAGTGTGTTAATAATAATTTATTAGATTAAAAAACTAATAGTTATTAAATGACCTAGGCTGGTTGGCTTTGACTTTCAGCGTAGTTAAGCTTTACTAGAAATCAGTATTTAACATTTCTCACCATTTTTATAATACATATTATGTATAATATTTTTAATGCGTACAGTGAATTAGTTTGTAAGTTTGTATTTTCCGGTTATATGTATATACGGAATAACTTGTGCCATATGGCCGTCGTGCTTAGTACAAACAAATACGAAAAGTATTATTTGGGTCAATTCATTTGAGGTGGCAGATAACGATATCGAGGCAAGTCGCAACAAAGTACTAATTAAATGTTGAAGTGGCATCACATGCGTGTGCGATGTCCCGGCTTCGTATATACGAATGAGAAGTTACGGCCCAAAGACGAGAAGTGCTGACATGACGCTCAGCTTCGCGATTTTTTTAGCGTTTTAACTATGTAGGCTCTGGGCACCAACCGCCTATACAATACTGATGTATCGCTTAAATAAATAATATGTAAATGTATATAAATATGTAATGGATACTAAAATAATAAGCGTGCAATTACAAATAGTACCATTTGAGCGGTTGCCAGCCTAAGTTGTGTTACACTGAAACTACTTCTCAGACGCGCCGCTGCAAATAATTCACTCTGCCACCTCGATAAGCTGGCCTAATTTGGCTGTGATTATTGTTTTTTTATATTTATTATTATCTTAAAATATTTAAAATGGTTGGTGTTATTGTATTAACGTTAAAACGCACTATTTCCATAGTATAGTAGTTATTACAGAGTATCTTGTTCATCTAGCTGCTAGCTTTTGCACGTGTTTCGTGCTTTATGCTTGTTTACTTTCATACTTTGTCTAAACTTTATTTTACATGTAACAGTTACCTTATGACGCAATATTCTCTAAATTTGTACCAATACCAGAAATTTTACTTATACCTTTCGACTGAAGGACTTTTATTCATGGTCATGAAATAAATTAAAAAAAAAATATTATTGCATTATATTAATTATTCATTGTAAAGTTCTTTTGGTATTGTGAATATTGGTTTAAGCGGAGCGGGAGTTCTGATGCCCTGCGCCACAGGCTCGCAAGAGCACTACAGCGGGACACAGTGCTCCCACAACGCACCACAACAAACAGGAATGGTAAATGGTGGTGCGCTGTAAATGGTTAGTGAAAAACGCAATAAAAATATTCTATTCTAAATATAAACATTACTAACATCAGATAGGGATAGGGATAAGGTGGCTGTTAAAAGTAACACATGGTTTGACAAGGTAATTGAGTTGCTTGTACATTGGGTTTCCGCCTCTTTGGTTTGTCTTTTTTTTTTATGTGACATTTGGTTTCCTACAGCCCGGAGGCGTTAAAACGCGTAGACTGCCGTCGGTTCTTCTGAAACCAGGGTCATTAGTTACACTAAGCCAACATTTTACGACAGACTCTAGTGTGTTAAATGAACGGCATAATCAAGCGCACAGAATTATGATCGGTTTTCTTTCGTAATCCATGCTTATTGGCCATGGATTAAGAAAGACTGCTACGAAAATTTTCAGGAGAAGCAAAACAAAATATGGTAAACATCGACTTTATTGGCAGTGTTAGAATCATATTGCTCCATTCGTATTTAATTTGACATGGTAATTTAATTATTAACTTGTTTTTATGTTTTTTTTTATTAGTATTCTATTTAGTTGTAGGTTTTTGATACATGAGATTGTATAGCAATTCAATTTTGAATTTGATTTGTAATTGTTTTCTACTTAATATGTTACTGACCAAACAAGATATTAGGATATACCAGATTTATGTTGCCCTGACCAGTCCATCCTTTTCCAAAAGTTTAGATAGATAGATTAACTCTTTATTGGGCAAAGTATAGGTACAAATTGTACAAGGTACAACAAATAAAAAGTAACAACAAAAAAAGATTTGCAAAGTGCCACAAACGGCGGCCAGGCGATAACAGCGATATCTAGTTAGCACTAGATAAACTTTTCCAGGAACATATTGACACACTTGGGTCAGTATGGTTCAAACATTGCTAATTGCTCCGTTCGTTTAGCTGACTCGTTTCATACGACATTCTTTAATTAATAAATTAGATTATATATTAATCTATTAACATTAAAATTTTATAATGTAAATAGATTTAATAAAAGAACATACTTTATAACAAGCTTTTATAAAAAAAATTACGGGTACCGACAATTGGGTCTATTTTAGTTTCTAAAATTCGTGTCAATACACGCACGCTTTTCAAAGGGCCAATGGGCTGTATCTTGGGCACCCGGAACCTTCGCGCAATTTATGTCACAATGAAAGCTTGTAATAAAAATGTCTTTATCAAATTGCAACACTTAAATTTATACTTAAGCATAACAATGCACTGTGATAAAATTAATTTATAGCTTTTGTGTATTTGCTTTAATTTATTTTAATTATTGTAACTAGCGTTTATTTTTATTTTGCAAAATTTTATCGTTGTTTTTTAGCTAGACCATGTTAAAATCTAGAAGCCTGCAATTATAGATACGTGTTAGGTATAACGAGTACGTATGTGTATTGTATGAATTGCAAGCAGCGGATCGGAGCGCGAGTTGAGCACTCCTGCCTCGGAGGTGGCTCGGCAGGTGGAGGAAGAGGTTCCGAGGGCCGAGGCGTCTCCGGCGCCGGAGGAACCTCCGTCTGTCGAGCCGCTGACGTTGGAGGAGATACGTAGTGACGAGGAGTGCGTGCGCGCCGCCGAGCGACCTAACTCGCTCCCGGTGGCGGCGGCGAGCGAGGCGGGAGACTCTGCCGCCCCCTCGCCCGCCGGCTCCGTGCTCTCGCGCCGAGACTCGCAGCTCACCGAGAAAGGCTACTTTGACGTCAAGTTCTACCACAACAAGCTCTGGTAGAGCGCCATCTAGCGCGCAACACCCCGACACTGCCATTCGACGCGAACTACTCTCGTCTCGCGCGCTCCTTCCATTTCGATTTACATTCTTACAAATTATTCCAAATTGCTTTATCAAATTAACTTGCTTTTTTCTAACTAGTGACAAGACGAGCCAGTTTTTGGCCTGGTAGTTAGTACCGCGCGGGCTTATTCCAGTGGCACTTACAGTGCACCCGAAGTTTGCATTGCAATATAAAACTCGGTGGTACAGCGAACTGTGCTTGTCACGCTGAGATTTTGGGTCTTGTTAAATCTTACTGACCAGTAATATCTCCACGTTTAGTCACGGTATACTCCCTCTTTATTACGAAATTTAAATCGATTTAATATAAGCTCACTACATTTTTTATTGGTCATATTGACGTCATTACAATCCCTTACACCCGCAAGTTTCACTATTTAAATACTTTATTAAAGCGAGCACTAAATTATAACATTCCAATCCCACAGCGACACGTGCTGGTCGGCTAGCGGGTTTTTGTTCCTCTAACAAAATAATAAATTATTTCCAATTTTATCAAGTAGACTGATCCGTACTCTAGTGTCAAATAAACGTTCGATTTAAATGTGCGATTTTTACCTTGATCTCTGGTATTAAACTAAATTTTGAATAATAACTTCAATTAGCATCTACCTTAAGTAAATTGCTAACGCCGGTTTGCAAGGACTTGTCTGATGAAACTTGGTATTAATCGCATGTTAGCCCCTTCCATTAGCCACTAAGTTGTATGTGTACCTTTATATACTCATTTTTATTGTCAGATAAGTTTAGGAAATATTGTGAGAGTTACAAAACCGATAAATGAGGCGTTAACCAAAAATGTAATAAGTTTTTATGTACTTACATTATGTATTTTATCTTACGTGAATAATCAAAGTTGTAAATTTTATGTATGAGTGTGTAGTTGAGGATCAGATCTCAGAGTTCGGATGTTTTGTATTGTATACGGAAAGTAAATGCGTTTGGATGCACTTGTAAAGCATGTTTTACAGAAAGAACTTTGTCGAATTTTAGTAGTACGGGGTGTAACGATGAATATAGCTTAGATATTTGCACTCTATGCTTACGAAGCACGTTTTATCACTTCAAAGTTTTTAATATATAACGCAGAGTAATTATTGTTGTATAATTTTCTGAGCTTCCTGCCTGCTGTTTGTTAACGTTACCAGTGGGTATATTTATTGATGAAAAGAACAACAAAGTATTTTTTACAAACATGCAAGTAAAGTTTTCCGTCGAAACAACGAAATTTTAATAAAATGTTTACTAAAGCGACTGTTTTCAATTGTATCGTCATAAATCATTAACAATCAAAATGATTGAAAAAATAGCTTGTAAATGTCTATAATATTTTATAGCAATTTTGGTACCAATCAGTCGATTTTCAGATTTATGAATCTGATTGGTACCAAAATTACTATAAATATATTTTTACGGTGGTTTTTAGACGCTCTATATAATTTACTTGATAATAAAAATATCTGTATTAATCATGATAACAACTTATAAGATAAGTACCAAAGCTGTTCATTACAAAGGATATTAAACACAAAATAAAATTTCTCGTCTTAATAGCTTGTTTCATTTATCTATACTAGCTATCCCCTGTTAAGTTTTTAAGTGGTTTTAAATTAAAACCTCCTGCCTAGTAGTCCAGTAGCTGATGCGGCGTCTACCTACCTACTGTTGCTGCTTAGGCAATCGCCTAGGCATTGAGGGAGTCCAGATTTGTACAGTGGCTGTCAAAAATAAATAAGATAGGTAGTATATTCAGTAATAAATAAATAAGATATTCAGTAGCCTGTCGTGACGCTCAGCATAGACGATTTACTATAGATAGCCCCGGCTATTACCATTAGGAGTAACTGAAGTTGCCGGTTTCATAAACACTTGATTTGAGGGCTGTTCACAGACGACTTCGTAGAAACTGTGTTATATTAATATCTTATCTCGTGTCACAATGTTTGTCCTCAATGGACTCCTAAACCACTTAACCGATTATAATAAAATTCGCACACCATGTGCAGTTCGATCCAACTTGAGAGATAGGATAGTTTAAATCTCAAATTATAGTCGCAATTTTAATTTATTGCTAATTATTGTCTGTTATTATTTGACCAAATGATTCTAACAGATGTCGATACCTTTCGACTGGGTTGAGTAAGTAATCAATAGATGGCGCTGCTATGGTAAATCTACGAATGTGTCATATAAGCTACACTATCTATTTTTCATACCCCTAAGTGAGGCAAAACAACGTTTGCCGGGTCAGCTAGTATTTTATAAATTACAACATCTAAATAACAATGTATAGAAATATATAATTCAAACCAATTTTTCCTAGAGTATATTAAATTTAAGAAGGCAGGTACTAAAATAAAAATCATATCTCTTTATGAAATATTTATTTCCATTACATGTATGCATCTATTTCACGTTAACCTGGTTGCCTGATACAATACCACAACTAGCAGGTACCTAAGTAACCAAACACATTATGGAAAACATCAATACTATACTAGCAGCTAACAGCTGAAGAATTCAAAAGTACTCGTATTATTTATGTAAGTTTTACATGTTGATTCTGAAACTTCGGTAGATATCTTACGATTGCGGGTTGTCTAAAGGCTCGATGGCACTGTTAGTTAGACTAGTTTACGAGCTGCTAGTCGGCGAGTTTAAAAGCTAGCGGCGGATGAGAGAGTTTACTAGCAGGTCCCAATTGTCATCGAGTTTTAACATATAGCTATGTATATGCTGTTTGCTTGCATAACTTAAATTAGCTCGTATTTAAATACTTGCTTCCAATGTGTAACACCGACATCTACTAACCCGCAATCGTCAGATTTTATAGAGATCCAAATTAGTTTACAGTATTCTTAATGTAGGCTTCTAACAAGGAATGTCCAAACAACAAAATTCCAGCCTTATTTATAAAGGAGCGTAAAAAACATGTGTCAAGTCTGAAATCAATTGCAAAATGCCGGCCTCTACTTTGCACAGCGGATTAGCGTTGCTATACAAAGAGGCAACTCGGCTGGCATTTTAGGTACTCTTCCCACTGACACTGGTTTTTTAGATTAGATATACTTTTAAATTATTAAACTTAAAAACATTTCGGGTTTTTATTGCAATATACATAGGCAATTTTATTTCAAAATATATCATCAATGACAATGATCAAGCATTTTTTTGTGATTTTTATCTTTGTTTAAAGTACTTAAATTTATTCAGATATCGTTACAATTTTATTGCATGTAAAAAAACCTTTACCTATACTTTATTTTTAAGTAGGTTTTGTGTACAATTAAAATTGGAATAACATTAAATATATTTTGGGAGACTTGGAAGTTTATCAGTAGCCCGACCTAGTAAGACAACGGTAATCAAATGCCATTTTCACACAAACCCTGACAATTTGATTTCTTGTTTTAGTGTAAAGATAAATGTTTCTTTCCATGATTGCATTTAGACTGTTTTACCTACATAGAATTTTCTAGACTTTTTTTTAGACCTACATAGAATTTTCAGATTGACAAAATACATGATCATCAATAGAAGAACACTTACATTTATTATAATGCAAGTACGAAATTTATTTAACCGATATTTAGGTACACCGATGGTATCTTTAGCTGTTTAATTTATGAACATGTTTAGGTATAGGTAAAAATACTGTTTTGCCTCAGTCCTGACTATCGACCGACCAATAGAGCAACAAATTAAGCAATCAGAGATAATCAAGAGGATTGAGAAATACATCGGGTAATGCAATACAAAAATAATAATATTTAATTATAACATACAACATATATCGTATGATATCATATTATAGTGTATGTAAGTGTAAAATGAAATAATTACATAAATATGTTTGGTCAGTTTGAATTTCAGAGAAATCTACTTTTAAGATCTGGAATAAACGTTAGTAAGTTAAAAAAGGTGGGAATTCATTGGTCAGTCGATAAGTCAGCTTTATTAGGTACCTACATAGTTATCGGAAAAGACAAAATTTAAGCATTTTAAATGGAAATATTTTTTATACTAAGTATCTGATAATATGGAAGAAAGTTTTATAAGAAATAGGTATTGCATTCAAATAAAAAAATACATACACGTCGAATATATAACCTCCTCCTTTTTGAAGTCGGTTAAAAAAGGAATCATGTTGTAGAGTTATAAATCACAATGATATTTTTTTCAATTTTATGTTATTCATCTAAGTAAAATATGAACCTATCTAGTTTTAAATTTGGATATAAGTAATCTGGATCTTGATTAGGCGCAAATTGATCTTCAGACTGACGACTATGGTTAATTTGCATTACAGGGTTACTAGTAACACACGCAAACCCTTTTAAGGACCCTTCTAAGTTTAGGCAAACAACATTTGGGAAATTAGTGAAAAATAACCGCTTCTCCAAGCATTTTGTAGCGCGTCGACAATCTTATTGGGGGAGTTAAATTTCACAAGTTGTTCGAAAAGACTACTTGAGCCGCCTTTAAAAGAGTTTTCGTAAATAGCCCTGTAGAAACTACCAAGTGCTAAGGACGCCGATCTAACAATCAAAATTATTATAGTCACCTACCACATTTTCGCATGGTAAGTATTATTTTTCAGTATTTGTGTTGCTCCTACAATGCCATGGAAGAACAGTTCATTGAAATTTGATAGAATTCTACCTGTAGATGTGGATTGAGCCACGTTTTAACACTACACATAAGATAAACCATAATTAAGATATATAGACACAAAATATCGTAATGCCTTCGTACTGTTTGCACATTTACACGCCTTTTGTAGTGAAGATGGCTTTGTAATTAAGCGGACAACACACAAGTCCAGTTCAACTGGTATTTCTTTTGAAGCAAACGCTATTTGCAGCTCTCTAGAATACTTAATTTGTAAAGAGCTAACTTTGATAAACCTGCATACAGTACGAGCTATGTAATTAATTTCCTTAAACATTTAACGGTCACTAAAGTAGAGTAGTTGTATATGCAAACATTTTAACGCACAACTATTTATTATATTGGAAATCTTACGTATATATTTAACCTTAACGATATACAGTTATTATATTATAATAAAGACTAGCATATTCAAATATTACAGCGATGGACGCGAATCCTATCGCGTCAGTACATCAACCACCAGTGGAGCGAGTTAGCCGCACATTCCCGCGCTAACCCATCGCAGACTTCAATTCTTACTACATACGTTACGTAGTCAGCAATCACCATAACGTTTTGGCAACACTACGCCCGGAAATGTGTGGACATCTCAACAAATGGTTCGACCGTAACTATGACATACTCAATATTAAATAATAACTACAATACAGTAGTAATAGAGTACACAATATAAGCAATAAAATTCCGCAAATTCGATTGATACAATTTGAGGAGCGTTTCCCGCACCAAAACTAATTTAAATTAATTGTATATCAGTTAATATTTTATGATTAATTCGTTTGCGAGAAACGTACGATTCCTCATTGAAAAAAAAGGAAATTTGAGCACAAATATTTTTAAATAGTTTTTCAAATGCCGTATCACAGTACGCTAACTTAAATAATCATTTCACATACAAGCGTTATTTGTTCGAAGTTATTAATTAAGATCATATAATCAATTAATTAAGACGAAGGGCCCGATGGAAAAAAACTTACTTTTAGTCACATTTTTTACAAGTATTTGAATTTGTATTTCGCTGTAGTATTATTTAGCTTGAGAGAACGAGATGCGAATATGCGTACCTTTTTTATAAAGCTTTAATTCTGTCCTCGATTTATTTAAAGATCGTAAAAAAATTAACAATATTTAAGAACTATTATGAACATCGTTGTTTATTATATTATTACAATTCCTCGAAGTATTAACAATGTTGACAAATTAATGACTATTCTATATTTTCAAAAACAAAACTGCCCATTTTTTCTACACGGGCCCATCGTTAAGAATAATACGATATCACTATTAAGTAAACTCTCATATTTTTTTTATAACTAAGTAAGTAATTATGGAAAGTCCGTGGAAACTAGCCGCCACAAGTATGGGCGAGGTCCAACAAGTCGCTTTTGGTCCGAAATATATTTCTAAGGAGGAATATAAGTCATATCACCACTATTAACAATAAAGCGAGTAAATGCTAAACATGAACATACACTTATGCGCGCCCCAGTTTTACATGTGTATGAAAAAACATATTATTATTATTATTATAATTAGGGAACTCTTTTAGAAATCTTACTATTTAGAAATCTTTTGAGCTGTTATTCAAATATTCGAAATGTTATTGTGATCAGTTGAAAAACATATTGAACAGTTATTCAATGACGGTTGATTAATTACTGAGACAGTAAAACGTATAATAAAAAAAACAATTAGTCGGTTATTTATTCATAAAATTTCCAATATCTGTGTAAAAATCTAGTTTGTCACGGAGCACTAAAGCTACGTCCACAGTTTCAAAAACGTTAGTTACAAGAAAAGCTACGTAGCAAAAGAAAACGACAATGGCGAGTTATATACAAATTCTACAAATTACTATTGAACTTATCCATCAGAAAGTCTGCTAATTATCTTCGGCGCGTATAAATATACATTCACCCAAGTTTGTAAATGAGATACAGTGTACAGTAGCACTACAGGTGTGGAATGTGAGCAATGGTAAGCCTCAGTAGCGGCCTCATACTTTATACATACGTAATTTAGCAATAAAGCCTTGACCAAACTAAAGCGTTCCGCTCGCGTTCACGGCAGCGATCGGTGACGTGTTTTCTATGCGTCCTCTGATTGGTCAGTCACCGAGTACGCAAGCGTGGGCGCAAAGTGCACGCAATGGTCTGACCTAGACTTATATACCTGTCCCGTTCATTCTTTTAACTTACAATTTTTACTCTTTTTACGTGGTTAATACAATATTATTCAAACGCCCAGCGACCTGGCTCGCGGCGTCATTTAAGACATTTGGTACAGTTTGCAAAAAACGACGCTTAAATATCATAATATCGCGCCATTTCTTCGAACCTTCAGTAGAGTCCTTAACCCCCCTAATCGATATGATCTTCTCATATATCCAGTAAGTATACCAAATCAAGTTTGACCAAGTCAGTAGAGCAGTTTTAATAATGTGGAGAAGAGGCATACACCCAGCAGTGGGAAGACATCTGCTCAGTGGTGTAAAACATGACAATGAAAAAATACAAAGTACTATGGATTTATCACTAAGTGTCCTTTAACCTAACTCGTAAAAGGAAGTAAAATATTTAAAGTGTATAAACATGCATATTAATATTAAAGAAAATATGTAAATTAAACTTCAATATTTCAGAAACATGATTAAAAAAAAGAATTAAACCGATTCATACATTAGATTATTATGTATATATGAATAAAGCACTCTCTCTATAATTATTTGTTTGTCTCTCTCCAAAGAGCAACATATTTTTAAGTTCTTGCTAACGGATGCATAAATTTTTAAACATCGATTACAAATATTGAGGAAAGTTACAAAGACACATGTTTATCTAAACACATTACATTAACAATTACACAAATTGCTTTAATCGCTATTTGTGTGTATAAATTTATTTATTACTTCCGGTTTAGTCTATGTACTGCAAATCTTTTAATTATTGCACTAAAGATTTTTTATATTCAACTGTAAGACCCTCACAGCACACTTGGAGGCCATTTAACTGAAGCAATTCAATTCAATTTCATATAAACGTATCTTTTACTAGCAAGAAAAAAATGTCATGTATCACGATTTTGTATTTTATCACATTATAAAACTGTATAAATTAAATAAACATGATCAATTTTATGTAATAGCATAGACTAATAAATTTAATAGACGACCAACCTCTAGTTGAAAATTGCACTACGTGTATCATTACACGTAGCGCCATCTATTCGTATTTTCTTGAAACGATTGCACTCGAGCCTCGCAATCTATCGTTACATGACTATGCGGAATTTGGCGGCAGCTATGCTGCACGCTTTATTTGCAGCGCCATCTAGGTTTAATCAGTAATTATGGCAATCTTCCGCGCCACGCTTTATTGTATGTGAATCAGCAATCCACTCTAGTATCCTGATCCCTGGTAATAGTCAATAAAGATACGTTTGTATGGAATCGCAAGAAACTGGACTGTACCTGGGGGCCAGAATAATTTTATCCCGGCTGAAATCTTACAATATATTATTTGGCACTGGCATACAAAATCATTACTATATACATGGATGCATTCGTAGTTTGGAAACGAACATATTATTACTTTCTATAGACAACATTTAAAAAGATACCGTAACACGCGGGTTAAAAAAAACACATTCTAAGGTTCATGCCCTCTCCTGCACAAATAAATGTGTACGCAAAAGGAAATATACTTTCAAATCTTTTCCTCAATGACCTAGGTTTTATTAAATAGTCATTAGGTATGTGTAGATGTTTGATATTCATTAAACGTACAGTACGCATAGAACATTCCTCATAACCGAATGCAAAGTAACTTTGGCAGTACATTATTCCTTCAACACGCGTGTGACTTGACTTACTTTTATAAATTCGAAAAAAGAGAACACCTGTATAATAATAAAACCCGAAAATAAACTTCGTTGACCCTTTTGTGTGTTTGTGTTTGACGTGGCGTTGTATTTCACCATTTCAATCGTTAAAGAACAATGGTTGTTTTAGTTTTACCGATGACGTCTTAAGGTTTTCGTGCACGATGTCTTACGTTCGTAAAACGTAAGCACCACAAACACATGAACATTTAAACAATTCTGCATACGTGTCCACGGCTTAGTGAAGCCACAAAACGGCTACCATCAAGTATGGGAGAACGCGATCTCAACAAAAAGACATTTCAAATATAAACGCACACAATTTTGATAATCATTTAGGCCTTATCATAAGACAGGGCTAGACACGCTTATATACACATATATTTTTTTATCGAATAAACCTTACTCAGAAGCAATTTCTTTTACATAAATATTCACATCTTAATTGGTAATAAATAATGTCTCACATCCACTACATCTAACAACGCACAAAAGAAACACGACGAAATAAATCACATTTTCGTTTTCATTTTTGGTGTTACGTTTTTAAGTATTGGTGTTACTTTTAATTGCTTTATGGCCAACAGAAGCCACTGTTAAATCGTTACCCGAAATCTTTTTGTATCTTGCACGTTGTAACTTGAATCAATAAAAAAAAACATTTGGAGTTCATTTGGAAAGGGGAAGCGAACTTTCAAGTATTTTCTTTATTGAATCCAGTTAATGAGTGCGTGCGAAAGGAAACAAACTAGCAAAAAGGATAAGTTAGATAACTTATCCTTAATGACGCAAGTTATAGTTGCCCGACACCTTTGCGCAAACAACAATTATTCTCGTTTTTAAGGCTGTTCGATGTGTTGGGCGGAAAATAAAAACAAATTTTTAACACCTTTTTTTACGTTAACCACAAAATATTACATTGATAGCGGGGATATATTATTATTACTCGTACTACTTTATCAGTATATTTGCAAGTGATGCTCAGAATCGTTCTTTTTTCCGACGAAATATTTTAAATTGTGTAAATGTTTTTTTTTTAGCTGGAAGATCTGCAATTGAGCGCATTTCATTTAATTCTTTTCCTCATAAAATTAATAATAATCATATATTATCGCAAATGTAAAAAAAGACTTGCGTGTAAGTAGTTTGTGGCTATAAAAGATAAAAAAAAACTGTTCAATATTTAAATGATCCCGGCCCACGCTTTCCGACGGCCTTAGTGCTAAGTTTCATTTCTGAACGAGAAGATTGGTCAAAGTGCAATACGGAAGCGTGTCTGCCTTCACAAACTCTCCACGCATTTCGCGATACCATCAATTCAGTCTTTGCCCACACACACTCACCCTCTGCAATACAAGTACGTGATATAAGCTAAGTAGGAGTACCTCATTATTTATGTACTATACGTGCCAACTAAGAATAGGATCGCGCTTGCTTCAACTTCACACGATAACTGTCAAAAAAGTACTGCCAGCAAAGAAAGCATAAAAAAAAATATTATTTCTTTTGGTTCATAGATATAAATTTAACTATTCTTGATTTTATTACTGGATAATTTTGGTTTAATTAATTCTACAGGTAAGAAGTACCCAATGCAAATTGACAACACCTAAAAAAATCACGTGACGAGACATTGGTTTTGGATAGTTTCGACTTAAGTATAATAAACTCTTTTTATTTGGTACAAAAAGTGCCAACAATGAAAAAAAAAATATTTTTATAAATATTCTTTTACTTTCAAATCCTACTCATTTATAATTAATTTGCCATAAAATGTATAAGAAATAGCAAAACAGCGTACATTAATACAAATAATTGAATATAATTTCTTTACAATTTTTATTGCACACCGTACACTTTGGTAATGACGTTAGCGCGTATTATTGAGCATGATGGCGGTTTGACAGTCCTATTCTTAGTTGGCACGCATAGTAAGTATATTATACATGCGACACTTACTCTATGCAAACTTAAAACTAAACTTACAAATAACTGAGAGTATTCTATTGTAACACTGGTGTTTCAATAAATATAAAGAGTCTATATACTCTCTTTGGTTGACTATTTTACATACCACTTAGTATATAACGTTTAACGATACACAAATACATATGTACCGTGTAGTATTGAAGAAATGATACCAGCACGTTTGAAATTGGCTGAGTTATTAACGCGAGTCGCGATGATTTGTGTCTTATTCAAATTGATTAACGCTAAAAACTAGACTTCCATTTTATTTATAGTAAAGCCTAATAGTAGTACATACATATTACACAGTTCAAATTCTTTTTTTGTTTACTAGCTTGTTTCTTTTTTCAAATCTTATATTTTTTTTTCACAATCTCTGTTAAGTTTCGGTCAAACCAAAGCGTTCCTTGTACGCTATGAATGAACTTTTAGTGGTGTAATCGAACGGAACGCGTCAGTTTGGCCTAGGCTTAAATTATGAAACAAATATTAGGGTAATGTTAAGTAGTAGTGAGAATACAGCGCAAGTTCGGTGGTCAGTATAAGTGGTATCGTTTGATCAATTTGTACATGCTTATTATTGCGTATACTACTAATATACAAACATTAACCTCAAAACGCTTGAGTGAAGAACGTAGGTCGTGCGATTGGCGCCGCGGGACAGTATGAGTTTCGATCGCTTAACTCCACCGCGGATGTTTACCTGAAATAGTATAAAATTCAAATGTAATGCGCAGTTTATTATCATTAATATTTGCATCTTTCTCTTTCTGTCTGTTAGTTTTAAGAAACATCTATATTATTTAGATGAGATATTATTTAGAAACTTCATGTAAAGTCACAAGATTTAACGACAAAGGCTTGAGTTGGTTTAGATTTTATCATACAATTATTACCATTACCACTCTCTACAAAAAGCCATAAAATGCAGTTCAGTGTCGTTATATAGAGTTTACACTGCCTACATACAATTTGATAAACATTTGGACATAAATAAACATACAGCAAAGTTAACTTATAACCAAATTAGTTTGTGTAGATGCACTAAAGTGACCTTAACAATCATAAGCGGAACATACATTTCCTGTTCATAACGTATGCAATCATTATTGCATATCTTCATTTCTTTCAAAACATTCTGTGTGTGTGACGGTCACTCTAACATATTATTCCGTGCCCTGTGGGGCACAGGAAAACAGAGCGGCCACTTCTATGTATTCAAACGTCAGAGATTGGTTTTCCGCCATGAGGTTTTTTTTATATAATTTAATTCATAATGGCTCTATTTTCAATAACCGTGTATCTAGTTTATAAATCTCTAAATTACTTGTTATATATAAATAAATTAAAAGTACCAAGAACTTTTTATTTTGGTCTACAGGGTTGGAGTCGATCCGGGGTGTCTCCAACTGTAGTCCACCATCCTCCCGTCGAGACACACTCGCCCTTAGTTTTATTCTGTATACACGTTAAACTCAATACCTGTTGACGATGTTTGCGAGGTCTTTAAGCGCAGTGTCCACAGCGTCCGCCAGATGGTGTGTGTGGGGCTCGGGCGAGGCCAGCGCGCGAGCCTCGGCCTCGAGGCGCGCGGCGGCGGCGCGCAGGCGCACGCGCAGCGCTGCGGGCGCGCGCCCCGTCGCCGCCGCGGCCGCGCACGCCGCCGACAGGACAGTGAGGCGCTCCGACGTTTGGAGGCGCCACAGCGAGCCGCGCCCGCCTCCCGCTCCGCACCCGCGACGCACCTTCACATGTCAAACAAGCTCAAAATTTTTGAAAACTCTTTATTATCAATCAGTTTGCAAAACAGTGTAAGGCTTCTTCTTACCAACTACAAACTTCTGCCAACTAGAGGGTTCGATTCAAACAGGGCCAATTTGTGTCTAAATTTGTTGGTTGTTGATCTGGGTGTCAATATGTATCGATATAAAGTTCTTATGTATGTATATGTATGTAGTATATCAGTTGTTTTAGTAACCATAATAGAAAATAAAAATGGTGTTTAGTAAAGGGGCTAATCAGTTGTGTGTGGCATGTGTCCTGATATTTATTATTTATTTATATGTATTTATAGTTTTAGGCCCAGGTTGTTAATCTCCCGTCTCAGTACGATAAGCGTTAAATACAGAAATACAGAACTTTATTAGCCCTAAGTAACATACGTTAAAGGCAAGTCATACTACAATAATTACTTAATACTTAAAAACATTAGTTAGATAAAATTAAATAAACTTACAAATTTCATTAAATAAATATTCTACCCCATTAAATACTACACACATTAGCACTTGTTTTCCATGTTTATTAAATTTATAATACTACTGTTTACACATGAATAACGATTCTGCAAGCTCCATATTCATATATTCACTTAAATTATAAAAGGAATTACTTTCACAAAAACTCTTTATTTTCTGTTTAAACATACTACTACTACAACCCATAGCTGTTAGATTAAAAAACAACTTTGTGCCAAACCTCAAGCACATGGTTCACACAAAAAGTCATTCTGGTTCAATTGATCATACCTCATTGGTGCAGCAATCGAGCGAGGCCCGCAGCGCAGCCAGGAGGTCTCCCTCATCTTCCTCCCCAGTTTGTGGGGTGGCGTAGATTCCTCCCTTGCGCGGAGGGGCGCGGCGCGCGGCTCGCTCCTCTGGGGAGCCCTCAGGCTTCACTACCACCTGTTGACATTACGCACTAAGTAAAAGCCATACTCCGGAAGACATTTTGAAAATCACTACGAGAAAAAATTTCGCACATCCGCAGTAAAAATTATTAATAAATCAACCTTTTACATGTAGCTTAAGGGAAATGGTAAATACCAAATCATTATTAGAACTAGATCAGTGACTTGGGACAATCTGTTATGTTGCTCTGTAAACCAGACTTTTGCTGTCATGAGATCCACGTCTGTATGTCTCACCTCCTCAGTTTCCTTGCTCTCCCACAGTTTCTTGAGGCTGTTAATGGATCCGGTGGAGCGCCTCTTGTCATCTTCCTCTGGTTCGTCAGAGGAACGTCTCTCTTCAGGCGAACGGCCGTTGGTCGACACACCGCTCGCGCCGCCCTCGACCTTACGGAGTCGCGCTTTAAGGTCGATAATCGAAGGACGCTCTTCTTCTTTGGCGGCTGGCGTAGGCTTCTTGTTCGTCTCCACCTGGAAAGTAAAATATTTTACTATTGGGTTAGCAATTTGGTTTACATATAAAGAAAGATTTGTTTATAGCGGACTAAGCTGTCCGATTTTGTCTGGCCCTGCTATTAATAGCTTTTTGGTATTATGCATATGAATGATGTTTGAGATTGACCAACCTTCTTGAGTTGCGACTTAAAGTCGGTACCGCGCACATCGGGCTCGGGGCGACGATCGTTAGAGAAGGGTGTTTTACGCAGACTGGCCTTCAAGTCTATCGGGGAGACGGTCTCCTTGCTCTCTTCGGGTGCCGGTGGCGCCGGGTGCGAGGGTCGCCGCATGTTGAGGCTCTCGGATAGTTCTGAGACCAGTCGAGTGACGGGATCTACCGGCTCTGCAGCAGGCATTGAAGGCTCGGCCGGGGGAGGGGATTCCTTAAAGCGGTGCTTCTTGTCTGCGCGCTCCTTAATCTCAGCGACGAGTTTGAGCTCGAGCATTTCCTTCATTGCTTGTTTGGCGTCCGCGGCGGGGTCGGGGGCGGCGCACTCAGGCGGGGGCGGCGGGGGAGGATGCGTCTCTTCCGGCGGTGGTGGCAGGTCGGGAGGTGGCGGGGGGAACTCGAGGTCAGCGAGGCGCGGGCGGGGTTTGGCCGGGGAGCCGGCGAAAGAGCGTAGAGCAGGGGCGGCGCGTGCGGCGCGCGGGGAGGCGGGGCCGCCGGTGACTCCGCCCGAGGAGTTGGAGCGGATCATGTGGGGCTGCGCGCGGCCGGTGCGCGGGGACAGCGAGCGCGCCTCCTCGTGCGCGGGGGCGGCGGGCGGCGCGGGGGGTGGGCCAGCCCCCGCCGCCTGCGCGTTGCCGCCGCTCTGCCGGAGCGACTCCAGGTAGGCGCCGATACGAGCGCCTCTAGGCAGCGTGCCGTAGCGGTTGATGGCGCGCTTCACGTTCTGCACCTCTAGGGCCGCCACTTGCACACCTTGCTGTGGACGACATGTAAATGTATTAATATAATGGAAACAAAACTAGACATGGCAGTTACGTAGTATAGTTACTTATTCAGAATATACGTACTCGTAACAGTAAGTATTTTCCTACAAAACGACCTTAAAGAATCTCCACAACAAACCAAAAAAAGAGTCAACACATTACATTAAGACACGAGTTACAGAAATATCAAATTAATATTTTAAGATATATGACAATGTATACAAGAAAAAATGTATACCCGTGTCCGTTTCGTCGCGGGTAAAAACTAGTCGCGCATTAGTGGTGTGTACCTTGGGGTGCTCATGATGATGATGATGGCGGCGCTTGGCGCGGTGCCTCGTGTCTCCCCCGCCGGACTCGTCAGTGTCCGGGGTGGCTTCAGCCAGTGAGCCCTCGGACGATGCTTCGCGCGCGGCGGCCCCGCTTCTGCCGCCGCCTGTTTGTCATATGTAGTTACAAAAAGGGCTTTCTGTCTTACTAAGACTGTATTGATCAACGTTTTATGCGACTTTCTTGTTGTCTCAATGAGCTTGTGTGGCAGTTAATATTTTTGGAGTTCGGATGAAATAAAGATAAAAAATTTAATTTATCTCGTCTGAAGAACGTAAAAAGAACAATGAAAATAATATTTAACCATCATTGGGACATTAATAAGACACAGGAATTTAAACACAAAACTATCATTTATTGATGATAAAAATGATATTTTACTATAAAATATTTTTAGGGCGGAGACCAAGGTTTTGCTAATACGCTACGATAATCAAGATACACAAGGAAACTGTCAGAATTTATCAAGCTCGTTCAGACATTTATATAATCTAGTACTATGCGTGCCAACTAAGAATAGGACTGTCAAACCGCCATCTTGCTCAATAATACGCGCTAACGTCATTACCAAAGTGTACGGTGTGCAAAAAAAATTGTAAACAAATTATATTTAGTTTGTATGTTTAATGTACGCTGTTTTGCTATTTCTTATACATTTTACGGATTTGGAAGTAGAAGCATATTTATAAAAAAAAATAAAAAATTGCCACTTCTTTTTGTACCAAATAAAAAGAGTTTATTACTGCTTACAACACTTAAGTCGAAACTATCCAAAGCCAATGTCTCGTCACGTGATTTTTTTTAGGTGTTGTTAATTTGCCTTGGGTACTTCTTACCCGTAGAATTAATCAATCTAAAATTATCCAGTAATAAAATTCAAGAATAGTTTTTTATATGAATATATTCATTATACAATACTTAAATTTATATCTATGAACCAAAAAAATCAATTATTAAATTTATTTTTTACGCTTATTTGCTGGCAGTACTTTTTTGACAGTTATCGTGTGAAATTGAAGCAAGCACGATCCTATTCTTAGTTGGCAAGCATAGTAGTACTTTATAAGTCGTGCTACAATATACATAGGTGTTCTGTATTATAAACACATTTGTATAAACAATATCTTATAAAAACAGCATACGTTCCCGAGCCTGAAGTCGATGTAATAACAACCTCTTTTTGAACCCGTGTGCTAGTAAGCAATCTAAACCACTCGAATCACAGAAGAAGGAACACTGGTCAGCAAAAGTGGTTGTCCATACTGTTTTTGCCCTTAAGTTTCAATATTCAACATTTACTAAAACAAAATAGAACAAGCAATATGACTTACTCATATCAAACAAACGTACGGTACCACTTATTTGCTAATTTGACACCCATATAATGAGATAAATACATATTTACATAATATAGTACTCACATATAAAAACATATTGTTATATTGTAAAAAGTTATACATACAAATTAAGTCAATTAAACATGCAGTACTAGGGTATAATAAGAACCCCCCCGTGGGGCCCCGCATTGTCGAGGCGGGGGGGCTCAGTAACCGTGGCCTGGTCACCCACGGTGAAGCGAAGAGGGTCCCTGAGGCGGGCCGCTCCCTAGACTTGTCCTCCCCCATGCAAGTTCTAGATGGAGTGGCACCAGTAGGTTGCGGAACCTCGCTCCGGGGGGGTTTCGCAACTGAGGCGGGCTGCGGTGTGGTTTTGGAGACACCCACCGCAGCCGAAGGTGTGGGGCCGCGGCAGGAGAGAAGTGTCGGTATTACGATGCGCCGCTCTTCCTACCTGCCGCGGCCTCGACGGGGTCGCCACCGTTGATGGCGGACGCGGTGGGGCCGCAGGGAGAAGGGAGTGGTACCACAAAATACCACTTACCCTATTCTCTGCGGCCGTAGTGGCAGGTGACGGGGCCACAGACCTGACCCGTCACGGGGGACCTGGGACGTCGGACCGGGGTTGTCCGGCGTCCATTGCACTTATGGTCCCCGAGGTGGTTGGGGTGCACCATGTGCACTGCAAGGGGAGTCATCCCCAGAGAAGGAGCCTCGCAGGCTAGCCGAGGTGGGCGGGGTGGTGGGTTAATGCGAGAAGCGGAACCTCATCCCGCCCTTTCCGGTGAGGAGGTCGTCGTGAGGTTTTAGTCGGTAGGGATGTCCTTTTGACATCGAGTCCGACATACCCCACCCACCTCCCCGGGTGTGGTGGGGATGCGTAAATGCATTTCCTCACGTAAAAAAAAAAAAAAAAGGGTATAGTAAGAAACACGCGACTCACTGTCGCAACACTACGACAGATAACACCAGACGAATATAATTTGTATTTCATGATTTATAATATAATTTAATAATTATTTTTGATTTAAAATTAATAAATTTAATTATTTTACTAAGAAAAAAGAAAAGTTTGGTTTAAGATAATATGCACAATATACCCGTAGTAAGGCGACAGTGCAGGTCTTATCAAACACAAAAAAGAGATCAGATTAAAAAGTATGAGCATAATTAATATTTCAGTTTTTAAATATTTTTTTTATTGAAAAGAAATGTAGCATTTTAACTAACTTTACTGTTATTTTTATTATTGATTTTTAAATTAACTAATAATTGATAGCCATATTATTTTCTTTATTTCAGGGTTGATTTTGTAGTTGAAAAAAGTATTTCAATAATATATGTCATAGACGATATAAGTGGATTATTATGTATATAAAAATATATATTTATATAAATAGGTGTTTAGTCAATATATTGGCAAAACCAAAAAGCTTTTTCACAACTCTACTTAACTACTTAGCACAAAAGCTTAAGCAATTTATGAAAAAAACATATTAAATACATAATTATAAATACATCTTATATTAACATAAATAATAAATTGAAATATACAGTCTATAGGAAAACATATACAGTAGTTACAAATACCTTTTAATTTTTCAATTTTAAACTACGTACGTTATATAAACATGGCTATTTAATCAGAGGGTTTGTTTTAAATACTTATTTAAATACTTGTAGGTATAATATATTAAGTAATATAAATATGTAGTATATCTACGCGTATGATGTCATATACTTACGAAGTAGCCGACCCTATTGCTATACGCCTGAATGCAGACAAACAGACAGAAAAGGCTGTGTTCATTTACTGTATGTAAAGTGTACAAGTAACTTTTGCATTTAGACTGAATAGAAGAAACTACAATATATATATGGTACATTTTTGATTTTCTGTAGGTACATATATTTGTAATAATCATGTCGCAATTTTAGTAAAAAAAACCCCTTCCATACTTTTTTTAATATAAAATAAAGTATATAAGATGATTGGTTCAACAATCGTTATACAATTAAAGCATCTAAGGATTCAATATTATTAAAGCTGTTTCATATACTTACATATATTCAATTCAGTTAATATATTGATATAAATAATTAAATTTTAAAGTTAGATTATTTTTTTTGATTTCCATGACTGTAATATTATAACTTTAAAAGTTTGAACCACTCACCTTGAATTTGTGTTATCATACAAGCCTATAAAAAAAATCACACATACATACAAGCATAGGAGATAAATACATACAAATATAAGTTAATACATATTTCTAATAAATAGACTTAAAATAAAATTATTTTATAGGCTAACCAGTAAGATATTCGGAAAGGGTGAAGAAAGGAAAAATTTGTAAGGATTGTAAATCATCAGAAGTACTTTTTATTATTACCAAGTGTAGTGTTATTTCTTTATTATTACCAAATCAAAAAAATTCGATAGGATCTAAGTCTAAAAAATATTACTGCGGAATTATAATTTAAATTAGAATTACATAAATAAAAAATAAATATTTTTTTTACGAAAAATTACTAAGCTAAGACAGAAAAGAAGAGAAAGTTCTTTCTTGCTCGCACTAATTATATTATCATTTAAATTAGCGAGAGGACATAAAATTTCAAAGGATTATTTTTTTATTGACGCCATTTTACTACTATTTTGTACTTACGGAATCCTGTACGATGATTTATTCTAGTAAGGATTCTGTTTTACCTTACTTTTTATATGAAATCTGAATTCCTGTGTTTCTAAGTCTCAAATCTCAAAATTAGTTCCTGAGAGTTGAGTTCCTAATGCGCAATTTGGCGAAAACAGTGTATAGACAACTCAGCGGCACCGTAATGCGCATAAACCAAGCGTATAAAGTATTCTCGCATTACGGCAGCATTGAGTTGTCGATACAATGTATTTGACCAGTTCTGCCCTCTCCCACTGGACTCACGTGTTGATTGAAGAAAAAAAAGTTACATCAGTTGCCGTTTTTGGCATAACAGCTTGTACGAGTAAATTTTATGTATTACAATAAACCAAATTAAAAGTGTATATAAATAACCCCTATATTATTTTTTTAAGCCTTAAATTAAGTATTTGGGTTTTTTTTCAATTTTAGACCTTAGATTTGTTAAATACATTTATTTTCGTTGAAGCAATCTCTCATGTTTGTATAATTTCTGTTTGACCCTTTGCGAACAACTTTATATACATAAAGATACATATACAGGGTTATCAGGAAAGGGTATGGTAAGCCGAAAACACGCTAAAGTACACATCATTCTGAACATCTTTTGTTCAAGCAGTTTCCCGAAAAGCCTCTTAGTTTTTGAAATAAAGCCTTCTAAAGTTTTCACAAAAAAACGTCATTTGCGCCCCTAATGTTCCGGTCAATCACCCGCGCACAGCTAATTGTGACCGTACAGAAATGAAAGCAGTAGCCTAACTTCTTGGCATACGTAACTAAGGTAACAAAACTAAATATGTGGTACGGCTGAAGAGAGTAAGGCACACATACAGTAGTAGTACTTTTCAATTTTTGTTTATTAATGCTTGTATTGTTTTTAATAACATTATTTTCTTCAGTCTTTTGTTTTTCGTTATAACACATGTTTTGTTTCGTTAGTAACGTAATGACAACCAGTTAGGTAGGTACCGATCTCCTATTTTAGTGATTAAATTAATTTCCGTGAATTTATTAAAGTTTCATGTAAGTTGCTGTACTGTATCTACGAACGCCCGCGCTCGCGCATTTATGAATGAACAACGCGGTTAGCGGGGTGCGGGGTGGGTGTGTGGGTGGGATAGCACGCGGTGCTCTGATTGGCGCTCCAATCGTTCCCTGCCTCTCGCACCGATACGACGTCCCGCGCACTCCTGTTGTACAATCACGATCACAAGTGAATTGCTGTTTTCGTTAATTGTTTATTGTTGTCGATTGTTATTATTTGTTGAGTTTGTTTGTTTAAGTTTGTCAGTTAAGTTTTTTTTTTGGTAATATTTAAAATTGATTTTAAAATGCGTACTAAAAACATTGTTTTAAAAGGAAATAAACATTTTGTATAAAATGTTTAAGAATAATAATTAATTATTAAACATTTTATACAAAATGTTTATTTCCTTTTAAAACAATGTTTTTAGTACGCATTTTAAAATCAATTTTAATAAATAGTTTTAATAAATGAAGAAGTTTAATCTATTTCGTATTATTTTCTAGCATTAGCACTGTACATGAATTTTGAACCACTCCCACTCAAATATCCAACCTGGTACATAAAAAAGGAAAAGTATTGTGTGCGTGACAGTACCCATGCGCAGTAATCCCCTCCACCCGAAGGTCATAGCCAAACTTCGCGCGATCGCCGCGCGATCTGTATCTACGAACGCCCGCGCTCGCGCATTTATCAATGAACAATAAGTCAACAAACTTTAGAGAGAGAGAGGGACAGACAGAAAAGAAGGAGACAAACATAGGACAATCCTGCCGGACGGTTTTAAGCCGACTACACACTGGAGTCAGATAACTCACGTAACATAATTACGAGTTACAACATTTTGGATAAAATAAATTTACTCAAACGGAAAGCAAGCAAGCATTAGATGTTGATGCTTAAACTAAATAATTAAATAATGACACAGACATAATAATATTTTTTTTACAAGGAATGGGTTTGCACTTGGCCGTAATTCGCCTGATGGTAAGCAATCATTACGGTCTAGGATAGAACGTGCTTAGTAACAGAAATTACAATTTCAAATTAGTACAGCTTATCGTAGTATGACTAAGATAAAGTGTAAGAGGCAAACAACTTACTTGAAATTTAATTTAGAATTTTAACAATCGGTACTCATAAATAAAATTGTTGATTTTCACGGAATAGGCCATCAACTCGTTTGATGAAAATTGTTAACCTAGTTAATGTTAATTCTAACATGTACAAATAAATTGTGTACTCGTCTTTATTTTTTACAACTATCTCGTAAGTTATGAAGTCCTGGTATTTCGCTCGAGCACGTAAAATAAATTATGAGAATTGTCGTCTGCTCGCTTAGCTGAGGAGTCTTTTATTACTACTTAAAACTTATGGAACCCTGGTATCGCGGCCAGTTGCCTACAAACTTTCGCGAAACAAACCAAAAAAAATCACTACAAAAAGACCGCGCGCGCGGCGTCTCTTATGTCGGTTCCTTTGTGTCATGGCGGCAATGCTATATCAATAGAATCTGACTGTACAGAAATGAAAGCAGTAGCCTAACTTCTTGTCATACGTAACTAAGGTAACAAAACTAAATATGTTGTACCGTGAGAGAAACGGCTGAAGAAAGTAAAGCACACATACAGTAGTAGGATATGAAAATACCAACCAAATAAATTGTTATAATAAAAAAATAATATTTATTTTGCTAGTTTTAACGAATAATCAGGAATTTATGTGTTGAAAGTAAGATACATAAAACTTTTCAATTTTTGTTTATTAATGCTTGTATTGTTTTTAATAACATTATTTTCTTCAGTCTTTTGTTTTTCGTTATAAAACATGTTTTGTTTCGTTAGTAACATAATGACAACCAGTTAGGTAGGTACCGATCTCCTATTTAAGTGATTAAATTAATTTCCGTGAATTTATTAAAGTTTCATGTAAGTTGCTGTACTGTATCTACGAACGCCGCGCTCGCGCTCGCGCGGCTTCTCTTTTGTCGGCTCCTTTGCGCCGTGGCGGCAATGCGATATCAAAAGAATCGGTAGCTATCATAGAAAACTTAAAACACAAGACGCAGGGCGCATTGGAGTCGCTAATAATTTATTGTTTGCGGAACTAGGTAAAATGTTAATTTATTATTTAGTACTTTTTTATTCGGATAAAGGCTGATTGTTGTCAAATGGTATATTAATGGTAATATTGACACAATCATCATTAAATAATAAAATATTTTATAGTAGGTAAATCGAAATCCATAAGTTAACAATGTTTTTTTTTTATTTGGTTAAAAATATTATAATATGCCGCCACTTACCGATATAGTATACTAGCTGCGCTCCGCGGTGTTGCCCGCGGTTTTAAAGGATACTAATGCTGCCCTCCCAAACATAAAGTGCAGTAATAGGAAAAACGAATTACTGTTTGTGTTGTTACATTATTTTTGTTTTAAAATACAATAATTATAACCATTAAGTTTTTTTGGTCTCTCTTACTACAAGTAGTAAAAAACAAAAAAAATATAAAAAACTAGTTAAAATGTATTAAATTCTACTATTACTACACTTTTAAAAGTATACCTTTAATTTTACTTACTAAAGTGCAGTATTAATATAAAAAAACTGCTGTTTAATAGATTTTTTAAATAAGATACTGAAGTTCTTTATTTACAGTGAAAGAAAACTACCTTTAAATTTAATATAAAAATTATGCTTCTCCACTAATTAAAACCACTATTAAATTTAAATGCTACTTATAATACTAAAATAGTTTATGGAAACATCTTACATAGAGCAGTATAAAAATTAAACCCTAATACGTTTCAAATCTTTTTTTACCTTCATTCTATTTGGTTTTTCACAGGTTCAAAAAAATCTACACAAGTTAAAATGCAGTAATAGCAAATGTACTGAACTAATACTGCACTTTAATTAGGGATACAAATAAAAACTACATTTGCAGTAAAATCAACTTGTATGGAGGCAAATAATACTGCACTTTAATAGGTTTTTTTATTTATTCTCCTAGATAAACTTACCACTTAAATTGTTGCAAAATATGTGAAAATACTGCAATTTCGCCGGAGAAATCAAATAATTCTTATGTACTTAGTATGTTTTTACTGCAATTTAGCTGGGAAACACTGTATATTTTCAGCAGAATTGACATATTTTTGCAATTTCCGTAAAAGAAAAATATAAAAAAAAACTTCTACAGTTGTTTTAAAAAAAAATATTAATTTCATTTATAGGTTTTTAAAATGCGGATTCAGAATATTATTTAGTTTAAAACTAATAAAAAGTAAATACTGCGGTTTAGGCTCGGGTCAATTTCTCGCATACCAAATGTTATCAAAATTAATCATCATTATTACTCCACTGCTTTCTTTATTCGGTTTTATATTTAATACATTTTATTTTTTCAACTTGTTAGTCTGCTATTAGCTATCAGTTCGTGCGGATTACGAATTTTGAAAGCTCCCGGATATTTTGTTTTGTTTTGTTTCCGTTAGTTGTATTGTTTTGTTACTTAGTTTATTTGTTGTTACTTGTTATTTAGTTCGTTTTGTGTGTTATTGTTGTGAGTGAGAATGGTGATGTACTCGAATGCAGAGTATTATCACATGATAATGTGCGTAGGTAAATGTGACGGTGTTCTTACGAGTGCGCGAGAACTGTACGCGGAACGGTATCCCAACTTGCCCCTACCGTCATACAATTGTTTTCGTAGTTTGACGAGCCGTCTTTATTCGACGGGGAGCGTGCGTTCATCGCAATCTGAAGGGCGGCCAGTTCCGGCTAGTCGGAGCCGAACTGATTTGGAAGAGCAAGTGCTGGAATACTTCAGAGAGGACCCGAGGCGCAGCACTACCCAAGCCGGTCTAGCTTTTAATTTAAGTCAGAGCGCAGCGTGGGCTATCGTTCACAATGACGACCAGTATCCGTACCACTTCCAGCCTACACAGGAACTTGTGGCGCCAGATTACCCTCAGCGAATTACTTTCTGTGAGTGGTACTTGGCCCAAGTCAGTGAGGACGAACATTTCGGCAGCAAAATATTGTGGTCGGATGAATCCTCCTTTACCAGGGGCGGGATTGGCAACATCCATAACGAACACTACTGGGCGCACGAGAATCCTCATGTATCGAAGGAAGATGCATTCCAGTTCAAGTGGCGGATTAATGTGTGGGCTGGGATGATTGGGTCGCGCCTTATTGGCCCAATATTTCTTCCCAGCAGTATGGGTGCTGCTCAGTATCTGGAGCTGCTGCAGACAGAGCTAGAGGACGCGCTAGACGAGCTGCCGCTGTCTGAGTACAGGAATGTCATATTCCAGCACGACGGCGCGCCAGCTCACTACGCCCGCTCTTGCAGGGCTCACCTTGACGAACGCTTCCCGCTGTGGATTGGCCGAGGTGGACCCGTAGCTTGGCCAGCCCGCTCGCCCGACCTCACGCCCCTTGACTTCTTCTTGTGGGGCTACGTCAAAAATAAAGTTTACGCAGACGATTGCAGTACACAAGAAGACATGCGAGCTCGAATAAGCGCAACATTTGATCAATTGCGAGCGTCGCCGGACATGTTAACCCGCGCCACAGGTGCCGTTCGACGCCGTGCTGCGCTCTGTATTGAGGTGCAAGGGACCCACTTTGAACCGCTACTATGAAACTTGGGCAGGTATGTTCCTCCTATCATTTATTTATTCATCGCACAGATACAGAAATTAATTTGATTTGTGGTGTGTAAATTATTATTGCCTAAATATTTTGTTTTAAATAAGGTAAAACCAGTTTTGTAATTCAATAATTTAGCCCTGGCACCCGATTGTCTTCTTGCCAAAAGTAAAATAGGTAAAATAAACGTGTCTTGATTTCGGCGCGCGCCAGTCCGAGGCGGCGCGTAGGTACAGAACGAAAAATGTGAATGAATCTACTAGGCGCACAGATGCCACGCGCAGAGTTAACGTGTAGCCGAGAGGCCATCTTGTTTCTTTGATTGTTTTGAATGAATGGGTGATCGTAGTAATTTAGGGTTGTGCTATTTTTTTTATAAAAAATAATTTTCAACTTTTGTATGGAAACAAAAATTTGCTGGTTTCCCGCTGAAACTTTCAGAACACATTCTTTATAACGAGTACTTTTAGGGATTTTCGGCTTACCATACCCTTTCCTGATAACCCTGTATAGTAGTATAAAGAGGGTGTTTGGTGCGAGCAAATAAATATGACGAAAGACATAGCAACACAGAAGCAGACGACACAAGCGAAAGCCAACTAAATTGAGAGATAGTTAAACAAAGGTAACCACCGGTAACCAGTTAGCATCTTCTTTATTAAGTCTGGCTTCAGTACATCACAGTAAAACCATTGTTTAGGAGATTACTGCAACATCTCAACAAATATTTAAAAATTCCTAATTGTACAGTTGAGCTAATTTAATTCCACAACTTTCATCAAGTTGTTTTGTAATTTGCTTTTCTTCTAGAATGAGAAGACACAATACCGACTCATTCATATTACACATATTCTATATTATTTTAATAAGAGAAAGAAAATACGATTCTCAGACTGATTTACTACCATGCTATCTGATTACCGATTTCCCACATAGAAGTCCCAGCAACACATTCTTTTTTCATACCGTGTAACCAACTCACAATTATAAAATAGCTCGAGTCCCGAGAACTTAGCGGTATAGTAAAGCTGGGATTGGCTGCCGCAAGCGCTTAAAAAAATACGGCAGCCAATCGCACCTTCAGTTTACGGCACGACTGAGTTGTCGATACGGCGTTCGACAAGCTACGCACTAGGGACTTATTGGAATCTTTACAAAGCTTCACATTTGAAGATTTTAAACGAATCAAGTTTTACCGATTTTTTTTTTAATGCAGTCGGTAACACTGTTCCAAGTTTAATTTTTTTTGCCCAACCATCTTGATCTGTGTTGAGGGCCCTTTCCAACACTTGTTTGTGTATGTGTACGTACCATTGAGCGAAGGCAGCGACTCCTCGTGGAGTGGATGCTCTTCACCCGCGTACTGGCTCTCGCGAAATGAACTGCAAGACGACAGCAGGCTGAAAACATTGTGGTCGGTACTCTTTTAACTTTTTTCTTTTTCTAACTTCGCACGGCCACTATTTGGCCAAGCAAATCTGCCATCTAACCAAACGTTCGAGAGTAGAAATGTAGCTTTTGCCCATGTTGTGAAGTATAATGTTTAAAATAGATATAATCTAATTTACAGCACATTTGAATATGATGAAAGAAATTTGAAATCCCTTTAGACATAGACTTCACCATTAATAGTAACTAATGCAAGTACACTTTAAGATCGGGTTTATCTTGGTCTAAATAAACAACTTTTGGGTTACGAACTTGAAATTCACGTAAAAATATTTTTAAGACAAATAGAACAGAAGCTTTTTGTTCCTAGATTTAAAGAGAGTCGCGGTTTATAGATTCTTTTACTATTTATATCGCTCAACTTAAAAAAACGATGGACTACAAATGTAAATGGATGTAAATGTCACTTTTTGGACCACCCAAGAAAACCTTGACCGCATTTAACTAAATCGCGTCGGATCACCTAAGACAGAGTTGATTTTCTTTTTTGTTGATTTTGTTTTTATTATTTAATATTGATTTTCATTCGACGTGTTATCATTCTCTTTTATTTTGTATTTCAAATGTTAATTTTAACTTTCAACTGAACTAAATTAATTGTATTTAACTTTACGAGAGGGCAAGATTGGTATAGGATTTTAACAGAGCGTCATATTTCCAGTAGTAAGAGGGAAACCGGCTCTGGATGTTGTTGACGATTTTTATTTACTAGACGTGTATACCTGGTACGTTTAGGCGGCGTAGGCGCCTGTTTGCCGCGCCGGTTGGTGGGGCGCCTCATCTGCACTGCACTGGAGGCGCCGACGCCTGCGGCCGCACCGGCACCACTTGACGCCGCGCCCTTCTTGCCGCCTAACTGAGGAGTACCTGAACCGGAGCCTGTTTCTTGAAGCTGCTTCTCCACTTCTAAAACATTATAGATAAACGCTTTCAATCTAACACTATTACCCTACTTATTTTCCTTTTTTCTTGCTCTGTATCGGGGATGTCACACGCAAACAAAAACTCCTAGGGGTAATTTGAACTAGGAAGAAGTATTGAATCAATATCTTTTTCCATAAAAGTCACACATTCAATAGAAATTAGCCAACACTTTCTACGCTTGGCCATAACACGCATTATATAAAGCTATGGGATCTCCTAGAGATTTAAGGAACCAGTGCACACTGGATATCTTTAGGTTAGTTTTGATTATATCAATGTTTGTCGTCATTAAACAATATTTCCATACCTTCTGTGATGGAGTTGTCCTGGAACATGTGTTCGAGCGCGTGGTGTATCTCGCGGAAGGTGGGGCGGTCGGCGGCGTTCCACTGCCAGCAGCCGCGCATCAGCTCGTACACTGCACCGGGACACCCCGGCGGGCACTCCATGCGGTAGCCCTGGAGAAGGACACAATAAACCTCTTCAGATATATAGGTTGCTAGACTGTTTAGCCGCTGGGCGGGGAGAGCAGCGGCATTGCCCAAAGCGGTGTTTCATCGCGCCTAGCGGGATGTCAGTGCAGGTCTCATCACCCCCACTTCAAATTAGAATTAAGTGTTTCATCCCTGCCCCCATGGGACACCGTGAGGTTTTAGTCGGTATTGACGGCCCCTGGCCCTCGAGCCTGACATATCCCGCCCGCCTCCCACAAGCTTTCAGCGGGAGATGCTTTAATGCCCATGTAAAAAAGGCTATTTATCCATAAGGTAACTCTGGATCACTGATTCACAGGCACTGGCAGAAATGTTGAGGGAATTTTAGCCTATATAGTAGAAAGACATACATGTCATGTCAGGGTATAAAAGGGAACTAGCTTATTTAGAAGAAACATGTTTAGGGATTTAGCGAACTGTCCCATTTAGGAGAAACGTGTTCAGGAATTTAGGGAGCTGACCTATTTAGGAGAAAAGTATTTAGGGATGCATTATTTATAGGTTGAATGTGAACAGGGAACTAGTTCAATTAGGAGAAACGAGTTCAAAAATAAAAGAGACTAGCCTATTTAAGGGAAAATGGAATAGGAATATAGGTCACTAGTCTATTTCAATCCACACAATCATTGAAATCAAATAAAGGGTTAAAGGAGAAACGAACCTAATAACATTCTCGTGACGGAGTTAGCTAGAATCGTTATCCTGCACTGACGATAGCACAAACTGTTTCACACAAACAAGTGTAACAAAGTAATATTACTTTGTTACACAAACAATTCCAACAAAGTAATATTACAATTGTACAACCTATGCATTAGAGAGTTAAATTTGATTTATAAAAAATCTTTGGCTCATTGTATAGGAAGTGACGATGTTAAAAAATATTTAATACGTGTATGATAGAATGTACACAAACATAACACAATAATATTATTGTACGTATACGCATTTTTAGCGAATTACTATACTCACGTTTACGAGATATGAAAAACAAATATTTTAATCATTGCAAGAGAATCGCACGCGGAGAATGCAAAATAAAAACAATCTTCTATATCATGATCAAAATAGAGACCCTCTTCGTACTTGATTAAGATTGCTTAATTTTATTATTACTGGTGTAAATGTATATTTAGATTATCTTTAGGAAGATGTCGACTCCGAGAGTCTAGATTCCTTGATTGGAGCTCGGCGAACTTCATAATAATAACAGGCAATTTATGTACGTATGTATATTAGTTTTTGATTCAACATCTGTATGTAGTCATTTAATTCTATAAAATATTGTTATTTTACATTTTCCAATAAAAAAATACTTTATTTAATTGACATTTGTTTTTGTATATGTTCGCAGTTCAAAATAACCGTTTTTCTTTTAATTTTTTTACTGTTACTGTTTGTACAAATTACGAGAACTTTCACGTTATCTATTACGCTATATAAAAATAAAAAAATTGATGAACTTCATAACACTACATTAATAAACATAACAATAGGAAGACAAGTACGAGCCGGTATCTTCCCATGATTATTTAACATATTTTGAGAGAAAAAGCTTGCGTGTGAATATTCCTGGTTATTCGATCAAATTCGTACAATGAAACTGAAAATTTGGGCTGTTATGCTACACAGTGCCAAACATATATTATCAACAAGGGTAAATTAAAATTTTTGATCGTCGCCGTTCATATAAAGTCTTTTTTCACCAAACATAGCTAAGAACAATCTCGGTTTACATTTCGAACAAAAATAAATCAATTCATTCGTTCAAGAGCTATGATGTCACAGACAGACACAGAGAATCACACACACACAAAGAGAGACACACGTATCAAACTTATAACTCCTCGTCGTTTTTGCGTCGGGGTTAAAAATGTAGTTAAAGGTGAAAAAATCGAGTATTATAATAGGATAATAGGATAGATTTACCTGGCAAATACATAATCATCAAGGATTTACCCTTGTTTACAACATGTTTATTTCAACTTTATTTTTAGCACCTCTGAAGAGAGCTAGCTCCTGCAAACACAGGGTATCCTACTGCAGGAGCTAGGCACCACACTTACATTAAGACTTAGTTTCTAGAATTAGTATTAATTAGTTAAGGTACCTATACTTAATGTTTGTTTTGTTTAGAATGTAAGTTGGTCTAATAAATAATTTTTTATTTGTATATAAAAAAAATATAAACCACCAATAAGTTTGTTGGACAACATAATAGACGTAATTTTATGCGAGGATAGTTTGACAAAAAAAACAAAAACCTCACGATTACATACCGCATGCATAAAACCTGCCTACTATGGTGGTTACGTGTGTTTCTTTTGTGAAACTGCAACGATTACAGCATCAGCGCAGAGTTACAGGAACACCCTGTACGCGTTATCGGCGCAGGCGCATTGTTTGCGGCCGGTATAAACTGAGGCCAAGCGCGGTTCTTCGCCACTTGCATTTCGAGTCTCGACCGGTCAACACGCATCGCCCAAAATGTTGTGCTACAAAGAACTTGTTGTCTATTTCTTGCTTTTATCCGCTTCAGTGCTTGGTAAGTCCATATTTTGTAATGTGATCTATACAGTATTTACTTTTGTAAATATTCTTATACATATTTTTTTTCATGTATTTTAGATGTTGACTTTTTACAAGTGTCTTGTAACTGTTTTTATATATTCCTATATGAAAAAATAAATGAATTGATTGATTGATTGAATTGTAACAATTTTCTCAAAGAACCAACCGGGTCGTATTAACAAGCCACGTAAGAATTGTGTATGAAGAAAAAAAGCTTCGCTATAAACATCACTTGTTACAATAGATAAAAAGTTCATTTTAATATACAAATGTGTACAGTTAAGACAAAACAACTTACCAATAATATTGGGATAATTAAATAAAGCAAACACAGAGTGTTTCTATTCTAATTGTAGTAAGTGTTTTTGAGGAAAGGATTTTGTCCTGTTTTAAAACTATTGACTTGTAATTGTAATTTGTTTTGTTATTATTGCTTTTTTTGGAAGATGCTTTTGGTTTAAAGTCTCGCGATTTATGTATACTATATCATTAAAGTTTTTGTCCCATCTTAATTGTTACTAGACTTTATTTCCCTGAATAAAATTGTTGAAAGCGTTTTTAAAAATAAAAGATGAACGGACTTTCCAATAAAACATTGTATTGACTTTGCGGTTTCGGCCGATCACTGGAAATCTATTTTGACATGCGATCGACCCTTTTATACGAGTTTTACGACTTTGTTTTAAAAATAACACGGCACAAGCGTGTAATTTGTAGTTATGATGTAAATTGAATTAACAAAATTTGCAAAGAAATGTTGGGAATGTTACACAAATTCAGAGCTTTTAGGTTTCAAGGATAACTCTTTGGTAAGAAGTTTATGAAATTACAGAAACTAAGATTTGTATATTTTCTAAGAGCTACAGATTGCCTCGGTACGACCTAGTCACAGACAGACAGACAGCGTACATATTGTTAGTAATTATATTATTTCTATCTTATTCCGTTAGAAGATAGATTATGCCCCTTTTATTAAGAATTTACCTAACTAATATTTTGAAATTAAGGTACAGATCCCTAAAAAACATTTCAACTTTATTAAAACAATGAATTTTTTATGCTATTTGATTTTTCTCACTAAGCGCGCCCTACCTTAGAACATAAAATCGCTTACCATCAGATGGATTATGATCACGCGCAAGCTCATTAATGTTTAAAGAGAAAAAAAAAACTCCAACCTTGTTACACACCGTTTACAGGTAAGCACAAAAAAGTGAAGCCCAAAAAGTTCGTATCGCCGACAACGAAGGGTATCCAGTGTTACAACTGCCTGTCGTTTGACCACCCTGGGTGCTGGGACCCCGACCATCCCGATTATGCCAACATTACCGTACGTATTTAATTCTTCTTCTTCGTATGAGCTAAGTAATTGAGCTCTGGTGTCTAGAGTTTTCAAGCCGCTCGAAAGCCTCTGGCCTGGCTTTTCAACTGCTTGTACTAATGTTAATAGCCGGGACCTACAATTTAACGTGTAATCTGAACTAAGACAGCGCACAGATGAAAATTACGATTTTAAAAGGCAGTCTTGTGCATGGAGTCGCACCCGAAAAGTGTTCGCATCGACCGTTGTTTAACCTCAATGATCGCGTCGGATCGCCTTATGTAGCCGAGCTACAAGCGCTACACGTATTAGACTCACGGCCCTATTCGATTTTCTAACTTTCCGCACAAACACGATGTGTGGAAGGTATATTATAAATTTGTTTGTCTTATTCCCTTATTTGATGAGTTTAGCAAATACTTAAAACAATGTTTAGGTGTTCTTCTGTGAAAATGACCGAATTTGCCTGTATAACATGTTCATATATTTGTCAATTTTTTTACCGAATACAGTAAACACAGAAAACAATTACGAATAGCTATGTAATAGTGCAAGCAATAAGTAACTTTCTTTCAATACACATAGGAAACTAACGAACCATACGCGCTAAGCGCTAACACTTTCGACTAAGATTCTTAAAGCCAATTACGTTTTAGTACCTAAGCATTTACCCAAAGATAGTTCTCATTTACAAATATAACATCAATATCAGATATGGCCATTTTTCTATTACGTTCGTAATAAAATCTTCATTTTGTTTTGTGTATTCCCAGGTACCAAACATCGACTGCTACATCCCAGGCATGGCATTCCTATGCATCGTGATCACATCAGAATCTGCCAAACTCGGTAACTAAATGTCTTATTTACTTCAACCACAATATGTAAATCTCTTTGTTGAACACCCCATCGTATTTATTGTAATTTCCTTTCAATGCTTTGAAGAGATCGCGTTCAGTAATTAGACCGCCAATTGTAACACTACTTATAGGTTGTTTATTTATTTTTCTCTCTGTTTTGTATTTCCTTTTGTGTTGCAATAAAGACTATATCTAATCTATCTATGTTATAATATCAAAATTCCTTTACAATTAACAGTTTAATTTTCCTTTGACAGTGGAAACCGGTCAAGAGATTGGTCCAGTGCGCGCACGCACCTGCGTCCCTGCCAAGGACTTTTCAAAGAAAACCGTGTCCTACTCAATGTGTTCCAAACTTAGCAAAGAGCTGTCGGCGTCGGAGATTTTCTCGAGGATCGCAGTGAGTCGACCGCAGTGCACGCTCTGCAAGAAACATCTTTGCACCGACGCCACGCACTGTTAGCATCGATATAGTATGTACATTTTCTCACCACTGTCAAGTTACCGACATGAGAAAGTTTATTAATATTTTCGTACACACGAGCAGAAACTTGAATCGAAACATCGATTCATTCTCAAACATTCGATTGGCAGCATCACTGCGTTGTTAGCTGCGAGACTAGAAATATATTGACAACCCTAGCGCAACCCTAATTCGTACATTTGATTTAAATTAAGAATGGTAAAATTTGAATATTGAACAGATCGGACTGGTAGA
Source organism: Mellilla xanthometata (assembly GCA_035578125.1). Lineage (NCBI taxonomy): Eukaryota > Metazoa > Arthropoda > Insecta > Lepidoptera > Geometridae > Mellilla > Mellilla xanthometata. Next base: position 4,520,176 of record JAPUBQ010000003.1, read on the forward strand.
TTAGCTAATAGACGTACGTTATAAAAGCAAATTTTACACAAGATTCTTTTAATATAATTATATTTGTAAATATTGAACTCAATTACAGTGTAAACTCCGTGTAACGTCACTCTATTCAACGACAAACTCTCTAAAGCGTCGAAATCAATTTGCTTTAAATGGTTTAGCTTGTATTCCATATAATGATACAATTCTTTCCATTTAACGACCACTCTCTATAACGCCATAAAATTCACAGTCCCTTCAGTGTCGCTATATAGAATTAACACTGTACATTGATTATATGACAGCTTGCTCCGACAAAGTCCACCTGTCCGTTATTCAACTCCCGAGCGTACAAATTCTAAAGTTAGATCGTAGAGCGAGTTATTTAAACGAAATCGTGGTTAGTTATCGATTGTTTCATTGCAAGCCAAACAGCGGGCGCAATTCGAGATGATGTTTGTAAATACGGTACGGCTAATCGTTGCTCATGTATATTTCAACATTGAATTTTGTTTAAAGGTCGCGTGAGCTTCCGAAACCCATTATCGCAAGGTGAGAACAAAAGCGACTCAGCTAACATTTCCGAACAAAAGAAATAATAATTTCAAAAATATAAGTAATAACGAATGAGTTGTTTAAATTAAGATCAAATGTAATTGTCAAATAGGTAAAATCTTTATTACACAGGCAAAACATAAAATTTAAAATAATGATAATACTAAAAACAAAACCACTAATAAAATCAATTTAATAGGCCACTCCGGATAGAACCTGATGGAAAGGTACCCACCCATAACGCTCGTGGCATTGCCGCGTTGTATAGCTATGGATAGCCTATGCTCCAGGTACGATCCGGAGCGGTATTCACCTGATCTCTCTCTAATTATACGCCCAATTTCAGTAATATTTCAGATCAAATTGTCAATGGGATATTGAACTTCAGTTGACTTGCTGTGTAGATTTTTGCTCGGTTGATGTTTTTTTTTATTGAGTCTCTTTTGTTTTCATTATGCAATTCATATTATGTAACTAGGAGTTACGATTAGTAGGCAACTTTTCTTAGCACAAACAATTATGATATAAGACGGTCATAATATTTAATTACTTTTTAGAGCCCAAAAAAACTCTACTCTTTTAAAAAGCTCTCTTTTTATATTAAAACTTTCAAAGAGAGTATGAGATAAAAATGCGTCAATAAAGGAATCATTTGAAGGGTCGTTTCCTCTTGCTCTCACTCTATGAGACGCAAGTGAGCAGACATGACATTTTAAATATATTCTTTACTGGCTTCATTTATAATAATTTCTTACAAAATAATCAAACCTTCTAATCTAATTTAGAAACGAGTCTTGGGTAGTATTTCTGAAATCATTGATACCACTCGACACTTGAAAATAATATGTCATCGTGAAAATATTTAATTACTTTAGGTTACTTTTAGGTTAGTCTTTTTAAAATGGTTAGAATAGTTACAATGTATATTTATTTATCTCTAATAAAAAAATGTAACGCTTAATACTTTAATAATGCAAAAGTAAATATAAAGTTGCAAATCAAACGAACTCAATTCAGGTAGGTAATTCAGTTCACTTCATTTTAAAATACATACTAATTTGTGTAACTTTATTCTATTGTTTCCTATAAATGTTAAACACACATACCTTCGAAACACTTAGTGTTTTTTCTTTGTCACAATTGTGTTTTAGTCGACTAAAGAAACACTTTTTTAAAGTTGTAACAAGAATTTGAATGACAAAAGTTTGTTCCAAGTCAGGGTCATTCTATTGAACGTTACGAAGATGTAAATTCTGTTTTATAAATAGCAGTTCCTAATCGAGCAATTTCGGATATTCAACGAAAATTGTTATAAGAAATAAGAACCAGTAAATCGAGTGGCAGAGGAAACTCGTGAACTAATAATAGCGACTGCTAGTTTGTAAACAAACTCATTGTTGCTTTTACAATTCTTCCTTTAATTTTGGAAAACTGAAATGAGGTTCTGTGTTAGATTAAAAATAATATCGTATTATACATTTTATTGTAAATTTTACATGTGTTTTATTATTATAATTGAGGCTATGTTGAGCTAACACTGCAATATTGTTGAGTGACCGACAATGTTTGTAAATGTAAGTATTTTTTTGTATATTCAAATAAACAAATTAGAATGATGGGTTAATATTGTTTCATTTCAATTGTATTTAATAATTCCGTTAAAATGTGTTTTTTTAAAGATTTAATTAACAAAAACTATATTATTTACACCAGGAACCTATTATGTTAGTACGATAAAAATCTACTAGCCGACAGCACTCTGTATAAATTTGAATAAATTAATCAATCAATTGGCATTAGTCTTGGACCAAAACCATTACTGGGCTATTATAAATAATCCTAAAATAAAATTAGCATTCATTTAGCGCTTTTGTCAAATTTAAGTTTAAATTTTAGCCATAGTGACGGACGGTGATTATTTTGTTTATGTACAAGACAATTTCAAGAAAGTAATCTAGCATTATCAATACAAATACAAATCATTTATTGATAACACCAAAGTTACAAGTCATATAATATGATACATCATCATTACAAAAGTATATGATATGTATCAATGTCAATTTTCAATTCTAATTCGAATAATATAAAATCATTAGAATACTATATGATATTAAAGAAATGTGAATTTTCTCTCTTTTTTCTCTCTTTCTAGTAGTATAATATCATTACAATAGTACATGATATAAATCAAATGTCAATTTTCAATTCTAGTTAATCATTAATATTATAAAATGTTTTATCTAATAGCCAAACCCTAGGTCTAGTCTTTAAATAAATAAATATTAGGACTCATCTCACACATGGCTGGTTAACCCCATACTGAACCATTTCTAGTTCGTATTATGGTTGCTAACACAACTGATATACTACATATACATACATATATGTTTTATATAGATACATATTTAATACCCAGACCCACAACCAACAAATTTAGTTAAGCACAAAGATGTCGGCCGGGCCAGGAATCGAACCCGGAACCTTCTGATTAGCAGTCGGGCATGGTAACCGTTGCGCCAACGAGGTCGTTAAAGCTGGCGGTGGAAGGTGCAATACAAGTACAAGACACATACCTTCTCAAGCATATGGTAGACATCAGCCAGATCGACTCCCGGATACGGCGACATGCCGTACGTGGCGATTTCCCAGAGTAATATTCCAAACGCCCAAACGTCCGATTTGGTGCTGAAGGTGTTGTACGCAAGTCCTTCAGGGGCCGTCCACTTGATGGGGAACTTGGCGCCAGCGTGGGCTGTGTATGTGTCGTCCCGCATCAGGCGAGCCAGGCCAAAGTCGGCCACCTTGACCAGGTGGTTCTCACCCACCAGACAGTTGCGCGCCGCTAAGTCCCTGCAACGGAACAAAATCCAAATTGTAAAGAGAAACAAAATAAAGCCTATGTTACTCGGGGCTAATGTAGCTTGCCAACGGTGAAAGAATTTTCAAATCGGTCCAATAGTTTCGGAGCCTATTTGCGTCAAACAAACAAACAATCAATGTTTTCCTCATTATAATATTGAATATAATAAGAGTTGTATTACATTTGTAAAAGTTTAGTTAAGTTTAAAACAGATTTGACCCAAGTAAGTATAGCATTAATTTTAGACGTGCTTAACCAAAACAGATAAGAAAGCTCTTTTGAAAACAAAACTACGTTTATTAGTGGTAATTGTACCACTGTACTTTACATTTACTAGCTTTGTTTTAAAATAAAATTAATTACCGTATTAAAACTTTTGTAAGGCATATTTGAATAATATGTATTAACCGCCTATCACTTCGACAAAATAAACGTAAGTGATAGCCGGTTATACAAACAATATTCAAATTAATTAATATCATTTCGTTGCCTTAGTCAGTTAAGAATATTCCCACGCCAAATGAACATAATAATTATTATTAGTGCGATAAATTTGAGATGTAAATGACATTGTTTGACCTTTGAGGCAATTTGCCACAGTATGTATTTAACATTTTGTTGCAAATTCCGATTTTTCCTGGTAAAATATATTTTTGCCAGAGTGCATTAAAGTTTACCAAAACGGCAGTCATCAAATTACAAGTAAGCCGACACCCAGGTGTTTACATCTAAAGTTCATTGATTGGCAAGATTAGTCTGCTATTCTAAAGCAGAGACTTCAAGCTCCTATCCGGAACTTTGGGCAGAATTTTCTAAAGGCACAGATGCCAGTTCTGGGAGTTCCAAACTTCTAGAATCAAGATATTAGTTAATTAAGGAAGAATCTTTCCATTTGTCTTTTCTATCTAGCGCTATTGTGGACCAATCCTCCAGGTGTTTGTCAAGCTCGTCGCTCCATCGCTTTTTTGGTTTGCCGCGAGGTCTTGTGTAGACCGGCGTCCATTTGGTAGCAATTTTTGCCCACAGATAGTCCGGCGGCATGCAGCAGACGTGACCAGCCCAATCACACTTCAAATTAGCAGCTTTTTGGGTCACGTCAGCTATTTGTGTTCAGGAACGCAGTATAGTATGGTGTATGAAACAAGTACCTGTGAATAAATGAGCGGCTCTCAAGGTAGCTCATGCCGGATGCGATCTGGGTCGCCATGTACATGAGCACCACCGCCCCAGGAGTCGCCTCCCTGGAGCCAGCGCGGAGGTACTCCAGCAGGTTGCCGCGGGACATGAACTCCGTGATGATGTAGAACGGAGGCTCCCGTGTGCAAACGCCGAGCAGCTGGACGAGGTTCGGATGCCTCATCTCCTTCATGATGGCAGCCTCTTCGAGGAAGTCTTTCAGTGCCATCGTATCGTCTTTCAAGGTCTTCACGGCCACCTGTAATGGAAATGTGAAGGATTTTTAAATGTTCTTCTTCTTTCTTCGTATGAGCCAAGTGGCTCTGGTGCCGAGTTTTCAAGCCGTCCGAAGGCCTCTGACTTGGCTTAATGACTGCTTGTACCCTAACAGCTGGGATCTACAATTGCAAACTAAAAAAAATATTATCATAATACAAGTAATTGACAGTCAGTTTAAATTAGCATATTAGGTGAAAGTCATGTCACATAAGGCGGTCAAGGATATGGCCAAGAATAGAACTACATGGCAAGACCTCCATTGACATGATCTCAGCTCTTAAATGAATATTGATAGCTTATTAAATAATGTATTCATGAATCAGTTGCAAAGAGCTTGCTCTTCATCTATTTGTAGGCACGCACTTTTCTGTTTTAATGTTGATCGCGCAAAAAACTCGTGAATCTATTTATATATGAGAGGTGCACTTTTCTTTTTTTTTTTCAGATATATGTGCTTTTTTCCTCGGCCAATTCCTTGAATTACCAGGCTGTTTCTTTTTTAATCAGGTACTAGTCTTAGAACAAAGCACATCTAGACTCTAGTCGAGTCTAGAATGAAAACCAATTTAAACCATGACTGTATTAAAACTTTCGTAAGGTTTATTTGAATAATATTTGTATAACCGGCTATCAATTACGTTTATTTTGTCGGTATTAGCCTAACACGTTTCAGCACAATGAGTGAGCTATTCTCAAGGGCAGAAACACAGCTAACGTACACGTTTTATACAAACATTATTTTATGTAAAACTATGCTTTGAAATTCCGTTGGTATCCAATAACAACACAAATATAACTAGAAGACAAAATTAAATATTTAGTGTACTTCCGCTGTGATCCGAAATCCAAATTAAGACAAGTAAAGGAAAAATTAACTAAGATTAATTAACTAAGAGATCCTGACTCTTCGAACGACAAGTCGAGAGTCAACATCTCCTGATGATGCCTTGTGGTTAGGCGAAACACGTGTAGAGTTAAGAATTTCCGAATTGTGATAGGTAACGTTAATCTTAATTAATCTTAGTTGATTTATCTTAGTTAATTAATCTTAGTTAATTTTTTCTTTACTTGTCTTAATTTGGATTTCGGATCACAGCGGAAGTACACTAAATATTTAATTGTGTCTTCTATTTACAATGGATTTCCGCAAAGTAACGCCTGAGTCGATAAGTTACAAATATAACTTACAGTAATATTGCCTCTCTTCCAAGCGGCTTCGTACACATCCCCGTATTGGCCACCTCCCAGCTTGTGCTTCATGACGATATCAGTCCGATCAATCTCCCAGTGGTCCGGTGGTGCCAGCGGGAACACAGTGGGCTTGTTCCGTTTCGGTGCTGGGTACAGGAGTTGGGTGATCAGCCCGTCGCCGACCACGGAGTGGTGGTGGACCAGCTCGGCTAATGTGCCGAACTTTGACTCGGATGTTACGAATACCTGCAAGATTTACGAGTTTTGTGCTTAAATAGATAGGAGACGCGTTGTATACTTTTTGTTAATTCGATGGCTAAAGGGGGAGTGCGTGCTCAGGCTTAAGGACCGAGGATTACCTATATTTCCTAGGGCATGACTTCTAACAGGGTTTCTTTTAACTGAAAACTTTCAAACCAAATCACCGCACATTCATTTACAATTTCGTCTTAAGAAAGTTACCACGAGTTCAATTAAAAAAACAATTTTGAGAATCTGACCACAAATGGCTGAGAAATCGGTGAGCATACATAAAAAAATACAAACGGTCGAATATATAACCCCCTCTATTTTTGAAGTCGGTTAGAAACCTAATTGAGCGAATTGAGCGGCTTGTCGTACAAGGGAAAGTAGAAGGCATCAGACCGCGAGGAAGGTCACCCACGAGGTGGACTGACCAAAATCAAGGCAGCAGTTGGAGGCTCCTTGAATGACTGTAGCCGGATGACATCCAGCAGGCAAAGGTGGCGAGATGTCGTGAGGCAAATTATATCCGCCCTCTCTAGTGACCCTCCTTGACGATCACGACCGCTCTGACAAGAGCGTCACGAATAAGAAGAAGATAAACCTAAAGTAATTATAGAGACTTTACCTTTCCATCGGCGTCTTCGTTGATCCTATAATGGTAGACTCTACCCTCGTATCTGAGCGAAATGCTCCTCTGTCCCGGGCTGGACTCGGACTCTCGGACGAGGAAGCTTCCATTGATTCCCGAGGAGAGTAAGTACTCGGCCGCGTTCCGGGCGATGGGTCCGTGGTACCACGAGTGCTTCTCCAGCGAGTTGACGGGAGTGACGTAGTTGCTGGGCACCCACCCTACGCTGCCGGAGGCGGTGTGCGCCTCGCACCACTCGCCGCTCTTGTTGTAGCTCATTATACGCACTTGCTCGCCTGGAGACAGAGTTGTGAACGTTATTGAGTGATACTTAAATTTACGAAGCCTATTTAAAGTTTTATATTGTACAGGATCGCTCAATTCCAATATTTGCCTTCTTGTTAAATGTATCATCATCATCAGCCTATTTAATAACTGTCCACTGCTGGACATAGGTCTTTCCTAACGATTGCCACAGAGCATGGTCTCCTGCCTTACGCATCCAGTGCTTACCAGCTACCGTTCGCAGGTCGTCGCTCCACCTGGCCCGTTAAATGTATGAATGTGTTTAAAATAGTGAAACGCTAATTCAAATCAATTCTTTGAATGACAAGTTCTGTACCACCCTTATAATAAAAGAGACATCGCTTCGGCCACCTGTCATGTATTTGGGTGCGACTCAAAATTTAGCAAGACATCTTTGTTTTTGTTCACTCACACCGTTCCGCTAGTGACTTTTTCCTCGCCTAGCTCATCTTTGTTCTCGCCGCTTATAGCTGAGCCTCGGTTAAACGATTATTGGGGTATAAAACTAGTTTAATCCAGGATCTAAGCTGGCCGAATTTCATCCTAAAACACACTTTTACACAAACATCCGCCTCTATAATATGAGTGGGATGAATTAATAGTCGCCCATTCTATAAACAAGGTATAAAATGGTAAGGTATGGTATAGAATGGTATCAGGCCAGAATTTCGTAGTTCAGTCCTACCAAACGGATTCCTATTAATTTCAAAACGAAATTGCCATAATGAGTGAAAACCCTTTAAAACGGGAGCCTATTATCCTTATTCTAAAGGGGAGCCTGTGACCGCTGACTATGCTTATCCTAATTGGACACTTCTATCTAAGGATACTTCAGTTTAATTGGACTTTCAGGACGAAGTTTACAAGGCGCAGCGGCTATTGAAGATTTATTTCAATGTGTACTGAAATGTGAGTATTTTAACGATAAGCCTGAGGGTTTAGAACAAACTATGATGGTTCAGTAGTGTGAGCAGCATACAGGAGTAAATACTAATTTTATAATTCTACAAATTTTTATGTAATATAAAATATAATAAATTTTATTTTATATTACACTGTAAGAGTAATCCAAATCCCTGACCTTATACTATTATACCACTATCAGTCATTCATTTTGTTACCACACTGTATTAATGTTCATTAACATTTTCACAAACGTCAATTTAACAACTAAACATGGAACAGAAGCATAATTATAAATATTGGAAGGCGATTTTCGATTTTCCCTCGATTTTCAAGGCGAGAGTGAACCGGTTCCTTCTAGGTAAGCGCGTTTCACCGTAGACCTCAATGTCACTTACCATCAGGTGAATTTTGGTCAAGCGCTGACCTATTTAGAGTAACAAAAAAAAATACGCTGCGAACGTGTTTTTTACTTTGCCGTTTTTATTTTTATTATTATTAATTGTGTCCTATATATTAGAAAACCCGTTTACTATATTGGTTTGCAATACATGATATATATCATAGATGGTGCTGTATGTGAAAAATTATATTTCCTGTTTTCCTCCTTTTCTGCTGAGATTTTTCTTGAATTTTGTTTCCTACAAACCTCACGGAGCCCGAGAACGTTCTAACGAATGCAAAACCGTGGAAATCGGTTTGTTGCGTTCTGGAGTTATAGCGTTAGGAAGAAAAACTCGAATTATTTTTATATTATACTAGCTGACCCGGCAAACGTTGTTTTGCCTCACTTAGGGGTATGAAAAATAGATAGTGTAGCTTATATAACACGTTCGTAGATTTACCATAGCAGCGCCATCTATTGATTACTTACTCAACCCATTTGAAAGGTATCGACATCTGTTAGAATCATTTGGAGTTAACAGATAATTGTGACTGTCAGATAATAACAGACAATAATTAGCAATAAATTAAAATTGCGACTATAATTTGAGATTTAAACTACCCTATCTCTCAAGTGGGTCGAACTGCACATGGTGTGCGAATTTTATTATAATCGGTTAAGTGGTTTAGGAGTCCATTGAGGACAAACATTGTGACACGAGATTTATATATATTATGATTTGAAAACTCGTTTACTACATTGGTTTTCAGTACTTCATATGTATCATAGATGGTTCTGTATGTGAAAAATGATATTTCCTGTTTTCCTCTTTTTCTACTGAGATTTTTCTTGAATTTTGTTTGCTACAAACCTCACGGAGCCCGAGACCTTTCTAACGAATGCTGTACCGTGGAAATCGGTTCGTGGGTTCTGGAGTTATAGTGTCAGGAAAGAAAACTCGGCTTATTTTTATATTATATATGAATCTATCCTTTATATACCTTTCTTGAGGCTGAGCTGATTCTCTCCACCGGCCTGGAAATCGTATAACGCGACGAACAGCTGTGGGTCGTCGTCTTCGTGATGCGCCAGAAGGTTCTCCTTGGACGTCCATCTGGAAACAGGATATTATATACCGAATCGGTAACAATGCATCTCGAATTAACCTCGAAGTTTAGCATTCTTCCGCTTAAGAAGCTCACTATAGGTTCCCATTGCTTGCACTTTGTGACTTCTTTAGAATAATATAGGATAAGCCACCACGCTGTCCAAGTGTGGACTGGTGGGGCTGAATAGGCTTTTTCACGATGTTTCCTTCACCGTAAGAGCGAGTGCCAAACATAGCTTGTAAAAGAAAACATTGGTGTATGGCCAGATTCAAACCCGGGTGTCTCTGATTGCTAGTTCAACACTCCCGCCCCTGGATCAGCATTATGGTTTCCAGGTTCCATATCAACACTGTTACTAAAAAGTATCACAGAATAAAATGTTTAGTCATTTATTATTATTTTCACCCGACCATCCTAGACGCTTTTATCCTTACGCTAGCGCTAGACTAGCGGTTTCCTGGCTCCACTTACCCGCAAATGACATATCTAGGCTACAAGGGGAGCTTAACAATGTCTGCCCTACTTCACCGTGCGAGGTTGAAGGCTTTGTGTATAATTGCGTGAATACCGCTTCAAAAGGTAAAAATTCTAGGTGCGATAACAATGAACTTTTTAATAATGCCTGAATATTTAGTATTCAAGTTGAAAAGAAAACGTACATATTAGGATAAACGTACAATATGAACGTTCACTGACTCATTAAAAAATTACAACGTGTCAGTAAAGAAAATATTTGAAAGTTGATGTCCTCTTCCTCGCATGAACTAATGAGTGCAGGCATAAGGAAGCGAACTTACTAGATCAAATGTTTCCAGTAGCTATCAAAGTATCGAGTGATTCTCAAGCATTTCGTATCGATAACTCTGCAGCGACGTAGTAACGCGACGATTGGCTGCCCCCAGCACCCACGTGACTTCAACAGCCTATCGCATCAAGCACTTGAAGGATTCTCGTATTACGGCGCCGCAGAGTTGTTGATATAATGTGTTTGATAAGCTCTGTACTTGGTATTTTGATGGCAACTGATTGCCACCGCCGCGACGATTTCAGCTGAATGATTTGGTTTGGCCAAAGCTGTATAGTTCTAAAAACTAATTGGTCTAGTTGGTCGGTTACCGTGGCAAGTCGCCCGAAGGCCTCTGATTAACGACTGCTTGTACGAGTACAAGGACAAACAGCCAGGACCTACAATTTTATGTCTCTTATCCTATCCACGATAGAGCCCAGATGAAAATGCTACTTGAAAAACGTCAGTCTTGTGTATGGTCACCAATGCCAACACCGTTTACATCGATCGTCGCTTAGCTACGATGATCGCGTCAGATCACCTTAGCTAGACGAGCTAGGCGCTACAGTAAATAAAGGAAGTAAAAATGTTGATGTTGATGATGATCTCGGTTACCTGTTGGCTGTGTCGAGTGGCTGGGGCGTGCCCGGAGCGGCGGCGGCCGGCTCTCCGTCCGGCAGGTCAGGGATGTGAGGTAGCGGACGACTCTGCAGCAACGCTTCTGGAACGGAATTACAACACACGCTTTGCTTACTTTGTTTTATATCTTATACTAGAGGTTGCCCGCGGCTCCACCCGCGTGTAGGTCGCTTTTCGCCCCTGGCAAAAAAAAACTGGAAACCATTATTTTTAATTTTACATAAACTATACATATTCCAAATTTCATTGCTAAAAGTTCAAAAACAGAAGTTTCAGACAAACTGTTTTATCCCCTTTCACCCCCTTAAGGGTAGAATTTACAAAAATCTATTCTTAGTACATGTTTAACCTTCGGCATACAAGGTGAAAAAAACTCCTCACCTATACAACGTGGGGTTAAATTAACCCCACTAGAGATTGTCTCTACTCTGTGCGCATCATGTGCAATAAGTTTGAATAGGTTTTTCTGTTACGTGCATTCATAAGCTAATGAATAATATACAAAAAGTATCAAATCAAACATTTGTTATAAAAAAAACTTAAAAATCACGTAACCTTTCCGTAAATTCAACAAAATGTTATTAGATCTTAATAAAAAATCAACAAAAATATTTCTTCTTTTTTAACTGAATTATTTTACTTCTTATATAAAATAAAACATATTTGGCTTTATAAAAAAAAATACAATTGGCCCTTTATGACTATTTGAGTGAGATCATTCGTTATCTAAAATAGTACAATTTTGACACATCAAATTCGCATGCATGTTCCTCACATATGGCGGCATTTCATTTAAAACATCCTTTCAGAGTCTTCGTATATTTGTGTCTTGGACAGAAAAAACATTGCTGAGACCTTCTTGGTTGCTTTTGTGGTGGTCCTGGAACTTCTTCATTCAACTTTTGATGCACGCGTCTTCTTATATCTCGTGGTATATGTGGATTTTCTTTTCTCTTCCTAATGTGGTCTTCGAGACTTTATCCTGTAGAGTATTATTCATATTGACTATCTGTACCTACAATTAAAATAGAAAAGTATATATAAAAGACTATTTACAGTAAATAACAAAAAAACACAGAAGTAGGTACAAACTTTTTTGACGACGTCCCGTACAACGTGGGGTAAAAAACGCCCGGGGCCCACTTTGGGCACCTGTCCACACGATGCTGGTGCACGCAGTACTGATTCAACACTGTGATTCAACGCGGTAATATTTAAACTTCAGCTACTGAGAAAATTAGGTTATTTGGTTGCATTTTAATATAAAATCAACGCAATTTAAAAGTGTTGGGGTTAAAATAACCCCACCTTATATGCCGAAGGTTAAGTACTAAAATATATACACACTCCAAATTTTACACCTCTAAGTTCAAAAACACAAAACTTTTATTTTTAAGTTTCAACCCCAATGGCACCCCCCTTAATGCACCCCTGGCAAAAAAAATATAATTTTAATTTAACCATTTAATAATCTACTACCATAACAACTTTCAAGACTTTAACTTGATAAATAAAGAATTTTCCATACAAACTTTCACCCCCCATTACAAACCCTTATTCCTGGCAAAAAAACTTGATACCATTATTTTTAATTTTACATAAACTATACATATTCCAAATTTCATTACTGGAAGTTCAAAAACAAAGAAGTTTCATACATACTGTTTTACCCCTTTTCACCCCCTTAGGGGTAGAATTTCCAAAAATCCGTTCTTAGTACGCGTCTACATACTAAAACAAATACACCCTCCAAATTTCATAACCCTAGGACCAGCCATTTGGGCTCTGTGTTGTCTATAGATGAATGAGTCAGGACAAAGAGTCTTATAGTATAGATTACCTATATACCTGTATATTACTGTAGCGGAGTGACAGCAATATGTATTTTAAATATTTTTCAACCAGAAACATCAACTTTAATTGCCTAAAATAAAGATGTGTCCTACTCTGTGGTTTTCTTGGAATTTAGAAAATCTGTGTCTATGCGCGATCGGTAACAAGTACACTTTTAAGAACATAAAATATAATTTTGACATTATATGTAATTTACAATATTGTATTTTGACTTTATTACTATATTCTTTTATAATATATTATGATAAAATATCACAATCAATAAGCGCAGAAGCAAAATAAGTTCACAATGTACTTGTGAATTATCACCCTTCACTCTAGACCTATTAGGGGCTTATTTTGTGGTTGCTTCCAAAATAGGAGTGTGGAAGCGTATCTCGGCTGGCTAAGGTCATAGAAGTTAAACAACGTTCTATGCGGTTAGTGTTTTTAAATGGATGCGCAAAAGTGACAATGTACAACTGCGCTTTTGTAGTAGGTACGGATAAAACGTTAATTCAAATTCAAAATGTTCTTTATTTAGACTACAATAAGTTCTAAGGCCCCGCCTGTTAGTTGTAGTACAACAATCATGCAGGTTAGTATACATAACATATGAATAAACTAGCTGACCCGGCAAACGTTGTTTTGTCTCACTTAGGGGTATGAAAAATAGATAGTAGCCGATTCTCAGACCTACTGAACGCATATAAAATTTGGTAAAAATCGGTCAAGCCGTTTCGGAGGAGTACGGTAACTAACACTGTGACACGGGAATTTTATATACAAGATATACATTATGCGATCAGTCCTGGATTAGGCATATTTAGCGCCGGATGTTCGTTATGCTACGGGCGCCGCGCTTCACATAGATGCGCCAGGTCAGTACCGGGGGAGTTGGGTGGTTCGTAGGTTTGGGGAGGGATTTACAATTGAATAGCCTACTGGCGGTAACTCTATAAATTTGCTACTGTTGAAATAGTACCTGTGACTTGAAAATTTACAGCAAAGCTAGAACCTCATAAAAATATATTGCTTTGGGCCCTGCGTTCGCTCAACTCTGTATGCGACCAAGATTCCGGTATTAACTCAACGACATTGACCTGCATTTAATAGCATGCGGCGTTCTTTAAACTGAAATACACTTGTGATAATTGCGTTATTATCTGCATCGCGTCGACTTTCCGATTATTTTGTCCAACATTTTATCAATAACTGTGATAACGAGAATGAAAGTATAAGCTAAAGTGTGGATACAATAACATCTCTGCAAACATAAACATGTTAGCAGAGACAAGAGTTTACCAATTAGGTTTATACTAAAGTAGTATAAACCTAATAGGCAACTTGTGCATATTAATAAGATTTTAAACTATAAATAGGTGTATAGGTGTAGAAATAAAGGCTGTGTTGTTGTAAAGTCGTATGTTTTGCCTTTATAATTAATTCCAATGCAAAGTTATCTTCATTTTTAAGAGAGTTGATAAAAATAATATTATCTCCGTTTATCGTTCCATGTAACCTTGCATTTATGAGTTCATTTTTGTATAAATAAATGCATTGCAGCAATTGAGTTTGTTTCAAATTTACTTGAGCACAATCTGTCAATAAAATATATACAGACGTCTGCTTACACATATGTATATATATAATCTTACAAAAACAAATTGACTGCATATACACGCACTTCACAGATCTATTTTTTAAGAGCCTTAAGGTAAAAATAAGAGTAAGAGTATTAAGGTGTCAAGTATTTTCCAGCCGCTCCAAAGGCCTCTGAAATGACTTAGTGTCAATAGTTCGAGTCAGAAAAGTAGAATTAATGTAATGTTACATATAAAGATACACTGTGCGTTCTAAATATGCCATTTAATGTGTATGAAACGAGAAAGTGTCCTGCTATTACGCGAAACCTTGTTAACGTTTCATTTGCCGAGACGTGGGCGAGACAGGATCAAGTCCAAGCAATTATTTGATAACTACGAAACTGCTACAGGAAAACTCACTCATAAATATAAAGTGACTATTATTAGAGGCTTAATGGTAATGTACCAAAACTGTACCGTGTAAGGCACTCTAGCTTAATACTATTCCTAAATCAACAGTTTGATATCAAAATGTATCCTTACATACGAGTGTACCAGCGTGACTCAATGAAAGATAAAACCAAATCGTTTGTAACCCACAGCAATCACTGCTGTCGCTCCGCGGCGGATAAATATAGTCCACAATTATGCCTCTCATATGATGATAGGGAGCAGCAAAAAAGGGAAAATGACACATTGAATGTCATAACTATTTTTAGATCCAGCCACTTTCAGGTCAATCTGTTTTGTCTGGAGATAAAAAAATATGGTTTCACTTATTTCTATAGAGTTCTGTACAAATAGCTCACAGCAATTTAGAAATCAATGGAATTGGGAATCGTCTAGACCTTTGATTACTTTGCTAATTTGGTGCCTTTGTGTGCTTTTATTGGGGCTTTTGATTAATACTTGTTTATGGATTGACAGAAAATTGTGGGACATTTTCTAAGATGTTCACTGGAAAAATACCAACGTGTAGACTATTTCAAATTCGACCGACAATTTAGGAATCGACCTCGTGGTGATTCTGAATTTCATGGGTCATTTTGATGACAGAGAAGATGATATGTACTCGTATGTACAAACATTAAAAAAATGTATCTAACGTTTGATGAATGAAAACGCTGCTTGGTAGATAAACTTCGTATCAGCGACGTATATTGTGTAAGAAATTTCTACGATACATCATTTTGATAGATTCTTCTTCAGTTACTTTACGGTATATCACGTTGATAGATTCTTAGAACGAGTTTTCTTCAACTTAAATGGAAAATAAAATATGAGTGCCAAGCAAAGCTGAGCTCAAGCGTAGGCGAGAAACTTTCATAACTTTGAGAGTCTGAACGACATTAAGCTTTAGAGTACCTACCTTAAGTACCCTAAGTCCTTTTTATATCACGAATATGATGGAGCGAAATTATTAAATTGTAAAACATAAGAGACGAGCCGAGTATTAATACAAAGGCGCATGCCTTGTTCTATTTAACCCGTTCGCATTATATTAATAGGTATATAAGTATGTATGTATCTATAGCTATAGTTAGTTATCTGGAGCAATCTCGTTGGCTGATTATGCGAAGGCTGTGCAGGTGACAGAATATGCGAGGTAAACGATTTACCTGTTGCAGATAGGCCTGGAATATTCGTGATGAAAGTTCATTATTTTGGAAATAAACAAGTTAATAAAGTGCTTGTTGTGTTGACCCTACTTAGTGGGGAATTATTTAATTATAGTAAATAAAAATTACTTTAAATCATTTAAACCTGATCCGGCGTGAGATAAAAGAATAGCTTTCATTGCCTAAGATTAGATCTTAATTCTCAATTCTCAGTTACTCCAACGGAAGTGTTGGCTTTCTGCCCAGAAATCAAAAGTTTTTGCATACTGCTTGGCGGCAAAATGATCCACAAAGTTATGGGTCAATGACATAGACCCATTGTTTCGATCAGCAGCAACGTAAGATTGCCACTGAAAACCAAGGTACGAGTAGTTTGTAATGATAATTTTCGCCCGATTTATTATTCTCGTCGCGGCGGGACGTTGGAGCGCCACATATGGGGCAGTGAGTCACGCGCTGCGGGGGCATCGCCGAGTTCCCAGTGACGCGACACTTTACACCTCCTTAATTATTTTTATACTGAGAATTCTAATCAACTATTTTTTTTATAAACCAACATACATATGTGTAAATAAGCCTATAGACATGTTTATTATAGACGACGACCTCGTTGGCGTAAAGGTTACCATGCCGGTCTGCTAATCAGAAGGTTCCGGGTTCGATTCCCGGCCCGGTCAACATCTTTGTGATTAACTAAATTTGTTGGCTGTGGGTCTGGGTGTTAAATATGTATTTATATATAATATGTATGTATGTATATGTAGTATATCAGTTGTGTTAGCAACCATAATACGAGCTAGAAATGGTTCAGTATGGGGCTAACCAGCCGTGTGTGAATGTGTTAAAAAAAAAAAAAAAAAATATGCGTTATATAGCTTGTTAGATATTTACAACTATGATGTACATATTCATTCATTCATCCCAATAATTATGTAAGTAGACGTATTTTTTATCTTTTAATGGACCACTGAAAGGTTTCTGCCTAGTTTGTGGTCCGTATGAAGAGCACCTGCAAACTTTAATTTTAATATTCTTGCTATTGTAATATCTTTAATAAATAAAATATCTTTTTCTGTCAGTAAATATATTTGATTTAATGTTGGATTAAATTCGACTAGTCAATAAAGAAAACATTTTAAAGTTTTCTACCTCCTGCTTACACACATTTGGTTATGTAATACGAGTAAGTGCGAGGACATGAATTATCAAATGTCCTTATCTTTATTTCTGAAATGCCAAAGACGTGCACAAAGATTCTACGAGTATATATAACACATTCGAACACTTGTCGCAGGAATCGAAACAGGGACCTGGGGCTATGTAGTCTAGAGTACAGGCCAACCAAACAAAAAAAAAGATTATTACGCAAACTCTAGTCTACTCTAGTAAATTTTTAATCTAGTTAATATACCTTCTAGTTATTTAAGAATATATGTACTAAATATAAATCAGTTGTAATTATAACTCTTGTATGTGTTACTTATAACACGAAGTGTCACCGTGCTAAGGATGAACTCAACGAAGACAAGTTAATAAAAAAAAAACTAAACGTACGGATTTAAGATACAGAAAAATTCACAGGAATACTAATCCACGACATTTAGGTCATTAGACTTCTATTAAAACGGATGACCTGCTAACTATAAGCACTGGCGTACAATGCCAGTTACTATTTCCATTTGTGTAGTTAAAAAAGACAAACCAGATAGCCGATACCTAATCGAGTCAACAATTTAATATAATCGGACTAGTGCTGTTCTGGTCAAAGTTAACATACTTTTTTATTGGCAAAGGGAGGCGAGTAGTGGGTGAGACAGGGCGAGCCAACCTCCCCGGTGAGTCAACTAACTGCATTCAAGTGTTATATCTAACTATTTGCATTTGATAGAACGCAGCTCTATCGAGATTTGCATGCACACACATACACATAAACAAACATCAGTAGTATGTATGAAGAGCGCGTGTGAGGCTACTGCTGTCACCTTTATCACGTATTTCCTATATTGTCACAACAAACTAACTAAATCCAGATTGATTGAAATGAAAGAGGAATCGCGGCAAATGGATTGATTTTGTGGACCAGAAAATTTTATACGGCTACGGCTTATATGTATATATATCTACTAATACCGAATGAACCGTCTTCTTCAGACCCTGTCACTTTCGAACACAATTTACTGAATTTTATTTTACAGATCTTGATAGTTACAGATAACCAAAGTACATTGATTGGCAATAACATAAAAAATGGCGGAAATAAAAACGTTCTGTGGCGGAAGGGAGAATAGAAATCTGAGTGGCAACTAGCAAATCCAAACAGAGTTATGAATAATTCAAGCGGGTTTATCGGTTATCGGGCACCGAGGGAGTGCAACCAGCGAGCTGTCTAGATAATTGTGTTACGTCACGATGGTTGCAGGTGCCGGATCAAAGCGAGACAGCCACCCGGCTAGGGTGGAGGTAGGACGAAGCTCGCTTGAGCCATGAAGATTACTTTTATTTTTAAACGTTATTATTGGATATAAATATTATACATTTATGCTTTCAATTTTTAAGGACAGTGTAATGTATATACGGTGTAAACACAATGTAACGTCACTTGATTTAACGACAAACTCTAAAGCGTCGAAATAAATTGACTTTAGTTGGTTTAGCTTGTATTTCATATTTCCATATTCGGTTATCGGTGGTTTCCTTAGAGGTATCAATCTTGAGGATTTCAAATACAGTGTCAACTCCATGTAACGTCACTCGATTTAAAGACTTTCTAAAGCGTCGAAATCAATTGGTTGTTATTATTTTAGTTAGTTTGTATTGCATACAATGATACGTTCTTTCCATTTAACGCCCATTCTCTATAACGCCGTTAAATGCACAGTCCTTTCAGTTTCGTTATATACAGAGATTACACTGTATTAAATATCCTAATAAATTACCGGTGCAAAATTTGTGCCTTCGCATTGGTCGGACCGAAATAAGCTCTAAAAAAGAGTTTAGGCTATTTCGGAATAAGAGCAAGTTAACATTACGAGTCAATCTCAGTGTTGGTAATCGCCCGTGGATACTATTTGTTTTAGTTTAGTTGTTTAATATATTGATATTTAAATATTGTGAATTGATACACTAAAGTAATAAATGCGAAAGTATCAAGGTTGTTTAATTTAATTACTATTTTTAATCTATAGAAGACAGTCGTTTTTGAAACTTAGTTTATAATTTTTGCGTATAACCACAAGTTGTCCGATATTATAATCTAAAGCTGCGTTGTGAATTACGAAGTTGTATGCGTATATACAGTGTAAACTCCACGTAGCGTCACTCTATTTAACGACAAAATCTCTATAGCGTCGAAATAAATTGGCTTTAGTTGGTTTAGCTTGTGCTTGGTTGGTTAGATTTTAATGGCGGCAAGTTCACTGTGACAATACACTTACGCGTGAATTTTTACTCTTGTTGTTTGTTTAATCGCATTAGTGAATATAAAGTAGTGTATGCAACTACATATAACACGGGTATTAAAACACTCGTTACTATTATGACTTATAAACTGACACTCGTGTTTTAATACCCTTCATTATATGACAGTTGCATACACTACTATTATGTATAGGTGTCACTGTGACAACTTACCACGGGGCGCTGCAGTAAACATATGTAAAAAGTACTTAAGTAATTTATAATTAAGTACTTGTCAAAGAAAAACGATCACTCACGTCACTGGAATAAGTACCAGTTTTCCGTATTGTCAAGGCCAAAAACATTTGTTCTAGAAGGCGAGGTGAAACACTAATAAACTAAGTAATGTGTCTCAGACGACATCACCTAATGTAATTGGAATTGAAGTGGTATCAGAGTATTAGTGCCCTATTACTAATATCCCCTGTGAACTTTTCCTCTTTGGTATCAATTTACTGGAAAGATATTAGTAGATATTAATTAGACTAATCGAAGGTAAGCTTTGAGGTGTGCCGTGGAAAATTCTCTGATAGCCCAACTTCGTAATGCTAGTATGTAGACAGAAAAGCTATTACATTGAGTACATAACAGGTAAATAGTTATACAAATGGGTGGGGAGTTCAATTAGGTACAATACATGTTCTTGATATAAAAAGGTAGGCAAAATATGAGTAGGATTTTCCAAGCAAATTTAGATAAATTTTTGTCCTAAAACAACCAGTAAAGAACAGAAGAGGAAAAATATTTGGCCACATGACGAATTAAGAAACATCATAGAAGGAAATTTAAGCAAGAGAGGAGACTTTTACCATCTTATGAAGATGGTAAAAGTCACGTCGTGAGAGTCAAGGTTTGGCAGAGAATAGAAGTGATTGGTGAGAACTTCACCAATAAGAAGAGCTTAAATAAGAAGAACAAGAGAAGAAAGTAAGTAACTAAAGCAAAAAAAACACCAGATTTAAACTGTCCCAGTGCCAAAACCCTACATGCAGGATGTATATCCTATTATACTCTTGTCAACAGACTACTTATGTAACACGTCAGCGTAATAATTTGGAGACTGATAACATAAATATATTTAAATACTAGCTGACCCGGCAAACGTTGTTTTGCCTCACTTAGGGGTATGACAAATAGATAATGTAGCTTATATGACACGTTCGTAGATTTACCATAGCAGCGCCATCTATTGATTACTTACTCAACCCAGTCGAAAGGTATCGACATCTGGAGAATTAGAATCATTTGGAGTTAACAGATAATTGTGACTGTCATATAATAACAGACAATAATTAGCAATAAATTAAAATTGTGACTATAATTTGAGATTTAAACTATCCTATCTCTCAAGTTGGATCGAACTGCACATGGTGTGCGAATTTTATTATAATCGGTTAAGTGGTTTAGGAGTCCATTGAGGACAAAAATTGTGACACAAGATTTATATATATTAGGATAAGATTATATTATGGTATATGGGCAGTAAGTAAGTAAGTAAATATCATGTAACCAGTCTCCAAATTCTAACAATTAGTGAGCACGAGTGGATGGCGCCTTATATTGCGATGAGCGTTGGAAGCAGGCACGCGAGACGATGTGGCATGGCGTCCGCGGACCGGTTCCTGGTTCCCACGGGGTGTACGCCCCTCACTTTCCCACCGAACACCTTCACATCCTCCTGTAGATAACAAGGCCCGCTGATCTTCCACTATGCGTGAGCTGACTCGCAAAGTTCGGCTGTCCTAGATACTCGTATTTCAAGCCACCAAATGGCCTGTAACATGAATGAACGATTGCTGAGCTAGACTCTATATAACAGTGTAAACTATATAAAACGACACTAAAGGGACTGTGTATTTTATGGCGTTACCACTCTTTTTAAGAGTGGTCGTTTATTGGAGAGAATTTATCATTGTATGGAATACAAGCTAAACCAACTTAAATAATAATAACCAATTGATTTCGACGCTTTTGAGAGTCGTTAAATTGAGTGGCGTTACATGGAGTTTACACTGTATTTGAAATCCTCAAGATTGATACCTCTAAGGAAACCACGGATAAATGAAAAAGACATACCAAAGAAAAGTCCCTGCTTTCTTCGCAATCCTATGGTTTCGTTTAAGTAAACCAAATACATATGAGAGTATGATTAGTTTCAGGGATTCCATTTCAATATTCAAACAAAAAAGGCAAGCGGATCTATATGACTGTGACGAAGTAGTTTACGAATGCTATTGCAATCACTTCGATCAAAAATGTTCTGGATTTAAGGTGATGTCTCTAAAAACGGCAAAGAAAATAAGACCACAAGTAAGAGTGTAGACTTATTTGAGTTTGAGGACTTTAAGCGTTATTAGTATAGTAATACAGTTGAATTTTCTAACGCTCACTGCGTACGGTCATAAAATTTTAAAGCTGCTATCGCGGAGCGAGATAGCTTATGTTGATATTACGGCACTATTGAAGCTAGCCTTAAGATACAAGGTAAGGTTGACTTGAATTGAAACATATTTTGTATTACTGTGTATATTGTAATAGATACAATAGTATAGTAAACTCATTTTTGAGCTGTGTTTCTATGCAACACTGAATCTGGTATACATTTGATCGAAGCAATCATTATTCGTTCTGCGGTTGGCTCCCAGATTAATCGATGCCTCGATAACAGCTTCCGAGCACCTTAGTTATTCGACCTAGAGACGTATGGATAATCATAGTCATGAAAAGCCTGGTGAAAGGTCACGGAGACTTTTGACGACTGGAAATCTTAGAAGTCGTGGAATTTTGAGTTCGTGGGTAAGTACAACACGTGAGTGTTGGAAAAATTATTTCGAATCCGTTAAGTTTCAAAAGACGTTTACCTTCCACGTTTGTCAGAATTCTTCGACTTTCGACCATTAGACCAGAGATCTACAGCTGGAGTTAGTAAAATAACCAACAGAATCAACCTTTTTTTTTACGTGAGGAAATGCATTTACGCATCTCCCGACGCGAGCCTGGGGGAGGCGGGCGGGGTATGTCGGGCTCGAGGGCCAGAGGGGCCGTCACTACCGACTAAAACCTCACGGTGTCCAATCTCATAACGGGAGCAGGGATGCAGGACCGCTTCGCGCAATGCGCTACTCTCCCCGCCCAACCTTCATCAACAAAGTATATTTCACACACGTCATTCGGTTCGTTTTCTTTTATCGTCTCAGTTCCCTTCCTAATACCTTTTTAAAAACGGTCGCGGACACATAGCATTCACACTACACACAAATCTACCAAGCTATATTAGAGAGTTAATTGCGTAACATACTACATAACTTACTAGTTGAATATGTAAATTATGATAGGCACCATAGCCACGACACGTTAGGCTTTTTTTAATTAGTGTAGTTTTTAATTAACCTTAGTTTAAATAATTTAATTTTACATTATTTGTCATAAACTACACATTTTTGCTAATAAAGACATGACATTTTATATCATCATGTTATCCACACCTGCAACTGCACCAACCTGTACTGTATCGTACGCCAATTTTAAATCTAAGTTTTGAACTCTGAAATGTGTTTATTTACGAAACTTTATAGTTAAAGTTCCATTCATTTATTAAAGAAACAAGTAGTTATACGACTTATAGTCAAAACTAGATGGCGAGTGATAATCTTTATTTCTGAGATCTCAGAGTCAGTATCGAAAAAAGATTTTTTTTTTTAGTTACGCCAATGCTGGTGTTATAGACAATGGACCATGTTTTTTTCTGACGTGCCATATCGACATTTTTCTGTTATCCGTGTACTGTAGAACAAAAGACTATAATTTTACTTTGTACCTTTTAATAAGGAAATGAATGAGAAGCCTCGTAGCTTAAATAACACTGTTCCTTACAATCTTTTGTTGACTCACAAACAAATTAGGTGCAAACTTCACAGACTTTGTAGTATAAACTGCGAAGCACTGTACATGAAGGATATCTTGACTTAAAAAGAAATAAATGTTGTTCAGCCCAGTAGCACTTTGTAGTCAAAGGAATCGTTGTGCTCTTTCAAGTCAACAAAAGCTCATTACTGGCAACGTTTAATTAAAACATTTCTCTAAAGCAAAATGATGAATGTTGTATACCTACACATTTACCCGTCCGGGTATATACATATTTAAAGTGTCTGTGTGTGCAATCGTGGTTCCCGAACGCATCAACTGATTTCCATATTGTTATTTTTATGTTTGAAAGGTGTGTGTGTGTGTGTGTGTGTATTTAGTCAGGAGTGTTCTTAGCTACGTTTGATGAAAAACCTTGACAAATCTTGGAACATAATGGTAATTTGATACGTAGAATTTTAGGTCTCGGCATTTACTGTTAGTGCAAGCAGTAGTTAAGCCAAAATTGGCCGGCACAAAATGGTGGTTTGCATATTTTTAGTCAATAACGCAATATGGGTATGAAATGAAACGAAAATCACGAGTAGAATTTATTAATTTAAAATCTAAGAAGGCAACCACTAAGTAAAGTGTAAACAAATAAATTAAATCCTCTAAACCGCCTATCAAATTCGATTTTTAATGAAACAAACAAAGATTAGATCATGATGGGTGACCGCGCAAAATTAAAAAAAAAAGCTAAGCTGCATTGATTTTCATCTCGGTATTAACGTGAGTACGTTTACACGTTTCAAATATATAACACGCGTACGCAGCGGTCTGAAAACTCTCCACACCATAGCCGGACCCCTTCACACCATAGCTCACATGAAGAACTAAATAATATAATGTCACTTTGTACGGTAGTCATAAATCGATTAAAACGTCTCGGCCCGCCCTTCGTTGCACTGTATCTGTGCAAATAATACGCTCATTGACCACAAACAAAATATTTTCAGTTGGACACGGGTAGCGGATTTGTTTCCACCGGGAGAAGATAATAAATTTATTATTTTTTTTACTGTTATTGTTTTGCAGCGTTTAAAGTTTTATTTTTGTAAAAAATCTTTCAAACACAAATTATATTTCTCATTTTATTATAAAAATTAAAACTCAAAATGATAATTATATTGCTTTTTTATACAAATTAAAACTCGAAATGATAACTTATATTTTGTTTTTTTGCCCGCCTCCAAATTAGACGATAGTTTGTCCCCTGACGGCTATACCGTCTTTTTACTTGGAAACAGCGGGAAATAGCAAAATAAAATGTCCACGAATAACGTCAAGTGGAAATATTTTCTATGGGAAATTAAATTGTTCCTTGTTACCAGGCCAGGTTAATATGTATTTCCACTGGAGGTGGAAAAAATGGTAGAAAGTCTGTAAATCCTTGTCCCAGAAAACCCCGTTCCCGGTTCCCTAATACAGCCCTATAGCTAAGACAGTGCTGTCCGCTGTTGGACCGTTTGTCATCGTGCAGTATTTCATAGACCGTAATAGCTATAGACATGTATATACGAGTAGGTTGCCGATGTAGCAATTTAAACAATGGAAATAAATATTTTGAAATATCAAGGGCCTCGTTTTTAAATGCCCGCTTATATACTAATATGATTTATTACCGATTTTACTGATAATGTTACGCATCAATACGCACTTGGCAGATTAATAAATTTAATTTAATTTCATACTTTATTTATAATAAACATGTTTGTAAAAGATGGATTGTAAAACTATTTAAAAACCTGTTTTTTTTTATAAATCATAATGCATCTATGAGCGGGTAGAAAAAAATAATCGCTGTTCTTATTAAAACTTGTGCGCCACCCACGACGAACGTTCACAAAAAATAATATCTGGGCCTCGTTAATGACGGCTTACTGCCATTATATCCTTACGTCTATAGGTAGATCTTTTTACGTGAGCGTCCATGTATTATGTCTTCATATAAACTCCAACGCAAAAATGACAGGGTGTTAAGTTATAAGTTTTTAATGTTATAAGTCATAAATAAATATAAAATAAATATAAATATTAGGACACATTCACACACGACTGGTTAGCCCCATACTGAACCATTTCTAGCTCGTATTATGGTTGCTAACACAACTGATATACTACATATACATACATACATATTATATATAAATACATATTTAACACCCAGACCCACAGCCAACAAATTTAGTAAAGCACAAAGATGTTGACCGGGCCGGGAATCGAACCCGGAACCTTCTGATTGGCAGTCCGGCATGGTAACCTTTACGCCAACGAGGTCGTCGTATTAGTTTTACATGTCTGTGAGAGTGTGTATGTGTGTGTCTTTGACTGTGGCATCGTAGTCCCCAAACAGATAGACCGATTTTGATTTAGTTCTGTTAAAGGTCTGTTAATCGATGATGTTCTTAACGTCTTAACGTTTAGCTATGTTTGATAAAAAAACAGAAATTAGTCCTAAATGGCCGCCGCCACAAAATGGCGAAGAACTTATTTTTTGCAACTACCTCAAAATGGGTGTCAATTGAAAGGGCTTGATTAGTAGAATATATAAATTATGATACATTTAGAATCAAACTCCCATCACGACATAACATTAGATTAGCAGTTTTCTAAATTTCTAGTAAACTGGCCTTAACACTCTTGTTGTCTATAAGCTGTCAAATAAAGTTTGTTGTTGTACTCTTCTGTGTATGTGAATGTACATAAATGTTTTTGTAATTAAGATGAATTTAAGTATTTTAATTAATTTTATGTAATTTTTGTTTGTTTTGCCAATATTGCATGCCTAAAGGCGAAGAGTGTGAGGGACATAAAACTATAACCTATAGTAGCTTGAGAACCCAGTCTGCAATAAATGATTTGAATTTGAATTTTTAAATAATTAATTTACGCTTGTTTATATTTTCTCCGAATTTTTTAAATTAGCTCAATATAATATGTATACTGCTAATTCTGCAAGCTATAGGTCTGGAACACACTTATTTTTCAGAAATAAGATGAAGTTGTCAATGTAAGGCATTTTAGCCAGTGTCAATGGTAGATTCTCTTGTTCAGAGCCCATGCCCGTAGATAGTATGTAACTATGTAAGAGACTGCCGGCGTGACTGTCCTTATAAGATTGGGTGACATGCATCCATATTCTTACACAATGCACTGATAACTACACAATGAGACTGTATATTAATTCAATTTGCAATAGCTTCCCCATTGAATGTATCCATAATCGAAATTGAATGTGCATCACGGTATAGGTGCATGTGACTTAATAATAATTTCATTTGACCTAAGTGGCCAAGCTCGGATGTCGAATTTTATTTTTTTATAATTTAAGTGAATATATAAATAAGGGACTGAAAAAAATATAGAATTTGCAGAATCGTTATTCATTTGTAAAAAGTATGATAGGTATTTGAAATTTAATATCAATAACAACAATTGCTATTGAGTGATATTCAATGGTGTAGAATGTTTATTTAAATGTATAAGTTTAATTTATGTAACTAGTATTTTAAAGTATTTAAGTAATGGCTGTTGTGTGCCTGGCCTTTAACGTACAGTGTAAACTCTATATAACGACACTGAAGGGACTGTGTATTTTATGGCGTTATAGAGAGTGGTCGTTAAATGGAGAGAATATATCATTGTATGTAATACAAGCTAAACCAACTAAAGCCAATTGATTTCGACTCTTTAGAGAGTTTGTCGTTAAATCGAGTGACGTGACATGGAGTTTACATTGTACTTCAAATATTCTAGAACTTTGTCGATATGTAGAACTTTTAAGGGTCCCGTTGTAAGTCTAAGTAAAAAAGTAGGTAAATGTCTTCCGGCATTTTGTGGCAGCGCCCATCTTGGGTCGATTTTCATCGCTAAAGAAACACTCCCGACTAAAACACATTTTAAAATACAAAAAAAACTGGTCCTTCCGTTCACGAGATACGATGTCACAGACACATAGACACATCAAACATATAATTTATACCCCCGCCATTTAAAATTTAATTTAGTAATAATTTTATGCAATATTTGAACTTAATCCTTAAATAGACGAAATTGAATTTAAAAAATTTAGCTTCTTCAATTATTATTATGAAAAAAAAACCTTAATTGTTAACATAATATGTATATTATATTTATGTAGTATACACATGTTTATAGAGGCCTTATTAGATCGTTTTTCGAGACCAGTCCTCTTCCAATTCTAGTGCTCATTTATAGGTAAATATAACAAAAACGAAACATGTAAGAGTAAAACTAAATTGAACTATTACTGTATATGAAGATAATAATAATTACTCAACTTTTAAAAATAAGTTATCATATAAGTTTTTTATTCTTATTAAAGCCTTTTCAAGTTTTTTTTTTTTAATTTGGTAGAGTTAAGTTAAATGCATGAGAACGCGAGGAGGCTGCCGGGAGTGTAGGGGTATCGCCTTATGTATTGTGTGCTAATTATGTCGGCGCAAGACGCTATTGTATCAAATAACGACCGCAGATTACAACCTAAGACAGAAGTAAAACTGTCATGCTCGTGCTTAACACACTTAGATTTAAACAACATAGTGCAGTGTAATTGGGCTGGGCACATCAGCCGGATGTCGGAGGATCTGTGGCCTAAACGCACCACCCAGAGTTACCACAGTGGTACCACAGAGCGTCCGACGTCGCGGCAGGCCCAGCCGGAGATGGCGGGACGAATTGGATAAACACTGCAAAAACTGGCAAATTTGTAACAGAGGGTATTTTTTGTTTCGTAAACTCTTACCTATACAAGTTTTCGACTCTTTTCTTAAAGGTGGGTACAAATAACCAAATTGAAATCTTATTTATTCCCCTCAACATATTTAAGAAAAAAAGGACATTTAATTAATTAACAAGTACGAATCAATAATTCAATTAATAATACTTAATTGCACGGACCCTAAGAGATTAAGATCAAGATTAGTTATTCTCAGATTTATGAAAGACAAGTTGAAATATTAAGAGTTGTACTTCTGTAAATAACCATTCTATGCACGAATGTCGTCTCTCGGGAGCATTTGTGACACACCACAGACGTGAAGAGGTTACCCTTCCGAGCTACTTCTGTGAAGGCTAGTTCGTGAAAGATAGGTAGTACTTACTGCATAAAATGGAGCAGGAAAGTCGAGACATATTTTGAGCGCTGGTTATTGCTACATACAGTATACATTTTATATTGAAAAAAAATCTGTTAGCTTTGTAATCTAATTAGACATATCTCTTGTAATAGATATTGGCAAAAATAAGGAAAATGTGTACAGAAAAAAAAAACCTGTGTACATGTTCTTTTTTCAAAATTCCTTTAATATCATTATTTTAAAAGTTATTAACGAAAAACTAAATACCTTTTTTTTCTTATTTTGTTAATAACAATCGCAATTTTTTATGTGCTAAAAAACCTTTAATAAACATTTTTCTAGACGTCATTCCGCATCGAATGAGCTATGGCACATATTTTTAGGAGCTTTATGTCTATTTAACATGTTTTTGAACTTGTTGACTGGACTATTAGTAATAGGGTCCCGTTTTCACCTTTTAGGTGCGGAAACCTAAAAAAGACTTCATTATGAATTGATAGTCTTCTTCAGAAAAGGGTGGAGTTTTATCAATTCTTATGTATGTTCCATTTTCTTTTTATTTGCTACTTCAATTCCGTTTTATTTATTTTCAAAACAGATTTTAACAGATTAAAAAGAAAGAAATGGTGGATAATGTAATAAACGCGACAAATACCGGAGACCGCGGCTTTTTATTTGCGTAGATAAAATACGAGTGGAAAAGAAACAAAGAGTATCTATTTGCAAATTAAAGAATCAACTCTTGCTTTCACGAACTCCCTTTACGAGTCGCTTATGAATTGAATATGCAAGACCAGAGACCGCCACCAAACTTACGCAACTAATATTAAACTAGTTAAAAATATTCTCATTTATCTATATGAATTGCAAATCCTACTAAACGCGAAAGTTTGTATGCAAGTCTGGCCGTTCTTTCCTGTTTCACGCAAAAATAACTAATGGGTTTTAATGAAAGTTCACAAGTTGATACAGCTTATACACGAGAATAACACTGAGACTATATTTTTTAAAGATGTTGGTGGCGACTCAGCGGCACACACGACTAAACTAAATTTAAAGAATCCCCGTCTCTTTTCATCTTAGTTGGCCAGAAAGAGACGGCACGTTCTGAACCACACACAAAACAACTAAAATCACGTCAAATATGAAAAATCTAAGTGATTTTAGAGAGCACCCAATTATATCAACTCTAAATCTGACGTGTCTGACGTGTTTTTAGATGTTTTGTCTATGGTTTAGATCGGAGCATCTCTTTTTGGTCATTTGTGACGAAAAGAGACAGAGCTACTTTAAATTTAGTTTAGTCGTGTGTGCCGCTGAATCTACACCATTGTAGTAAGATTAGTGCATGTATATGAAAATAACTTAAAGAATGATAGTGGTGATGATGATGTTAAATTTTACTAAAGGTGCGCTTACACGAGGGAAAAGATTGCTCAGCGACACGATTGGACCGATCTGGAGCAATTAATAGAGCAATTTCAATAAATTGCGGCAATTATCCCGGCGATATAGCTTCTATATTTGCACGAAACAAACGGTCACACTTACTTAAAAAAAACGTTGTATTTATATGTGATATGCCTTACGGTAACAGTTTACAAAGTACGATATTTCTTCTGTTTGCTCCAGATATTTCATATCGCTCAATGTTGCAGATACGAATTGACGAGTATCCAATGGGTTTGGATGCTCGTCACTTCAGCAATTTTTGTATATATCTATCTCATTTTCACTTGTTTGTTTTGCGGCTTGCCGTCTTGTTCTTGCTTCCGCGGGGAGAGCGAGGGGTCGGGTGGAAGTAGAATAGCGCGCGGCAACGGTCCAGCACGTAGTTAGCCTCTGTTTGCTGTGTATTTAAGTTTCGTAATTAATAGGCTAACTTTATTCAAAAGTAATTCAAAGTCTGTTCGTGACTTTCTAGTAAAGTTTTTGAGTTATCATCTAATTCTTTACACAATGAAAATTGAAGCCATTTTGCCAAAAACGATCGCAACGAATTACGCCAATTTTTTTTTCTTTCTTTTTTGTTTATTAGTAATAAAAAAGCGCTACAAACTGCCGCAGCAAGAACAATGTCGTCCATAGCGAGCGAATACTGAAATGCTCGTGTAAGACAGTGTTGCCTAGTTGGTCCATATCGCTCAATATTGTGTTGCTGCATGTTGCCGTTGCCGTAAATTGCTTGATGTAGTCGTGACGTCATAGTTGACGAGTATTGACTGGAATTGAGCAATTTTAGTTGCCCGTGTAAGCGCACCTTTATAGTAAGTAGCCTTATGATATCTTACATAACAGTCAGTCAACGACATGTTTACAATGACTGTCATGTCAGTTTTCTTGAAACAGTTTCTTTATAAAAAGGCAAAACAACGTTTGCCGGATCAGCTAGTATGTGTTATTTGCTGACGAAAGGCAAAATGGACGATACAGTTTAAAATTTATTTAAATAGCAGTAGTTTGTATCGCCTGTGGTTCGGCTAGCTAATGTGATCTGACGCGATCATCGAAGCTAAGCAACGGTCGATGCGGACAGTGTTTGGATGGGTGACCAAGCACAAGACTGTCGTTTTTCAATTAGTATTTATCTGGTTAAACTGTAGGTCCCGGCTGTTAGTTTTAGTACAAACAGCCGTTAAGCCAAGTCAGAGGTCTTCGAGCGGCTTGAAAACTCTCGACACCAGATCTTATCCACTTAGCTCATACAAAGAAGAAGAATAGCAGTGAAAAGACAGATTTTATTATGTCAAATGACATACTCGTATTATAGCATTGGTCTTAGCATAAGCAGCCCACTATACATTCCCACAGCTGGGACTCAACATTTTTCTTACAGGGAAAGATATTGATCATATCCCACCACGTTGGCAAAGCACGGACTGGAGTAAGTTTAACTTTTTCTGATTTTGTGGTTAAAAACGATGTTGTTCACCGTATGAGTGACTCCCAATTACAATAACTAAATAATCAAGTCATCGGGGTGTCGAGGTTTCCCTACGACACACTGCACGGCTATTTGTCCTTAAACAGAATTAATTAATTTATGCCAGAAAGCATTGACCGGATTGTAAACTCGCGACCTTCCCTAATACGACTTTTCATACACCTTTGCAATTTACCGCAAACATATAAAAGAGAGCATGAAATCCGGGCTGATTAATTTTCCGTCACGATTTTTTTCATCTCACTTTCTACGAAATATTATCAAGCATACAAAATACTGAGTTTGTATCTAATCTTAAAGTAGGTGGATATTGTTTTATTCAATTTACCCACTACGCGTGTGGGAAGGCCGCGCGAGAAGATTTCTCCTAATTTGCTGTCAGTGCGTGATATAAGTGTAATCAAGGGATAAATTAGACGCCGATCACTTGGTAGACGGCTAAGAGGGCCGGAAACCGGTTACACATTCTTGCTATAGTCCACTAGTAAGTTAAACTTTTCCACTTGAAATGTTACAGATTTAAGTACTTAGTAAGAAAATGCTTATGTATTATTTCATTCGTATCTCGATATAACTGGCCTACATTTATTTTGGTAAACTACAAAGAAAACATAAATCAGACTCCGACGTTAGTGTTTACTGTATCCTTTGAGCAAAAATAGCCTAGGGTGAGAGGGTAGGTCAGTGAGAAAACGTCTGTTTTTCTATCTTACGTAATCTGGTTCGATCCCGGCCCTACTTGTGGCCCTACCAATGACTTGTTTTTCATATATGTATGTGTGGATTTACACTCGCT
Organism: Mellilla xanthometata; assembly: GCA_035578125.1. Taxonomy (NCBI): domain Eukaryota; kingdom Metazoa; phylum Arthropoda; class Insecta; order Lepidoptera; family Geometridae; genus Mellilla; species Mellilla xanthometata. The sequence goes on from JAPUBQ010000003.1 coordinate 4,552,467, forward strand.
TTAGGTTGAAGGGATACCTTGTAAATTAACCAAATGTTTGAGGATCACAATATCCGATGACATATGTCATCTGCCAAGCAACACTTGGCAAAATTGGTGAATTATGGTCTAAATCTTTCTTCTCACGAGAGGAGGCCGAATGTCCCAGTGGGAATGTGCTTATAACCGATTTGTTTTTAGTACAGTTCCAACCCTCGTCTAATTACGCTCCGACGTGACCCCAATCGCGAACCACACATGCGTGCGAACATTGAAAACGTTTACTCTTATAAAACTACTTCCCTTTATAGTTAACACTGACATTAAGAACAAATAGTTCTGAGATGGTTAGACTAGAAGACAGTTAATTTTACAATATTATTTGTTGGTAGCCAAAATTTCATATTATCAAATGTATCTTTATTGATTTAAAATAATCCTGCTGAATATCGTATGAATGTACCTCGCAGAATATTTAAAATATAATGATGACAGATTTGTTACAGACATGTGAAAGCTGACCAAATGAGGGTAGGTTTCATGCATGAAGGGTTCTATTTTCTAAAAAATCTTCACAAAAATGTCTTTTTTATATTGGAACACACATTACTACTGTATTTCATTGTTATTTTATTATTGTTGTTATAAAGACAACATATAAAAAACATCTCCGAAGATTTCAACTGTTTAGTTATCATAACTAATTCGTTGGAGCCTGGTTTTAGGCTGACGGGATGTTTTAGTAATAGGGTAATCTGGTAACATACAATAGAAATTATTACTTACACTTTATAAACTGTTCACATAAAATATCTTTATGACAATCACGTCAAGAAATGGTCAAACTTACATTATTATCACTTACTATAATACTACTGTACATAAACACTATTCTCTGTAACATAGCTAAGACTATATTGGTGTAATCAAAGTAGTAAGTTTCATACAAAAAATTAATATTATTTTGATTTTGATTTTTTTTTACAAGTAATAGGCTTGCGCTTGACCACAACTCACCTGATGTTAAGTGATATTGCAGTCTAAGATGAATCGCGCTTGCCTAGAAGAAACCGGTTCACTCTCGCCTTGGAGACAGTGAGGTTGTAGTTCAGTGGGAACAGGGATTCCGGCAAGGAGTTCCACAGTTTGGCCGTCCATACTATAAACGTGGAAGCGAATCGCTTAGTACGCATTTTCGGCATTTCCACTGTATAACGGTGTCTCCTAGCAGTGTCCCTGCTCGTTCGGTAATGGAAAGGGGCCGGGGGAAATAAGCTCATGTGATTCCGACGCACACTCACCAAAATGTAACCTGTAGAATACCGACAGACTCGCAACCATGTGGCGGTGCTCCAAACTTTGAAGTTTTGCACTGCACAGGGAGTCATTACCTGTAACTTTCTTGGCCTTCTTCTCAATTGCCTCCAACGCCTGAAGCTGGTATTTAGCAGAGCCATCCCAAAGGTGCGAACAATACTTCATACATGACCGAACTTGTGCTTGGTATAAAGTGAGCAGCTGTTCCGGTGTGAAGTGCTGTCTAACCTTTGAGAGTTGGAATTGGTTTGTATATGATGGAGTTTTGAGGTAAAGAACTTAAACACTCACTCTGTTAATTTAGGTCTAAACTGTAGACCTTCTCATATGAGATAGTACCTACCCTAGGGGTGAAAGTAACTTATTTAGTCCCGAGACAGGGTTTGGACGCCCGGAACGAAGTCAATAGTTTGAGGGACTAAATAAGTCTTTAAACCGAGGTAAACATTGTGCTTTTCATTACAAATACAAGAAAAGTAAAAATAAAAGTCTTCAAATCGAATAAATCAATGAAGATCGAATTGTAGCTTTTCCACATATTTTGTTTGTTTTGTTTTTGTGGCCGGTCAGCTATTCAGCCATCATATTTGATTTTCATTATTGAAAAAATGGTAAATATTTTGCCCAAATCTAAGTTATTTAAAAAGAAATGTAAAGTTATTTAATAATTAGCCAAGTGGGAGTTGAGCTTGCGCATTGAGTGCTCATTATGGGGCACTGCAGTCATTATTTGTTACAAGCAAGCTGCATCTCAGAAAATGTGATTGCTAAAAAAGGTGAAACTTTCATGTTATGCATTTCTCTAAGCTATCTGAAGGCCTCTGACTTGGCTTTACAACTGCTTGGACTAGGACTAACCATCATCACAAGTCATCCAAGCTCCAGTAATATTCAAGTGAAAATGCCACTTTTAATAAGCAGACTCGTGCATTCACCCTGTGCATAGAATGTTGCCGTACTTCGATGATTGTGTCAAAACACATTATTCAGGTGAGTATAGATGCTACACATATACACAGGTAAAAGATGAAACCTCTGCATCAGTGACAGCCACATTGGCATAAACGGTTACCATGCTGGTCTGCTATCCAGAGAGTTCCGGGTTTGATTCCAACAAGGCCAACATCTTTGTGATGAACTAAATTTGTTGGCTGTCATATATATCTGGGTGTTAAAAATATGTATCTATTTAAACTATTTAAAGTATAATATATTATAATTTTTGCCTATTTGGTACATGTACATCATGGATAGAGTTTATTAAGTATTATGTCTATGCTTCTAATGCTTGTTTGCTTAAGCTATGGTATATATCAAGAGGAATACTCCGCACAATTTTTGTATGTATATTTAGTATATCAGTTGTATTAGCAACTATCATACAATCTAGAAAGGGTCTAGTATGGGGCTAACCAGTTGTCTGGGAAATGTGTCTTGATATTTACTAGTCATTGCTTCTTTTTGTAATTACTTCAGATTAGCTTAGTGTGCTGAGTTAAAAGTGCTGTACTATGATAGCCTCGATTGCCATCATAAAATTTTGTTAACCTCATAAACCATAAGTGAACAAAAGATTTAGATAACAAGGTGAAAAAAAATTTAAGATAATTACACCAAAATATTTGGTGTAATCAATTAAGTTGCTTCAAAATATAAACATACAATTTACATATTGAAATTCAATTACTTAGATTTATTCGTGAAAAAATAATTCTTAAGTGAATAAACAGATAAAAACTGCTAAAGCAGGTCTCAATGTAGACTTTAAGAATTATATTTACCTACAAATAGTATACCTGAATAGTACTTAAAGTATCAAGTTTGGTGATTCTAACTTAGGCTCATAAGCACAATTAGCAACTTCTATTAAGTTTTGAAGATTTTGGAACTAATTCACAGGAATTACATCTCAGACTAGCATGCTCACTTGTTTATTTCTTAATTTCTGTGTCTATATTATGATGTTATGTGTGTGAAGCCATATTACATGCAGTAGGCTCTAACACACACATACTTGTGCCAGGAACAGCTAAGATAATCATTATAGTAGCATGAATGCAGGTTTAGGCACGGGTCGGTACAATTGGCGCCGGAGAAGCACACCGCAGGTCCTGGAATCCTGTAGGTTTCTGACTCACCGCTGTGTTCAGTGAATATATTGGAGCCGAGCATGCGGGGGTCCTTTGGAGGCCGCGGTTTCCGCGCCGACCGCATCGACGCACCGCTGCCGGTCCCTCGCTCTTTCGCCTGCTGAGCCCCCATTGTGCTGACTGCACGTTAACCGCCCGTACTTCTCCGCTACGGCGGCGTTAATTCAATAACACCAGCGACGCGAAACTCACTAATCCCTTCATTACGAGTTTTCTCACCACCCCCGCTATTTTATTCACTAATGTCCTATAGCCGCAGAAACGGTGAGCTTGTCTTGATGCGCCCGCTAAGACAAATAACAAAACCGGAATATGAAAGTCAGAAAAACAACACAGGCACCGCCATTATGTGGGAAATTGACTGCCTGACCTGCGCTGCCTGACTGAGACTGTCATATTTTATGTTTGTTTCATTCATGTTTGATCGCAGTGTTTGATTGTTTGCTTGTCCCGAGAGCTTCTGTCATCTTCCGGCGGAAAAAACCATAGACTATATAATATGAAACGTATAATAACAAGGGTGTTTCACGTTTTGGATCGTAGACTGAGAAATCAATAATTTACCCTTATTTATTGTGTTAAATGGCACTACAACTACAACAAAATCGGTACAAACGTTGGCACACTATGTTTCAAAGAAACCATAGATAAAGGGTCTCTTTATTAATGAACCTCCTTGGATGACATGACACCTAGAACCATAGAGGAAAAAAATAAAAGGAGATGTCATCTACAGCCGAAATTCGTTCTACGTTCTTACTTCTACGGTCTGTCTGTATTTATAATACAGACGGAAATGCTTAATTTTGTTTACCGTAATTTTAAAAACCTGGATTACGCTACAATACAACTGTAAACTGGCCTAGCCTAATAAGTTATAAAAATAGACGCTTGAATATTCATTTAAAAAGTGTATATTATATATTGTGTTCTAAGTGTAAGTATAAATTTCAAAAATTATTTGTATTCAGTTAGTTTCTTTTCAACCTTCAAGCTAACATTTATTTAAATATTTATTTGAGTAATATTGAGATGGTCCCTGTATATTTTCAAACATGTGTTTTGTGTATTACTATATTGTTATGCAATAACTACTATATGGATAATTAGAAGGTAAGGTTATGTTGCCTTGAAAATTTTAAAAGTATGAGTTCAAGCTGTGGGAGTAAAACTGATCCCACATTCAATTCAGGCTATAACGTGTTTTTAAATTCAAATTGTTTACTTCATACATTAAATAACACTGACGATTTAATTAGATTTGAACTTCACATTATAGTATATTTGCAATACTCAACAAACTTAGGTTATGATCAAAATGAAATGTAGGTATACCCTAGAGTGTTCACATATTTTCTTCAGATTATAAAAACAATTCCTATCAGTAGTGTAGCTTGGCTTGAATAGTAGTAAAGTCTTTTCTAAATATCTTTTTCTTTCTTGCATAATTACTACACAAGAGTGAAAGATTTTTTCAAATCGATCCAGTACTTTCAAAGCCTATTCACATCAAACAAACAGAAAATCAAACTTTCCCTCTTTATATACTTAGAATGAATAATTATCCAATCTGTCAATCCATTTGCACTATAATTCTTTACTGAAACTAGGTACTATTTATCTGTATATTCATTCATCAGCATTACCATACTGCTACATCTTATTGTTATCCCATTACTGGTCTCTCTATATATGTGCCACCTGTACTCTGTCATCATGTGCAATTTGTATTTCATGAAATAAGTATAGAAAACTTACCTTGGTTTTCATTAGTAAAATCATGCTATTAAAATGAGTTGTAATAATCTTGATAGTCTATAAGCCTTGCATAATTTTACCAACCCATGCCTAAGAACATTTATTCTACTGATATGCCTATTTATTTATTATATTGGTGTTAAAATAAAACTTTAATAACATGTAACAAATAAGTGTAGTCTATTAACTACTGAGACATTTTATATATGTGTTTAATTTAAGTCCATGTCCATTTAACAACCGTTACTAATGGTATCTAGCCACTATAACTAACCTCACTAATCCTTTTCAGGATGTCTCACATTAACGATTTGATATGCGTTCTGAGGGGTCTTCGGATGGTAGTCGAAGCAGGGGTGAAGGTTGAGCAGCAAGCTTTGCAGACTGTCTGGCATAACTCGAGCTTTAAAGGGGTATTGCAGGCCTTGCCTACTAACATGCCCTCACCATCTGCTCCCACCCCTGAACTAGCTAAAGACATTGTTCAAAGAGCACTGGTAGTGGCTCATGGCTTCAGGCAGTATGCTGTCATGCACATACCTAACTTTGACCCTGACTTAAACAGTAAGAGCAATCCAGAAATGGATCCCCAAACAAAAGACGAGATTGACGAGCTCAATAGAGAATTCAACAAGACCTTTGAAAGTTTAAAGAAAAATCAGAATAAACAGAAAACAAATATTGTGGCGCCGTTGGAAAGTATTGCGAGGAGGAAAGTTCCAGTGAAAGAAATGCAGGCACCAAGTACAAATAATGTTGAGAATGTGATAGAAACACAGCCAGTTAGAAATCCCCCAGCGTCAATTGAAAAAGTTAATACTGCAGCTCAGGAGCTGGCTTCGGTTGCTGTCACAGCCAAACCTTCCGCTAAAAAGAAGATCAGAGTAGCTGTGAGTATTTTATTATCTGGTTTTTTAGGATTCTGTTCCAGAGGCAGAGACAAATGCAACCCTATTAAAACTCTGCTGTCCATCTGTCTGTCACCAGGCAGTCACTGTGATAGCTAGGCTGTTGAAATTTTCACAGATGATGTATTTCTGTTGTTGCTATAACAAAAAATACTTTGAAAAAACCAAATATATATGCATAAGTCCGACATCCTTGTTGACGGTTTTTCTTTCAAAATACTACTACTATATTATTATAAAGGTCAAAGTATGTTTGTTGACTTTTAAAAGGCTGAGCCAGTATTTATACATGTCAGTAGAGTAGTAAAGATAGCAAATACTCTATCCTTCATTAACATTTAGGCTTCTTATTATTCCCAATTAACAAAAGCAACACCAGAGTTAGTTAATTATAAACTACATTAGCTACACTGGTGTGAGTTCAGTGAAGCTGTGGTGGTTGTTCGGAGGAACACACCAATTATTCTTTTCACACTTTAGTGTTATTTTTGCTTAACTCTGGTTTCAGATCACAGTGGAAGTACGCCAAATATTTCAGATTTTCAGATCTAATTTAAACATTAATTTGTGGCACACTAATTTGTAAGCACTTTCTTTTTCTTTTTTAAATTTAATGAATGTGTCCAATAAAGAATTTTCTATCTTTCTATCTATCTAATTTACATTATTTCAGCTGAGCGAGAACTCGAAGGCCCGCGTGGTGCCGTCGTCCCGGCTGGGCCGTATGTTTTCGTTCGGCTCGCTGGCGGCTGGCCTGGGCATTGGCACGGTGGCGCAGTACGCGCGCAACACGTTCCAAGCTGCCACGGGCCGTGAGGAGCCTTCGAACGCGTTCCTCTCGCCCGCCAACGCCGAGAGGATCGTGGACACGCTGTGCAAAGTTAGAGGTATTCATTTTCATTATCATCAGCCTGTTTTACGTGTCTAGTGTTGGACATAGACCTTCTCCTTCTTCTTTTCTCTTCTAAGACATCTTTTTTTTTACTCTCAATAGGTCAGCGCTTGACCACAATTCACCTGATGGTAAGTGACATTGAGGTCTACGGTGAAGTGCACTTACCTAGAATGAACCGGTTCACTCTCGCCTTGAAAATTGCTAGATTATAGTCATTGGGGAACAGGGAATTAGGCAAGGAGTTCCAAAGTTTGGTGGTTCGGACAATAAAGGAGGCAAAACGCTTAGTGTCTAAACTCTGAGACTATATACATAAAGTATGATTGGTATTTACCAGGCGCGGCTTTGAAGCTGGGTCAGCTGCTGAGTATTCAAGACGAAGCAGTAATATCTCCCGAGCTGCAGAAGATCTTCGAACGCGTGCGACAATCGGCAGACTTTATGCCTACCTGGCAGGTAATATTTCCAAGCAGTACCTACTTTGCAATAGTGGCTGGCTTAGTGGGAAAAACGACGACTTTTCAATCATATAATTCACGGTTCGATCCCGACCCTACACCAATGACTTGTTTTTAAAATGATGTGTGGATTTGCACTCGCTTTATGGTGAAGGAAAACATTGTGGGGAAACTGAAATGTTCAAGAGACTGACAGGAGACAGCACAAGGTAATGTCATGTCACAAAAAATGACAATATGTAAAACAATCAATAGGTAATATATGTCAATATTAATACGTAATGAAATACAGTAGAACCCCGATTATCCGGCCCTTAGTGATACGCATTCGCGATTATCCGGTCTACAGACCAATTGTCCAAAGTGGTATTTTTGCAAGCATGAACGTGTCGGACGGAGCTGGCATTACCCCGCTCGCGCCGTCTTCTCATCGATATATAAAAATACACGATTTTCTTCATACTTTCGAAAAAAAAAACAAATGAATGACGATCATCGAAGCACAAATACATGAGGCTATGGCTGTACAAATTTGAATTTGAAATTCCTTACCAAAGAGAAGAAATTTATGATTAAAGTGGCCAGTACGAAAAACGCCAATTTCATATGTAAGGACCTAATATTTTTTTTCGGTACAACATTCGTCCTTTGAATAAAAAGTTCTCTGAATGCGCTAGTTCTTGAGCTTGTTATCCATCATAGTAGTATTAGTATTATAAGAGTAATTAATATAATTAAAAGAGGCTTTAATTCTCTCAAGGTGGAACGAGTAATGACGTCACAGCTGGGCGCTGATTGGCGCAGCCGTGTCCAGAGTTTTGAAGAGAAACCTTTCGCAGCCGCTTCCATAGGTAAGCAAAATTTTAGTCTAAAACTCGGGGGTTACCTTATCAGTTGGAATGTGCCAGTGTGAGGCTACTATCGGTCTAGCAACTATTTAATCTATTACAGTGTAAACTCCATGTAACATCACTCAATTTAATGAAAAAATCTCTAAAGCGTCGAAATCAATTGAAATTGTCTTTAGTTGATTTAGTTTGCATTGTATACAATAATACATTCTCTCCATTTAACGACCACTCTCTGTATCGCCATAAAATGCATAGTTACTTCAGTGTCGTTATATAGACTTTACACTGTATATAAAAGTCGGGTTTTCCTTCCTATAACTCCAGAACGCACGAACCGATTTCCACGGTCTTGCATTTGTTGGAAAGGTCCCGGGCTCCATGAGGTAAATCTGATCTAAAATTAATTAAATAAAAAATATATCCAATCCAAAAAAACAGTGCCAGTGGGAAGAGTACCTAAAATGCCAGCCGAGTTGCCTCTTTGTATAGCAACGCTAATCTGCTGTGCAAAGTAGAGGCCGCCATTTTGGTCGCGAGTAGCGGCGACCAAGCGCTTCTTTAAATCATTGAAAAAATCATTTCATTCTATTACTTACATCCCTTTCAATGCCACCATCGCTTTGTATTAGTGAGCCCAGATACTTAAAATCTGAGCAGCTCGGTAATTGTGCTCCATCTAGTAGCATGAGGGAGAAGTTGGTCGGACCACCGAAGTCGCAGAACAAATGTTCTGTTTTGGTCCTACTGATCATGAGACCAACATTCCTCCAACCTATCAAGCCATTTCAACAGTCTGAATTGTACATCGGGACCGTCTTCTCCGACAAGTACGATGTCGTCTGCGAATAGCATGCACCAAGGTGCCTCCTCCTGGATATCCGCAGTCAATGCGTCCATCACCAGGAGGAAAAGATATGGGCTTAAGGCTGACCCTTGGTGCAAACCTACAGACACACCAAACTTTGCAGTCTCACCTGCCGCGGATGAAAAATTGTTATTATAAACCTTTATTATAAAAATGTAAAAGTTTATTTTTTGTGCTAGTTATCATTAGAATGGGGAAGACTGAGTGCTGCCACACAGCTCACGCTAAAGCAACAGGCAGGGCCTATACATGTACACTTTTTGAATCAAGTAGGTACATCATTCTTTATTATTGTAAGCGTAAACTGTAACGTAATTCTGTCAAATAAAAACATTTTATGTTTTGTATTTGTATTTTAATTACAAAATAATTTGTTAAAAGGACAAGTGCACTTGGCGACGCTACACAACGGACGCGAAGTCGCGGTTAAGGTTCAGTACCCGGGGGTGGCTAAAGGCATCAACAGCGATATTGACAACCTCGTCGGAGTCATGAAGGTACGTGAATAACTATACAACATTAATCAGTCATCATATGATACCTACTTATTCTTATTCTTATTCTAAATGTGTCCTAATATTTATTATTACACGCTTTATATTAGCTTCACCAGTATGTTTGTATGTTTGTTACCGACTTCTTTGGGCGCGATTTTGACCCACTTTAAACGGCCAGATTTCGTTGAAACTTTGTGGATTTATTCAGGACCGATGACAATACACTAATTTGATAAAATTATTTCATTTTTTTGTATGTTTGTTTGTAACCGACTTCTTTGGGCGCGATTTTGACCCACTTAAAACGGCCAGATAAGCGTGTTTATTAGTTTTTTTAAACTACTATTATTTTTTTTATTTATTTATTTATTTAGGATTGCGGAGTCGAAAAGACTTTATAACGTAAGTGGCACCTGTTCCATGGTTTCAGGTATGGAACATGTTCCCCAAAGGCATGTTCATAGACAACATCGTGGAGGTGGCCAAGAAGGAGCTGTCGTGGGAGGTGGACTACACTCGCGAGGCGGAGTGCACGCGCCGCTTCAAGCGGCTTCTGGCGCCCTACCCGGACTACTTCGTACCTGACGTTATTGGTGATTTTTTTTGTTTTGACGTGACAACGTCTTAAATTAGGTTGCGGCTGGGAGTCACTTATGAAAAAGTGTAACGCCCGGTAACGTTACGATGAGTCACCGAACGAGAGAGAGGCCCGCCGAATGCCTTGCGTCTCTCTCCCACTCAACTATGATCGGTCTGCCGCGCGCGCAGCACGCGGCAGACGTTGTCACGTAAAATCTTCGCCCGTAAAACCGACTTTACAGGCAACCATTTTTATTATATTTAGTACGCAAACAGATTTAAAAATATTTATTTTATTATTAATTAAATTCATATAATTCATCACTATTTTTAAAATGTTTAGTATACAGTTTAAAATATTAAAAAACTAATAAAAAAAAACACTCATAAAATTAATTTAATAGGCCACTCCGAATAGAACCTGACGGAAAGGTACCCATAACGCTCGTGGCATTGCCGCGTTGTTTGGCTATGGATAGCCTTTGCGCTAGGTACGATCCGGAGCGGTATTCGCCTGATTTTTCTTTTAACCTACGCCCAAACAGATTGATATATTTTTAAACATATCACTTTAACAAACCTAAAACTATTTACAATTTATATAAATCATTAATAGTGAACCTAGATTATTTATCAACATTTTTTATAACTATCTACCTAATACACAAAACAAATATGTACCCTTAATGTTTTTAAACAACATACTAAAAATCACACATAAAATTGATCTTCATATATATATTATTTTTTAAATTTTGCACAATATTGCTTATAAACAACACTCACATTATAGCAAAAAAGTATAGTAAATTAATGTCTAGATTTTTTACTTTTTTAGTAATACATGTCTATTACACAAAAATATTTTTTTAAAACGTGAAACAAAAATCGTCCATTTAAGGGTTAAAGGAAAATCTATCTCAAAAATAAATAAGAAATATAAAGTTTATACCTTTTGAATATGGTTTGTACCTTATTTTAATACTAGTACTAGTGATTGATTAACTATTACTTGTTTACTTGTTACTATTGCCGTGGAGACCCTAAGCTGTTGGGGCAAGGATGCTAGGGCTATGAATTATTTGTAAACGCGGCAACGCTCGTCGTTGTAACCGGACATTGATGTGTGAAATTCGGTCGTTAAAAGCGGAAAGTCGTTGTAAGCGGAGTCGTAATAAACGAATGTCCATTTATTCAAGTTTATACTTTTTTTTTGACACATTCACACACAGCTGGTTAGCCCCATACTGAACCATTTCTAGCTCGTATTATAGTTGCTAACACAGCTGATATACAACATATACATACATACATATTATATATAAATACATATTTAACACCCAGACCCACCACCAACAAATTTAGTTAAGCACAAAGATGTTGACCGGGCCGGAAATCGAACCCGGAACCTTCTTATTAGCAGACCGGCGTGGTAACCTTTACGCCAACGAGGTCGTATACTAAAACCAAACAAATGCCAAAACTTTCGTCGCTAAAAACAGTTGGTTGCTATATGCGAAGTCGTAATAAACGGTCTACACTGTAATTAGTGGGAAATAAAGAATTTATCTATATATCCATCTTCTCTGTTTACAGACGAGCTATGCGCACCGGAAGTGATAACGACGGAGCTGATAGACGGCGTGCCGATCGACAAGTTGTTCGACGCCCCGTACGAGGTGCGAGCGGATGTTGCGGCCAAGATCATGCGTCTCTGTCTCACTGAGATGTTTGTTCTCATGTGCATGCAGACCGATCCTAATTGGGCCAACTTCTTCTACAAACCTAGTACTAAACAAGTGAGTTGTTTTCCAAATCATCTCATTTTCTTAATCTTCAATAAGAAGGGGAGCGAGCTCATGAAGCTAACATTGTAATTGTAAAGTAGATATTAAAACATGATAGAAACTAAACATTGTAAACTGATCACGTAAGGCATCTTAATATTTTCGCGTAGAAAACGGTCACACTTACTTATTGTTAAGATTTTATCGCCCCTGAAAATGGTGCTCGGAAAGCACCGAAACTGTTGGACTCATTCCAACTTTTAATAATAAGTAAGTGTGACCGTTTTCTACGCGAAAATATGAAAGAAACTGTATTGTTGTATTCAGACATCCCTCTATGTCGGGGCTGTCTGGAGGAAAATGAAACGGTAGAACACGTGTTACTGCACTGTGAGGCTACCAAACAAACCAAAGCCTGATTATAGCAACTCAAGATGAAAGTTCGCCTTCCATTGCTAATCTTCAGACAAACAGACCATCTGACGCAACTGGGGTGGAACAGGTATGCCAGCGACCCAAGGCTGTGCTCCGTTACTTCAAGGAGCTCGGTTGGCTTGGGTAGGCTGGTAAGGGGGTCATGCACAATACGCCCATATAACAGGCGGGATGTCAGTGCAGATCTCATCACCCCCACTTCAAATTAGAATTAGAAACTCTATTGGAATTGACGACCTCGTATGCGTAAAGGTTACCATGCCGAACTGCCAATCAGAAGGTTCCCGGCCCGGCCAACATCTTTTGCTTAACTAAATTTGTTGGTTGTGGGTCTTGGTGTTAAATATCTTATATATAAAATTTCCGTGTCACAGTGTTTGTTACCGTACTCCTCCGAAACGGCTTGACCGATTTTTTCCAAATTTTATATGCGTATTCAGTAGGTCTGAGAATCGGCTACTGTATATTTAGTTTTTTATTTTTTATTAAGGCAAAACAACGTTTGCCGGGTCAGCTAGTGTATCTATATAAAATACTAGCTGACCCGGCAAACGTTGTTTTGCCTCACTTAGGGGTACAGTGCCATCTATTGATTACTTACTCAACCCAGTCGAAAGGTATCGACATCTGTTGTGAAAATTGTGACTGTCATATAATAACAGACAATAATTAGCAATAAATTAAAACTGCGACTATAAGTTGAGATTTAAACTATCCTATCTCTCAAGTTGGATCGAACTGCACATGGTGTGCGAATTTTATTATAATCGGTTAAGTAGTTTAGGAGTCCATTGAGGACGAACATTGTGACACGTGTGATTTATATATATTAAGATGTACATGTAGTATATCAGTTGTGTTAGCTCTAACACGAACTAGAAATGGTTCAGTATGGGGTTAACCAGCCGTGTGTGAAATGTGTAAAAAAAAACTTATTTACACAAATGTGTTGAGGAATAGGTTGATTTATTATATTTTTGTACGTTTAAGGTGATACTGCTAGATTTCGGGGCGACACGTGAGTATTCCACCGAGTTCATGGACCAGTACATAGAGATCATAAAGGCGGCCTCGATGGGAGACCGCGAGGAGGTGCTGCGGATGTCGCTACAGATGAAACTGCTCACTGGATACGAGACTAAGGTACGTTGCCTGAGAGATCGAAGTGCGTGAAGTGACTCTGTGACTCGCCAAATTATTGGGCTTAGCTCCCATCCAACATTCAAAATTCAATATATTTTTATTCAAATTCACATGTATAATACAAACGTATTCACTAACCCTCAAACTGGACGCATTCGCGCCCGTGCCATGGAGGCTAGTGCCTTCCAGTCACTTAGAAAAGTACATTTATAAACATTTAAAGATTTATAAAAAGTGATATTTTCAGACGTTGATACGGAACCCTTCTTGGGCGAACCTAAATCGCACTTTTTATATATAGGCCAATTTTTTAATATAGCAAAAATAAAACGAAATAAAATCTGCTTATTGTAAGGGGATCCTCCTTACAATTTTTTTAGTATTTGTTGTTATAGCAGCACAATAAATACATATCTTGTGAAAGTTTCAGCTGTCTAGACTTCAAGGTTTCTGAGATACAGCCTGATGACAGACAGCGGAGGATTAGTAAAAGGGTTCCGTTTTTACCTTTTAGGCACGAAACCCTAAAACGGTAACAAATAGTCGCTCAAAATTTGTACATAATTTTATTACCTTTCGAAACAAATAATTTAAAAAAATATTTAAGAGGGCCTCCCATCCAACAAACGTAATTGTTATGCAATCTTTTACTCGATTTTTTAACCACATTTGGCAGACATTAAAAAAATATTAAATTTTGTGTTAATACTTACAAAATAAAATAAAAAAATGAAATAAAATTAGTAATTAAAACCATCTTTATTTACCAAAAAGTATGCCATTCACCAATAAGTATGTATGTATATGTATGTAAAAAGTATACCTTAACGCTTTATCCGAAATCCAAGAAATTGATGTCTTTTGTAGAGCCGTCTCTTGCATTGTGTGTGCATTCAGGAATGTAGTTTAAAAGTCTTAAATAGTTAGCGCTTTGGTGTAAAAACTGTTATAGCTATTTAATTGAATAAATAAATAAATGTACATTTTTGTATATCGACACAAACTATTACTAAATAAGTACTAGGATTACAAGTATGAAATATGTGTTGATGTACACTAAGTTGCTCCCTGAATCCCACACGAGGTAAATCCTGTGTTGTGGGATTCAATGCCTTCCCTTAGCCTCTAATAACTAATTATTACAATAATAATTAAGAGGTTTGTTGCACAACAAACGTGTAGTTTTGCCTTTTTATAAGATAATGGTAACCTTTCTTGTTTCTAAACCCTGTTTTTTCTTGTTGTTTCCAGATTATGGAAGAGACTCACGTAGACACTGTGATGATAATGGGTGAAGTTTTCACGATGGACGGCGAGTTCGATTTCGGCACTCAGAAGACGACAAAACGCATCCAAGCACTAGTACCGACTATACTAACGCATCGACTCTGCCCGCCTCCTGAAGAGATCTATTCGCTGCACAGGAAACTCTCTGGTGTTTTCCTGCTCTGTTCCAAGATGAAGATCAAAATGAACTGCCGGGACATGTTCTACGAAGTGTATGAGCAGTATCAGGCGAATAGGTTGCAAAGGACATCTTGAGATGGATTGGAAGCTATGGGGTAATCTTCGATCAAATATATACCAGATTCAGTGTTGCATACAAACACAGCACAAAAAATGGCATGAGTTTACTGCACTATTGTATATATTACAATATACACAGATATACAAAACATGTTTCAATTCAAGTTAACCTTACCACTGTCCATCTTAAGGTTAAGTTTCGTGCCTTAAGAAACATAAGCTATCTTGCTCCGCGATAACAGCTAATAGTGCTAGTAAAATTGTATGACAGTACGCAGTGAGCGTTAGAAAATTCAACTGTACTACTATACTACTAACGCTTAAATTTCAACAGAGGTTTGGCGGGATTGTAGGTTCTGCGTAGGCTAATGTTGGCCAAACGTTAAAATATTTGTATATAATTGTCTAAATAATAATTATGGAGTACTTAAATACTGAAACTGATATGTACTAACCAAAAAAAAAAGTGATTCTATCGGACACCTTACGGTGTAATACTCATAATACTCCTTTATTGGTATACATAGATATACACGTCATTAAAATAATGTATAAAAATAATAAATTAGAAATTCGTCATAATATTGATTATAATACAATTTTATAATATAATTTTATATTATATAGATATAAATTCAATTAAATTATTAATTTTATTTAACTTCTATGAATTCCTTGTATTTATAAAACGATTGCTCGACAAGCCAGCTTTTGAGCCTCATTTTGAAGCTATTTAGCGACGGTGCTGCAGTGATCTGGTCGGGTAGCTTGTTGTAGACTGTGGGAGCCATCACGTGCGTAGACTTGCTGGAACGCTCCAACGTGCGGGGCTCCGTCGCCAGCTTGCCCTTCCTGCGCGTGCAGTACGAGTGGCTGCTTCCCACCACTCCAAACGAGGCTAGGTTTACTCTTGCGTACACCGCCACCTGGTATATAACCAGTGACGGCAGCGTTAGGATCCCCAGCCTTACGAAGTGTGGGCGAGCAGACTCATCCTGTGGAATTTTAGCTATTACTCGTACCGCACGCTTCTGAAGTTTGAACGCTCGTTCCCACTCAGCAGCTCTGCCATACAGTTCTGCACCGTACTGGAGGATTGAATGTACAGTGGCAAAGTAGCATGTCCTCACCACTTCTTCAGACAGTACTTTGGCGACCCGGCTAAGAGCGAAACAAGCGCTCCCTAACCTTCCACACATCTTGTCGATATGGGTTTCCCAGGTTAAGCTTCGGTCAATTTGAAAGCCCAGGAATGTCGTGGTGTTCACTTGCTCCAATTTTTTGCCCTCTATGGTGACGGTCAGTGGCCTGGTACTGCGCCCAGCCAAATTAAAGTGCATAAAGTGCGTCTTCGCTAGGTTCAGAGCCAAACCGTTTGCTCTAAACCATTCTGTCAATTGTGAGATAGCGTCATTCAGTTTCTTCTCCAACAAATCCACCTCGGATGCTGTAACCACTGCAGCTACATCGTCAGCGAACATATATATCTCGGCAGTATCCACAAAATCCGGCAAGTCATTCAGAAGCAATGAGAACAGAATGTTTGATACAGAAGACCCCTGAGCGACTCCCATCTTAGATTCTAGGGGCTCAGATCTCTCTGTTCCACCGCAAGCGACAACCGTCTGCCACCTGTGCTTCATGAGATCTGTCATCATTGCGAGAGCGGTACCTCTCACGCCGTAGTGCTCAAGTTTTACAGCAAGGTGTACCTTGTTACGGTGGTAGCACGTATGCACGTTAGCTCTGGTTGGACCATACTAAACTCAAATAAGACCACACTCTTACTAGTGGTCTTATTTTCATTGCCGTTTTTTAGAGACATCACCTTATATCTAGTATATATTTGATCGAAGGGGATACAAAAAAAAACTATTTTTTGCTTTTTTACGTTAAGGTCAGGTGGTAGATGAAATCAACAAAAGTAACATATTAATTATAATATATTTTTGGTAATGTCATAAAAACATTCTTGGAAGTAACTAGATTAACCACAAAAGAAAAACTTTTCGGAACTTCAGTAGTTCTACCTAACACTAAGAATTAAACTTACGTGATAAATGTTAGGAGAAATATGTAGTCTTTTATAAATGTTTTTGTGTTAACAAACTTGTATGGAACAACACAAAACACTTGCTTACCTCATTTTTTACTTTCAAAATACTGCTTTTTAAGTCTAATATCTCAAGGACACAAACTAAAAGAAATAATTTGCAGAAAAAGTATTCAGTTAATACTATTACTTCTTAATCGTTTATGGAAACGTCCTACCTCTTGATGTAACGTGTCAGTAAAGAAAACATTTAGAAGTTGATATCCTCTTACTCACACAACCTAATGAGTGTAAGCCAGAGACGGTGAACTTTCAAATGTTTTTTTTATTGAAGCAAGTTCTAATTTTAAATGTATTTATTGTGCATTACGATGATATTTCTATAAAATTGTAATTTTTACATTTAATCTGTAGATTTTTGTGGTGTTGTGAAAAAGTTAGTTTAGTCATTTTGTAGATAACTAATAAATACTAGTAGTTAGATTATAAATGATTTTAATATACTTAATAAGATAAATATTGCGCTGTGCCTATTTATAACAATAAATTAATAATTTATTAAATGTTTATTGTGCAGTAGAGTATGTTACAATTAGGGCTACATAAGTTCATTCACAGTTTATACGTATATCGTTCATAATATATTTTTAATAATAGATTTAAAAAACTATGTAAAAACGTTAAAAAATAATCATATTATGAGTCTGTTTAACTAGTTGAGCTAATATGAAAATAAACTCCTGGCATTTATTTCG
Organism: Mellilla xanthometata; assembly: GCA_035578125.1. Classification (NCBI taxonomy): domain Eukaryota; kingdom Metazoa; phylum Arthropoda; class Insecta; order Lepidoptera; family Geometridae; genus Mellilla; species Mellilla xanthometata. The sequence goes on from JAPUBQ010000003.1 coordinate 4,570,424, forward strand.
TAATAGGTACTAATAACAATATAAAAAAAAAACAGTTCAGTGGCAAAGCCTTAGTGTGGAGAACTTTTAAGCCTTCCAAAGGTCTCTTGGCTTCTAAGACTAATAGCCGGGTCCTACTATTTGATATGTCAATCGAACCACGGAAGCAGAAGATCAGTCTCATGATTGATCACCCATCCAAACACTGTTTGGGAGCAAAATAGCATATTTTGAGAGTGTATCCAAAATCGTGCCTAAACTACTGCAAAAGTCAAGATATTAAAACAAATTTAACTTTTTTGGAGGTATTGCTATTATCAAGAATCGGCAGGGCTTATAATTTCAATATTGTTTGTTGATTCTAAGTACTTAAGTGCGAAATACCTACTGCCACGCTTCAAGGCGCTTAGCTCAAATATGCATGGCGTGGCTGAGCTCGGTATAATATTGCCTTAACTTCGGTAATCGCTTGAGATCATCTTAGTAAGTCGAGCTTCAGGCGCTATCTATGTACCTAGCTGCATAGACAGCGTTCTCCAATCGGAACCAACCAATGCGTATTTTCTGATAAGACGCCAGTCTTGGTCTTCATATTAGCCTAACTCGGTGAATAGACCATATAAGCAGGAGAGGACCTTAAATACAATGTAAACTCTATATAACAGCACTTAAGGGATTGTGCATTTTATGGCGTCAACGAGAGTGGTCGTTAAATGGAGAGAATGTATCGTTGTATTGAATACAAACTAAACCAACTAATTTGTGCCAATTGATTTAGATGCTTTAGAGAGTATGTCGTTAAATCGAGTGACTTTACATGGAGTTTACACTGTATTAACGCACAATACGTTCTAAAGTTATTTCGAATTTTTGCCCAAAATAATACTGGTTCTAATCTTGCCCTGTGATAATTTTGCGTACAAGATAAACTTTGTAAACTGTTAACATAAGGCATATTATATATTTGCACGATCAAACGCCTGTAATGCGTCACAACCCGTTGGACGTATATCGAATGTTTTTTTAAAGTAAATGTGACCGTTTGTTCGTGCAAGTTAAACTTTAAATGAGATTTTAACAACATATAAATAAAAGCTAATTTTGCTAAACGTTATTTTATTTTCTGTGTCATATAGACCTTGAAAATTATATTTATCTTACCTTTCTGTTTCCCCATATTCGCCAGACACTCGAAATCAAGAGGCCAATTCACTTTGGTAACTGTCTCAGTTGTATAGGTTTCTTCTTCTTCGTATAGCCTAAGTAGCCAAGCTTAGGTGTCGAGAGTTTTCGAGCTGCCCGTAGGCCTCTGATTGGCATAACGACTGCTTGTATCAACACCAAGGCGGCATCGTTTCACTGTGGAGATACCTAAAATGCGCACTAAGCGGTTTGCCTCCACCTTCATTGTACGTACTGCCAAGGTGTGGAACTCTTTGCCAAATGCCCTGTTCCCCGAAAACTATAATCTTGCGGTTTTCAAAGCACGAGTGAACCGGTTTCTTCTGGGTAAGCGCGTTCCACCTTAGATCACAATATCGCTTACCATCAGGTGAATTCTGATCAAGCGCAAACCCATCATAGTATAAAAAAAGACTAAAATCCGGGATTTACAACTTTACGTGTCATCCGTACCACGGTAGAACCCGGATGAAAATTACATTTTCTAAAACACAGTCTTGGGCATGGGCACCCATCATGAAACTGTCCGCATCGACCGTTGCTAAGCCTCGACGATTTCGTCAGATAGCTTAATGTGCTATTTTATAGGTATTATCTACTTACTACTAACGTTACAAAACTTTTTAGGGTTAAACGTACGTGTACGTTAAAAACTACTATATTAGTTAAGTGCAGCCCATACGGGGCGCCATTTTTTAGCTATTGCCGCGCGCTGTTCTTCTTTGTATGAGCGAAGTGGCCAAACTCTTGTATCGACTCTTTAGGCCGCCTGGGGGCCTCTGACTTGGCTTAACAACTGCCTGTAACTAACAGCCCCGAATTAAGTAAGGGTATGTTTATCCCCAGGGTATTTCCACTATAAGAAGTAGCTTTATAACCAGGTAAGTTAAGAATATATGTAGCTGACTTATATAATAATGTGTGTAACATCTTTTTATTATTGCTGTATTGTGTAAAATATTTAGTTTGAGATTATATGGGCTTAAAATAAAACACAAGATACTTTATAACTTTTATTTGCAGGTTGAAAAGGCTGGGTGGAAACATTAAAGCATTTTACATCAACCTGGGGCTTTGCATCTATAATGTTTAGTACCGTATGCAATCCTAAAAGAAAGACGATTCATTGCACCTGAACAATTATGCTTTTACATGTGCGTTTGAAACCACTACCTTACATTTATAATGTGCAATCAATATGAAAGTAACGAGGTACTGATAAATAATGAAGTCAGAATTTATGTCAATAAAGATAACATTTAAAAGTGCACGGCCTCTCGCTTGCACAACCAAATGAGCGAGAGCAAGAGGGGACGATGTTTAACATGGTCTTCTTTATTAGTTGTAATAACTTTTGATTGCGAGTGTGATTGAGTGTACGACTCTCTTAAATCGCACAAAAAATTCGATACCAAAATACCTTTAATTTTTTGTTAGGGATATATAGATGTATTTTACGAATTATTTAGAAATTCTTAGCAAAAGCGCCCATGGTAGTTGGTGCAAGTTAAAAGAAGCTTCATGTATAACTTAACAGATAATAACGAATCTTAGTGAAACGATTCTTAAGTTGTTTACCAATATGTAAACAATTAGTATATAGCTTATTTGTATGAGATGCAACTAAAGTATGTGTAAATGATTTATTTACCGTTATTGAACTTTATACTCCGAATAGGTATATTATAATAGGTAGGACAAACAGCCAATAGGCGTAAAGAGTTTTTTTTCGAATAGGGCGTGAATCTAGATTAAGGGTCTTTGAAAATACGAGTCTTTCTATTTCCTAGGTCTTATATGAGCAGGAGAAGGCTAGGTCGTACATCTCGCTTTATCGTAAGATTACGCTTGCGATAAAGCTGCTTAGTCAGCAATTTTTATTTTCAATAATCATATTCTATAAAATGTGTTTTAGCCTAGTTCAAAATAAAATGATTTGCTACTAACATTCGTGTGTGAGAGTAGCGAACAAATTTTCCTAGACTAGTTTTTAGATGAGACTTATAGTGTATTTTTTTAGGCACTACTAAGTAGTTTATATTTTAAGCGGGAAAGTCTTAGGATAAGTAGAAAACAACATCTATCCCATAATATTAAAGTCGAATAGTAGACCCGTTCTCTTCCCCATGATGTTATTATATATCTTGGTTCGATCTGCTGTCGATGGTAATAGGGAAGACCCTAGATATAGATTCACCGTTTAAATAATTTTTCAGTCTTAGTTCATAGAAAACCTTTACCAAATTATTTTATCAAGAAATTGCATACGGCACGGTCTTACCTACAATATGAATCAATTGTATAAATACAAATTTTGATAATATTAGATTAACAATTAATCGATTATGTAGATACGCCTACATAGACTAGTTAATATACATTTTCAGAGTAGATAATTTAAACAATGTTCAATAAAAAAAACCCCTTATGTAGGCAAAAAGAACGGGACGCTATCCCTGTAAATAGGTCTTAATAAATAGAAATAAAAGAACAGCGGTTAGTGGGAGTAAATAGACATTTTTTTTGCAATTTTAATTTCAATATAAGTAGTAATAGTAAATTTATAAAGTTAATATAGTGTACCTATTTAAGTAATTTGGTTCAGCATAACATCGATATTTACTGAAGTTACGTTAAATTCATCTAAAATCGGATACATCTGAAAGGAAAGCAACATTTATTTAACCTTACTAATAGTTACCTTATATAACGGTATCACTACGTAGTTACGATCTTATTAAACAACTGAAATAACAAACTTTCTACCTTGCTGGGATATAAATGGCCAACTTGAAGACACATCTAACATTTAATTTCACAAAAATATACTAACATAACTTACGCTACTGTAACATTTTGACAAACTTGCGTTTTCTTGTGTTTTATAGTTGATGCTATTATGTTTTCTAGTGGCATTTTATTTTTATCAATATTCTATTGTATCTAATATATCTATTTTCTCAATAGGTAGGTATTTGACATAAATCAACCGAGCTATAAAGCATCTAACTAAGTTACTTGATAAAAGTATAAATCAACAGTTCTAGATATAATCAACTTTAGTATCTATGCATGTAGATACAGTGACATTTTTGTCAACTATACTTATATTAACCAGGGTGCTACAAACCTCTGAAATAACAACACGAAGGATAGATCTAAATAATATGGCACTGGAATTCATTCACATAGGAAATACATTTTCTTAAACTTATTTGTTATTAACTAATTCCAAGCTTCTCGTAATTTTATTCAGACATTGTTTTTAATATATATTTGTGATTAACTGTAATTGAATCTATACGAAAAAGGTCCAGATAAAGCCTTCATATGAATCTAAAGAGGTCTATGAAGCAGGTAGCACCCTGAATTTCCTAACACTAACATTGAATCCTACAAAAACAATTTCATGTAATATTGTGAAGTAAAATTCAATATCGAATACATTATCCATCTCTTCTTGCGTATTAGCTGATACAACGATTCAACTTAAATAATTAGTTTATTGATATAACGTTTAACAAAATAATTGGAAATGATTTTAACCATAGAGTTATATAGTAGGTACAAACTTATTGTCAAGAATTCGCAGTGAAAGACATTTTATCAGTTCGTGAGATGTTTATATGAGAGATTATTTCAGTCTCCCCAAGGATAGAAAACAATGAGATTATTTATATCATAAGAAACACTTTGTTAGATGAAACATTATAGTAGTAGGCCTTATTTAGGTGTGCAATAGGAACTTATAGTCACTATGGTACAGAACCTTCTTATTTATCCCTCAGAAAAGACTTTAGGTAACTTCTCTTTCTACTATGCTAGATAAACGTCGCTCAGTAAGTACAATATCATAACGTAGTATAGTAATGTATGTAATCGATATATCAGCCAAGACAAGCTAATTTCATCGTGTTCCATTCCTCGTCACCACTATTTTCAGCTATATACAATGAAATCTACATCGAAGACCGTTTCTCTACATACAACGATGGACACTAATGTTAACATCAATAAATTGTATTGCTAAGTAAATATTTGAACAAGTTGGTACTAGTGTCACGAAACGAAGATCACTAACGATAAGTCAATATCAATATACTGACGTTTACAGTGTCGGTCTTTTATAAGGAAAGTGCGACCGATAAGGCGATACGCATAGAAAGGAGTGACCGCAGAGAAACGGTCAAGGACCAAGAACCGCTCTGATACATGAATATTAAATAAATCCTTTGGTAACACGCAGCGGGATAAATAATTATATCGCGCGAAAACAAGACGCGTCAAGTTATATAGCCCTGGGTGGTTTTCGCGCGGTATAATACCAACATTCCCACTCATAATCGTATGATCGAAGAGAAGTTGGTTTAAGCGTTGGACTCCTTGAGATCTGTGAGTCGGGCCAGTTGTGCCGGTTCCAGCTCATCAGGAATAGAAGCGCGGCCGGCACGAGGCGCGGCGGGCGGGGACTGCGGAGCCGACGAGCCCTCTGAAGCCGAGCTGGAGGCAGGTGGGATGGCCGGCACCGCCGTTTGCTCCGACAGGGAGGATTCCTCCTCTTCCTCTTCCGCAGCGGCTTCCTCTGCTGGAGGGAAGGGCTGGTCTGGTTCCTCCATCATGGGCGTGGCAGCTGTAATCACGATCTGCGCCACACCGAGCCCGCCTTCGTCCCTGGCGCCGGCGCGCCCGCTGTTGTTTGCGGGCTCAGCTGCAGCCACCGACACCGCTGGCACCGGCGCGCTCACTGCCACCACAGGCGTCGGCACGCTTTCCTCCTGACAAACAAACTCGCTCTAAAATAAATGTTGTATTACATGGGGGACATATTTATTTTACAGAATATGCCCGAGTACCATGTTTGTAATTTTTTTAATTTTGATATATTTTTAAAAAGTTTTGTAATGCATTGTTATTAAGTAAGTTGATTAGTTTTATTATAAGAATTTTAATACGTATTTAGAATTCACAAGTTTGCATTTAGTTTTTTTATAAGTTTTATTTCAAGTTGGATATATTTATGATATTTTTTGTTCCCGTTTATTCGTACCATGCGATTACAAAGCGGCATGCCGATAAAAGTATTCATATCTACTTATTTATAAAATCGTATTGAAACTTTTAATAGTATAAAAGTATTATTGAGTGATGAATATTATCACGAATTACCATCAGCAACGGATCAGCTATTTAATTAAACAAGAAAGTTTTAAAACCTTATATTTCAGATTAATAAAGTACATATTCTTACGAGTGTTAATAGAATCCGTTGCTGAAGTGAGCTTAAAACACGATACACAAACGACACCAATCATAAAATGAAGCCAATAAAACACAAGACAAGAGAAGAATTTCGTAATAAAAACCAAAATCTTAGCTATTATTAGTCAAGCTGAGAAATAATTACTTAAGTTAAACTTTATTTTAAAAAGAGCTATTCGAAATAGATTAACTAAACCGAAAAATAATCTTGAACATTGTGAAAATTTTAGCCTTAAAACTTTCGATCGAATTTTGGAAAATCACTGTGTTATCAGGATACAAAGTTTCTCAAAGGTTAATCGATTTTAGTTTAGTATGGTTTTTCGAATAACCCCTCCTACGGTGCTTACCTCATCTGAGTCTGTTAACTGGTCGCCGTACACTTCATCGACTGAAGCATGAAAGAAAGTCACATTATATTAAACCAGATCAAAAACAATTACGCCTATTACGTACCTTAAAAATCGGTTCTATTGTTCAATATTCCAGTACCTTTATGCAAAAGTATAAGATGCATTCTCATTGGTCGATCGGAAAATTAGTTATGCTAATTTTCAACAAAGGTTTCTGTGTACATCCCTCAGAACACAACATAATCCAGAAGAATAAACACGAAGATTGTTGATGCTCGTTACTATTTTTCTAGGAAACTGACACTTAGATCACTAGTCAGATCCACTAGACACTTGTATATATAGAAATCTTGATGAAATTCGATTTCCTATTTTAGTGCCCCTTTACGGCGCCATTTCAGACATTTTAATGAACTGAGAAATGCTTACCATCAGTTATCGAGTAGCACGTCTTGTGACTAGAAAAGAACCTGCACGTGTTAGCTGTTCTTTATGAGCCGAGTGGTTTGGTTACTTACCGACGATAGTAACAGGCGGCGGGTAGACGAGCGGTGGAGCGGACGAGGATGCCACAGCGAACTGGGTCCCGTACTGCTCGTGCTGGTTCCTACTTAGCTCAAGAGTAAGCCCGAAGTCGTCATCGTCGAGGTCAGCCGGCGGCGGCGGCGGCGGCTGGGACGGCGGCGCACCCATCTTGTCTGTAGGCGCTTTGTTGTTGTTCTCAGCCAGCGCTGGCAGTACAGATACCACAACACGGACAAACACTTACAGATATGTCAGGAAGATTCGTGGATTGGAGCGCAGAGCGCTGGTACACATGCAGAGGTTGTGAAACCACTAGAATTTTATTGCAGACGATGTACACAGAACCGATTCGAAACCAAAATACAAACGAACAAAAATATAAAGGTATTGTAAATCAATAGACAAACAAAAACCCTAACTGCGATCAAAAGTATTCAAAGAATAATATTCCCCAAACAAAAGGCCGCCGTAAGAAAATAAAAGATAAGAAGGACGCAATAGATTCATGGAAATGCAATGGCTACTGCGTAATTTTGTACTTACAGATAATTACACAAAAGGTGCGCACGAAGAAAATTAATCCAACTGATACGATGTACCACATGTTTCCTCACTAAATTGTATTCTTTAAAAAAAACTATTTGATTCTGCTCGATTTGAACTGCTCAGCTTGCAATGCACAGGAACACTAAGCTAAACCCTTAGCGAAATACTGAATTAGCGCTAGACAAGGACGCGGTCGTTGCGAACATGACAAATTGTCTAATGAAAGATACATTATTATACACGGTTATCTTTCAAATCACAAGACGTTTTTAGGGTTCTGTACCTAAAGTAAAAAACGTTACCCTATTACTACGCCTACGCGCTGTCTGTCTGTCTGTCACCAGGCTGTATCTCAGAAACCGTGAGAGCTTTACTTAAATTTTCACAAAAAAGCTATACCCGCCCGTTCTTTGTAAAAATGTGTATTATTCCCCATACAATAAACGTGATTTTTTCGTATTTTTTTGCCACTTATCAATTACGGTATCAGCCAGATGCTTGACAATTTCTCTAACTTTTATTGAATAGAATATTACTTTATTGTACAACCACATAAAAACAGCTTATATTAGGAAAATTAAATATTTAAACATAGAGTACAAAGGCCTATTATATTTATTACCTATATTTATCACCTATGGCGATCTCTACCAGGCAACCAAGCAAAAGGATTTATGCTTCCTCAGTACTTTCCCTCTTCGAGATTTGTAGTTAATTCAATAAATAATTCTAAACGCGTAAAACTAACCCTGTAAAGGTGGTTTTCTCAGTATTACTTTGAAATTTGTTATGTCTGATCGGACTGGCGTCGCCGTCAATACCTACCGCCTACACCCTCTCTTTTCATTGACATCTACTTTATGACGCACTACTTGAAGATGAACTTATTGGAGTAGAATAAAAGGCTTTTCTTCTTTAAACTTTGACCGGGTGAGCGTAGGGAGCGAAGCATTTCTGCATTCACTGGCCTATTTTAGGCTTACGTCTGTTGGAATGTATGTTTGTCTATATGTTCATGTTTAATGAATTATTAAAAAAGAAGCAGGATCTTGACCTTTTTAGCTGTAATAAGGCAGAACTTGTCCAAGTTATTAAAGATTTCTATAATTTAATCCTTTTAAAACGAATGAAAAGTATAGAATGTAGTGTATGTAATTGACTTGGATAAGTGAATTGGAGAAATTCTATAATGCTTATTTTAAGGGAACATAATAAATCAATGAATAAATATTGGTTCTCGCGTAGAGGCCGCTATTTTGAACTAACATCTCATTGGGTTTTTATAGTCGTCAGCTATTTTTAATAGAGGGAGGGGGCTTATTCCCAAGAAAATTGTTACAGAGCTTTTTACCGGTCGATTTTAAAGATATTAGGTAAAGCAAATAAATAACATATTCTTGAATGACTTTCAGAATATGAATACAATAAAAATTGGTCATGATATTGTTGAGAAGTGAACTGGGTAGTTACTAATATAATTTCAAGAAAACATCGCCGCGAGGTCTTTTGTTCCGAGAAATATTCGTTTTGTTTTAAACTCCATATTATCTTTCACCTTGGATAAAGCTTGAAATCTAAAAATACTAGATTAAGAGTTTATTATCGAGATAATATCTTTATCATCTCGTTTAGGTTCGTATTTCAAAAATCTATCGGTCAACTTAGTAATAATTAATTAAATAGCAAAATAAAATAAACCCTCGACAACCAATTTCTTTTATTGATGAAAAATATCATGTTAAAAAAATATGACATGAAATCATGTTGAGAAAGTCATAGCCTGGTTAAAAATGGCTCGCCTGCCTAGCAACCACCGCAAATCTGTCGCCAAGAACCTTACAGTGTGTTCCAGTAATAATTGCCAGTAGTTCCAAAATAGAGACATTCTATACCTTCAATTTTCTGTCGAATGATTACGCGCCCTGCTGTTTAAATTACTAACGGTATTGTGTAAGCAAATGTCAACCAAATAAAGTCGGTAAATATACTTATACTTAAGTTAATAAGGCAGTCTTCAATAAGTCTTGTTAGCTGAGCAATCAGGCGGGACCTCCTGCGGTTAGAGCCGAAGATTTAGGGCTATTATTGGTGATCTCAATCTAGAATACATAGCTGCCAGTAATGTCAATATGTACCGATAGGTACGAGTAGTTAGTTGTTTTCAACTTTTTTGCCGACGTACTTTTAAACGAACGACAAAATGAATAGTTTTCATACTAACTGTGCACGTCCGGCTAATGAAGTTATTGTTTTACTATTAGAAATTGACAATTTATTAATATATAGACACTATGCCTATATATTAATAAATTGTCAATTAACATATTATTTATTTAGTATATCTCAGTCAACTACTCCATTAGAAGGAGTAAATGTACTTAGTTAAGGCATGATCCCAAAAGATTTTTATAAAATTGAAGTTGTGATGATAAAGTTACTTCTAGAGAAAATCATTAAATATATAAAATAAAACACATAATTACAACACGAATTTGGATTTTCACTATTTTGTTACGTGTTTGCTTAGAAATTAAAACGTAACTAATTAAGTGATATAAGAAAGTGTGAAACAAAATAATTCGACAAAATTAGTTTTATTATTTCTGTGTCCATATAATGTTAATAAAAATAAAATAAAAAATCAAAACAGCTCTGTAACATTCCACCAAACTTGATATTTTGTTATAATCTGACATATCTGTAAATCCCACATAAGCACACCAATTACACATATAATAGGAACATACCATAAGGAGAAAGAAAGAAAGAAGAAACATTTATTGTGCGCAGAAAATACATACAATTTACAATAGGTACAATTTACAATATATGCAAATTACTATTTGTATATTTTGTTTGTAATAGGTACCTATGTGCACAAGCGGAGTAAATTTAGAATGGTGCTGATACCAATTCTTGCTTTGTGCAGAGGTTTAATTAGGCCATTGAGAAGTAAAAAACATAGAAGAAGCATTTTTGCAGTCAGGTAAAAATACACATAAGGCCAAATGCAACAAGCCACGGCTAAAATGAAACGCACTTTATTAAAGTTTTGGCGTCGTGTCGTATTATTTTAAAACACCTTTAAGTGTTGAAAAAGCCAACGCATCGGCTGTCATCAGCGGTAGCGGTGGGTGAACGCCAACTGACCTTCGAGGGCGTAACGTCTATACGTCTTTTACAAGTTAATAATGCAACATACTACAAATAACCGCTACCGCGTTAGTGTGACCGAGGCTTTAGGAGCAATATGTGTATGATCATAATATCGACCTTATATTTACATCTTTAGCCGTTACATGTTTTTCCACTTTAGAAGCTAAGCAAATCCAAATGGTTATCCCACGGACTCCTTTCTTTAGATAAAAATAATACACAGTTGAAATCCCAAAGAAACGCACGAGCCGATTCGCTTCGGCCTTCCTAGTGAGGAATGCAAAATTTCGGAATTCTCTTCCTGAGTGTAATTTTTGTTGAGAAGTACCGAGGTAATTTATTCTAGTTGTTAATAGGTTTTATCTAGTCAACGGGTGTAACTTAACAGTAGCTTAACATCGTGCAAGCTATGTTAAAAGGCAAACCTTTCAGTTGTAAAATAATTCTTTTTTATCAGAGTTGATGTAAGTTTTCTGGTATTATTTGGGTTTTGTACCTTTTCGTGTAGAACTTTACTAATAATAAACAAACGAAGTTCACTGAGTGAACATTAGAAAAGGAATTCAGAGGGGTGAACTACGAGTATCTATGATTTAGTCATATATTCTTATGCAAAAATATTTATTTAAAGTTATAAAATGTGTGCTTTTTAAAACACTTATTAAAATAGACACAAATAAATAAGCATTATTTAAGGCGATGACACAGGAAAAATCTTTTATTTTTTTTGGCTGTGAATCATTAACCGTAAAAAATATCGGAAAAAATAGCTTAAAGACGTCTAGAGAGTCTGATTAGTACCAAAATAAGTATATTTTTTCGAAAAGTTATTTATATACAGTCTTTAAGTATTTTTTTCTATTTTCTTACCCTTTATGATTAATATGACATAACGAAAAAAATCTAATTTATGATTTTACCCTTGTCATCAGCATTAAGCTATCAAACACCAACTTTATGGCTAACTTTTGTTTTTAAAGCTAAGAGTAAAATATTCTTATTGTGAGGCCAAAAATATAATGAAAGGAGACGAAAAGACACAAGATTAAATATAAGTACAGAATTCAAAGAAAGAAAAAAATTGAAAATATGGTTCTGAGTAACGTGATAAGAAAAATCTTGGTACAAGCAAAGCAAAAGCTGATATTTTTACAATTAGATAACAACCTTCAGACTAAGCTGGGATAGATAATATCAAATATTTTATTTTTCGTTTTAGTAGTTTTTTAAACTATTCTAGAATATTTTTTCGTCATATTTTAGACCCACGCAGAAAAAAATTGACACGTAATTCATACTCCAGCTTAACTGAATGAATGTTAACATTTCAAGGTGAGCGTACACATAGCCGAGTTGATCGCCTCGAACGCATCAGAAGAAACAAACAGAGGAAATTGTGCATATGTACATGAAATCTTATGAGACCTCGCACTCTTCTAGATACGGATGGAACGACACAGTCAAGTGTGCGTGCTTTTATAATATTTTAAATACAGAAGTCTCGTCTCCAACGGAAACGAGACTTCTCTCGACCGTAATTCGATACGATCGATGCATTCCGCTCGGATGAATATGCGTTCACCATTAGTGTTAGGTAGAATGAGAATTGTGTGAGTACTACAAAATGGCATATAACATACTATATATTCATTAATGTGCTGATACACATATATAACAAATCTGAGAAATGACTGTGTATCATTTTCTGCTAGGAAATTAAAGCAGTGATACGGGCAAATCTTGAAATTACAGTTTTTTCGTTAGAAATCTAAAAATAGCTTAAAGGCCGTCTAAAGAACAGCTCTAAGAATATTTATACTCATTTTTGTGCAAATGAGAACTATTAATTAGGAAAAAAACTTGTTCAAAATATCTAAAATGAAATTTTTTAAGCCATTTTGTCATATTGGTAAATCTGATTGGTTCTTAAGTAAGTATAAATATTCTCAGACGGTCTAGAGGCTATTAAAAAAAATATTACTGTTTATCATTTATAATGAAAAAAATATAAATTCAAGATTTTCGTAGTTTCAGAAAAACTAAGATTCAAAAGAGCGTTAACAATATCAACATCGGGAAGATATCTTTAGGAGTATTGTAATTTACTCTCTCACGCTCGTTTCAGTAAAAATGGACACCATATTAAATATTTTCTATGTCATGCATTAACTGACAAAGGTGATAAAATAGCTTGGAACGCAATAACAGCTTCAGTGGTTAAATCAATATTTTTCGAGTCTATTTATTACATTGATATTAAAAGTCTAGTTCAATCCGGGACGTATAAAGAAATTGCTAGAGATTTTGAGTACGTCAGTAACACTAAGTGCCAAAAACACCCTTTTTTTTTTTTTTTTTATCCATGATAGGTTTGCGTTTGACTACAGTTAGCCTGATGTTAAGCTGCACTGCAGTCTACGGTGTGGCACGCTTACCTAGAAGATACCTATTAACTCTACTTTTGAAGGCCCCCGGATGATACCTCTCAGGAAACAGAGACTCAGGTAGTGAGTTCCAAAGCTTCGCAGTCCTAACAATAAAAGTCGACGCATAGCGTTTTGTACGAAAGTTTGGAACTTCAACTCTGTATCGGTGTCTCTTCACTGTCTCTCTGCTCGTTTTGTAGTAGAACGGAGATGGTGGAATCAAATTATGAAGTTCCATAGCACACTCCCCGAAATGTATCCGATAAAAAACCGACAAACTAGCAACCTTGCGTCGGTGCTCTAGGCTCTGAAGCTTCGCCTTCGCAACGCAAGAATTGCCGATGAGCTTCTAAGCTCGTCTCTCAATGGACTCAAGTGCTTCTAGCTGATATTTGGCAGAACCATCCCAAAGATGCGAACAGTACTCCATGCATGACCGAACTTGTGCTTTATACAAGGTGAGCAACTGTTCAGGCCTGAAGTACTGTCGCACCTTTGAGAGGATACCCAGCTTTTTTGCAGCCACTTGCGCTTTGGATTCAATGTATGAACCAAAATTGAGAGACGAGGTCAAGGTGATACCGAGAAGCTCTAATTGATTTGTGATCGGAACGGATACATTTCGGAAAGTAGGGGCCAGATGAAATGGCCTCTTCTTGGCGGAGAATAGACACGCCTGAGTCTTAGCAGCATTAAACTTAACCAGATTGGCATCGCCCCAATCGGAGACTGCCTGTAAGGTGTCGTTTATGCGCTCGACCATGCCCTCTCTGAGTAACTGGATATCGGCCGCACTGGCTCGTGCGCTGGACATATAGCTCTCTACAACCGTGCTGTCATCTGCATACCCTATGATGCCAGGCTTGAGCAGATCATTAATATGCAGCAAGAAGAGAGTTGCAGAGAGCACTGAACCTTGAGGGACACCGGCATTTATAGCCATTCGATCAGACGAGCAGCCATCTATGACTACTCGAATTGATTGATCCCTCAAAAAGTTTGATATCCACGCACAAAAACCAGTGGGCAAACCGAAGGAGGAAAGCTTGCTGATAAGGCCGTCGTGCCAAACCCTGTCAAAGGCCTTAGAAATATCGAGAGAAACCGCTAGGGCTTCTCCGAATTTCTCGATGGCCTCACTCCAGATGTGCGTGGCGTACACTAGAAGATCCCCAGTTGACCGGTTCCGGCGAAAGCCATATTGTCGGTCACTGAGGAGGTCGTTCGATTCTAGGTACGCCAGGAGCCTGTTGTTCAAGACACGTTCCATACTCTTGCAGAGTACGGAAGTGACCGAAATGGGCCTGTAGTTGGCAGGGTCGGCTCGACTACCTTTTTTGGGCACTGGCTGCACGTTAGCAAGTTTCCAGGACTTCGGTACTAATCCAGTCTCAAGAGAGAGTCTAAAGAGGCGTGTCAATATAGGGGACAACTCGGGTGCACATGTCCTCAGTACAATGGCAGGAATACCATCTGGTCCACTGGCCTTGTTCACGTCTAGATTGCGCAGCGTTCTTCGAACCTCAGCCTGGCGAATCCGGATTTCTGGCATTACCACCGGACAACCGGGCATAACTGGAGGAATCGCGCTACCAGCATCTAGACGTGAAGACTCCGCAAACAGAGATGCAAACAAGTTTGCCTTCTCTTCAGCGGTGTGTGCCAGCGAACCGTCAGGCTTCTGCAAAGGAGGCAACGAGGGGCGGCAGAAGTTCGCTTCAACCGCTTTAGCTAGGGACCAAAACGCTTTACTACCCGACGGGTATGAAGCCAGTTTGATCCCTATTCGACCAATATGGTCAAAACGAGCCTTCTGTAAGACCTTCTTGCAGGACTTGGCGGCCTTATTAAAAGTTCTCTTCTTTTCACGAATATCAGATGCCTTGCGCTGTCGAGCTTCAGCCCAGGCTTGGTATGCCTGATGTTTGCACGCTTCTGCGCGTCCACACTCAGGTCCAAACCATGGGCGAGTCTTACCAGTCGATGGAACATCAGAGAATGGAATATAATATTCCATCCCTTTCCGTATCACATCAGTTACGGCATCAGCACAGACACTGGGATCACTAGAAGAGAAGCAAACTGGCCGCCAAGGGAAAGATGCAAAAAATGACCGCATCTCATCCCAATCTGCTGACTTGTATCGCCACATCCGCCGCGAACCTTTAGGACTAGGATCGGGCGGGGAGTAAACGGATACAGATTTCACCAAACAGTGATCGGAACGGCCCAGTGGCGATGAAATCGAAACCGAGTACCTGTCCGGATCAGTTGTCAGCAGAAGGTCCAAGCAATAAGGGGTGTGCGAGTCAACATCTGGTACCCGAGTGGCTCCATGGACAAGCTGGGTGAGACCTAAACTGAGAGCAAGCTTCCGCGTCTCTTTCCCAGCATGATTGGTGTCCCGGTATGGATGTAGCCAATCTTGGTGATGGCAATTAAAATCCCCTAGTAACACCAGTTGAGCCGAAGGGTACATCTGTTGAGCTTCATCCACCTTCTCGCTGAGGTAATCAATTAGCCGAGTTGTCTCCATATCTCCGCTGTGCGACCGGTACACACAGGCATAAAGAATTTTCTCAATGCCTGTGTCCACCAGTGACCATAGCACTGAGAAGCAGGGGTCCTCAAATCTCCGGAGACGCCGAATGCAGATGTCATCGCGAGCGTATAAGCATACGCCCGCATGTGGTTTAAAATTGTGCTCCAGGGTATACCCTGGGTAAGATAAGTACGACACATCGGATGGACATCTGATCTGCGTCTCCGTGAGAAACAGGAGGTGCGGTTTATCTGTCTCGAGGTGATAGTGGACAGGTACGATATTAGAGTGCAGCCCTCTAATATTTATGAGGTGCACTTTTAAAGAGAGGGAGTGAAACCGCTGTGGAGCTTTCTTCCATTTACTGCTTCTCATATTTTAAAAGTTGAGGTAGGTAAGAGGTCGGCAGTAGAACGAGGCGTTCACGTCGTGTGACCAGTGAGACACAGCAGGACCACACACACCGAAGGGGGACTAGCCTGGAGACTGCGGGGACGCCCGAGCCCCCCCCGAAAGTGTTCATCGCGCCCTCTCTTCCGGTAGCCAACCGGCACGATGACGCACTCCCGGGATTTTTCGCGAGTTGGCGGGACAGCCTCACGTGAGTGGCGAACTCACGATTGGGTCCCCTACTGACTGCGGTCGGCCAGCGGTGCACCGTGCCTCGGATCCCGCTACCCTCCGCGACTAGTCTCCCGATGTTGTGGCTCAGCGTGTCTCATGTTCGGTATCAGACTGTGGCACGCAACTGTTCTGACCCGACCTCTCGGAACGGTGTCACCGGACTACACACCGGAACGTGACTAGGCCACTTGGCGGCGTGATTTAGTCCGGCGGGTGGTCACTAACCACGGCCGAAGCCTACCACCAGTATGTGACGCCTGATTCGCACCACCCGAGGATCACGTGTGGGGCTACATATTCGGGGTATTCTCCCACGGACGGAGGCGACTCAATCCTCAAAACCCTTAGATCCAATGTGTGCTAAAAAAGTTATTCAAAGTCAATATTTTCGGCCTTTCCTTCGTATTTTTGGCAATTGGCGAAGTATTTCTACCGGCGTGCCCAATTTCTCTACGAAAATTCATTTCAGTCGGAATTTGTTATTAGAGTTTTTGCTTTGTACGGATTATTAGCTGTCGCTTGGAAGTCCACATTTCTAAACAGAATTTTAATATAATATAGATAACAATATTTGTAAAAATAAATATTATTTTACTATAACCGAATACAAGAAGTATCAGATCACACACTGCCGCTTTTAATGCGTTCTAAACATTAGTTTCATAATACAATAAGTTTTGAAATAGCCAGTTTATTTACTTACGCGCGTCATCGAAGCCAGGGGGAGATCCGGGGGGAGATGAAAACACCGGGGGAGCTGAGCTCGGAGGAGTCCAGTCATCGGCATCGCCGGTACTCAGAGGGTCACCGTTCTGGTTGGATAGGTACAAGAATGATTAAGGGAATCATCATCATCATCACCCACAGCCGGTTCTCTCCCACTGCTGGGAATAGGCCTCTATTATTACATGCCAATCGTGTTCAGGTTCGATCTGCGACTGATATTATGTCGTTGACCCTTCTTGCCGACGGATGATTGATACTCCGTCGTTAAGGAAATACTAAGTGTGTTTACTTATCTCATTCTTAAACATGCTTATAGGCATATATGCAAGCACTCGTTGATGCTATCCGATTGTACATTTATGACAGCATTAACAAAAATCCCATCTTATCTTTCCATTATGAAGACCTCGTTGGCGTAATGGTTACCATGGCATTAGCACGGCCAACTTCTTTGTGTCAACACAAAGCTAACAAATTTAGAACATACTAAATTTATAGATTTGGTTGTTAATTATGTATCTATAAAAAGTTTTTATGCATGTAAATGTCGTACATCTGTTGTGTTAGCAACCACAATACAAACTACAAATGGTTTAGTATGGGGCGACGCAGCTGTGTGTGAAATGTGTCCTAGTATTTATTATTATTTTACCTCATCACACTCTTCGACGATGAGCGAAGGGAAGTTCCCATACACTCCATTGGCCTCCCCACGCCACCAGCCGTCGTCAGCATCGTGGGCGTTGCGGGACACCACACGAATTATCTGCGTACCAAATAATGTGTCTTTTGACATCTTTTGTGCTGTAAGGATATTCTATAACGTCAAAGTCAAACATTTATTGCATAATTAAATGCTTTGTGTAGTATACAGCTCATGTACGCGTCGGCGTCAACCGCCTAGTGCGAAAGAACACTAGCGGTTGAGTCAGGCGTCAGTGCACGTGCGGGTGAGTCACGGCGCCCCACCACTATATAACACCTGCATTCGGCGGCCGGAGGACAGTCGCACACGGACCACCGAGCTAGCAACACGTCTCCACAGAGTCCGAGCAGTATAGTGTAACGTAGCTATGGTCTATATACTATGTGTTTGATCTATACCTATATATGTGTATATACCTATATAGGTGTACATATTTGTGTAAGGTGATATAAGTGCATCCGGACAATGGGAGCACTCTACACTCTGTTACAAAATCTATGTTTAAATAACACTTAACATACCCCCTTAGGGTGTAGCAATTTAGGTTTGGAGCGAGCCGATTTATATTAATTATATCCATTAGTTTTAGTTAATTATTCTAAGTTTACCTCATTTAAATTTTTATTATTAAACTATTCTTGTACGTCATAATAACATTTATATAATAATAGATTTTTATGATATTTTCGAATTTCGAAAATTTCTAAATTTTTAATCTGTCGGGTAATTTAATAAATATTTTGATTGCCATAGCGCTTGGGCCCGAACCTTGAATTTCTGGGCGGGATTTTTGAATTTTTTTTTGCATATGTCTGAGCTGGTTGGTATTTTCGATTCTGCTTTTAGAACTGAAAAAAAAATATGTTGACAAACCTGTCCTTCCTCAAGGTTCAGCTCATCAGGTGCCTCAGCATCGTATTCATACATGGCAAAGCAATAGCCGAGAGTGGCCAGCTGAACCTGACCCGCTTCTTGGGTCTTCTCCTTGGCTTCATCAGGCTTGGCCACGGGCGCGGAGATCACGGAAATCTGGTCCGGTGACTGGACAACATCGGCGTCTTCGCCTTCCACGGTGTAGTCGACGGACGAGAACGATATCTGCGAGACAAGGCCTGGATTGTTTGAGGCCTGTGGAGAACGGGAGAAAGTGAATAACAATCAGAAAAGTTACTTTTGTAGTCAACTGATCTTCAAAAAAAAAAAAATACCGATTGTAAATAGTTTCAATGTGATTTTCATTAAATTATTCTTTAGTTATATAAATTTATTTTTTTCATTTGGTTTCTACTAGTTGATATTTTGTATATAAATATAATAAATATATATTCGTATTATTATTTCTATTTGTAGTAATTTATTTAATAGACACACCTTGAACCGCTAGAGATTGCGCAACGTGGTTTACTGAAGGTGATGACTTTCAAAAAAAGACGTTTTAGTACTGAAGCCTTGTACAAGGAGTGTGCAGTGCTTACAGTAAGACAGCTTTTCATTAAAGCTATAGTAGCACATCAGCATGTCCTAGTATCTAAAATTGACAGAGAAGCAGCATTATCAAAAAGACGAAAAGACCACATCCTGGCTGGTAAAACGTCAAGAACTAAATTCGGTAGCATGAGTACTCAAAAACTTGGCCCATCATTATACAATAAAATGTGTAAAAAAATTGAAATAGCTCAGGTTACAAAATACGAGTGCCAGAAAATGGTAACTAAATACTTACTAGCTATAAATTATGACGACACAGAGAAAATACTGGAAGTCCAGAAATAAAATGTATGCTAAAGTGAATACAATGTGATCAACTATATAAATAATATACGAAGGACAAACAAAAACATACAAATTATACAAATTCATATCCACACACTTACACAATCAATCACCACACATACATTAATACAATCTTTTACATCTTACAAATACACACTTTTGCACAATCCCTTATATACCATACATAATTCAATGACAAATTACAAATACGCACACACATCAAGCACATCACTCACCCGCTCTAGACTCTTACTATTATAAATCACACATAATTATATTAATCACACCATGTACATAATCATTTAGGGAAAATATTTATTAAGAATGGCAACCTCGTAAGTATAAGGCCAAAAAAAAAAAAAATCAGCGAGACTTAACTACTCTATTGTACACCTTGTTTTGTTTGCTCTTACTTGTCTTCTGTAAAACTACAATGTTTAAATTTATTGTGTTGTGAATCTTGTAGGTATGTGTTGTCTATTCTAAAAATGTGTTTTAGTATGTACTCAAACGGAGCGGGGACAACTGCGGCTCGGTAAACAGGCTCCAAGGAGACCCAGCACGAGACGCAGTTTTTCCCACAACGTACAACAAAAAATAATTCTTTAAAAACGTAGCACTAAGTCATCATGTACGTACACCTAAGTTTACTACAAATAAATTTATCTTATCTTATCTTATCTTAATTAAATGTCGAAAAAAATACACAATAATTAAAAATTAAAAAAACCTATATTGCTGATAGTAAATTTACCTAAGTCAGTGTTTACGGGTAAGGTGCCAAATAGGATGGCGGCATTACCTCGCTGGATCGCCAAACCTAAACGTTGGCCGAGATAAGCAGGGCCTCTCAATATTTGTATTTACTTTTCATTTATTTACATATCAATTAACTACTATTATGATGACATTACAAGTATATGTAGGTTTATTTAAAAATAACTATTACAGAAATCATCAATTAAAATACTATATACAAACTTGAACACTCTGACGACCTCGTTGGCGTAAAGGTTGCATGGTAACATGGTCTGCTAATCAGAAGGTTCCGGGTTCGATTCCCGGCCCGGTCAACATCTTTGTGCTTAACTAAATTTGTTGGCTGTGGGTCTGGGTGTTAAATATGTATTTATATATAATATGTATGTATATGTAGTATATCAGTTGTGTTAGCAACCCTAATACGAGCTAGAAATGGTTCAGTATGGGGCTAACCAGCCGTGTGTGTCCTAATATTTATTTATTTTATTTATTTAAATTAGAGTTAGCTTACCTATTATGATTATTTATATATTTGGTCATTTAACATTTGTACCGGATGACCATATATATTTTTTTAAGGTTTTTTTATAGACTTTTTTTTTTAGATATGATCGTTCTGTGTTCTGTCCTTGTGGTTCGGAACTGCGGACCTTGCTCACCTGTTCCCTTTCGACGTCGAGGTAGTTGTGCGGCACATAGCCCTCTTCCCCGCGGTAGTTGCGCGCGCGCAGCCACCCGTCGCCGTCTCCCTCGCCGACCACTTCCAGCTGCTCGTTCTCAATGATGGACAACTCATCTGGGTTCTGGGCCTAAGGAAACAAAATGAGAAAAATCACATTGACGCTAGCAGCTAATTCAGAATATAAGTGAAACGTCCAATACCCCTCAAGCAGGCAGTCATTCTGCTCATCACCCCACTTCAAATTAGAATTAACTACATAACACAAATATATAAACACACTTCAAGAAAAAAAGACACACACAAACAATAAAAAAAACCTTACAAATAGTAGATTAAATCTAAGTAACGTCCAATACCCCTCAAGCAGGCAGTCATTCTGCTCATCACCCCACTTCAAATTAGATTTAAATTAGAATTAACTACATAACACAAATATATAAACACACTTCAAGAAAAACAGACACACACAAACAATAAAAAAAAACCTTACAAATAGTAGATTAAATCTAAGTAACGTCCGATACCCTTAAAGCAGGCAGTCATTCTGCTCAGCACCCCACTTCAAATTAGATTTAAATTAGAATTAACTACATAACACACTTAAACACACTTCAAGAAAAAAAGACACACACAAATAATAATAAAACCTTACAAATAGTAGATTAAATCTAAGTAACGTCCAATACCCCTCAAGCAGGCAGTCATTCTGCTCATCACCCCACTTCAAATTAGATTTAAATTAGAATTAACTACATAACACAAATATATAAACACACTTCAAGAAAAACAGACACACACAAACAATAAAAAAAAACCTTACAAATAGTAGATTAAATCTAAGTAACGTCCGATACCCTTAAAGCAGGCAGTCATTCTGCTCATCACCCCACTTCAAATTAGATTTAAATTAGAATTAACTACATAACACACTTAAACACACTTCAAGAAAAAAAGACACACACAAATAATAATAAAACCTTACAAATAGTAGATTAAATCTAAGTAACGTCCAATACCCCTCAAGCAGGCAGTCATTCTGCTCAGCACCCCATTTCAAATTAGATTTAAATTAGAATTAACTACATAACACACTTAAACACACTTCAAGAAAAAAAGACACACACAAATAATAATAAAACCTTACAAATAGTAGATTAAATCTAAGTAACGTCCAATACCCCTCAAGCAGGCAGTCATTCTGCTCATCACCCCACTTCAAATTAGATATAAATTAGAATTAACTACATAACACACTTAAACACACTTCAAGAAAAAAAGACACACACAAACAATAAAAAAAACCTTACAAATAGTAGATTAAATCTAAGTCAGTGTCCGCGGGTAAGGTGCCTAAAATGCTGGCGGCATTACCTCGCTGGTTCGCCAAGCTTATACGTTGGCCGAGGTAAGCGGCAGCTCTTGGGTCATTTGTTCTGTCCACCAGCCGTTTGGACAGATCAATAAATAACTTACGGGAGTTGGGGCCCTATGGTCCCAAAGTTTCAACCCCAAAAGGCGAAAATATGTATCCGTTGCTTAGGAATTCATATTTTCGCCTTTTGAGGTTCTCAGCGTGCGAAATAGCTGCACCCGCCTCCCTAGAGGTGCGAGCCACGTGCGACGCGGCTAGGAAGATACTTTTTCTGCTTTAATGTTTGAGCGAAGTGGGTAAGCTCAGGTATCGAGATCTTTCCAGCAGCCCGAAGGCGTCTGATACTTTCCTCCAAGATGTTTTCCTTCGCCGATAGCTTGAGCTCATTGGTGGGGATCGAACCCGCAACTTTCGGGGCGTAAAGCGGCTGCATGTCTGACTCTGTCATCGCTTGAAAACACTCATATAATTCAACGTATATACATAATAAATAAATAATCAAATCAGGACATTCATCATTATCATTATTATATTTTGAACATTACAATACAAATCATCATAATTATTTTTATACGTACACAAAGTTTGTTATTTTTAATTTTTAACAACGGTTTCGTAGATAAGCTCTAAGTAGGTAATTTAAGGGCACTTACTCCCTCAGTAGGATTCCCTGAGTTTGAGGGAGTTAGTTTCTCTTCTAGGGTGTCAGATGTGAGTTTGTGGGTAAGCAGTTTGTAGACCGCAAGAATAGGGGTGTGTCCATTTTTGTTGTGTAACCTTTTTAAAAAGTGGAGGGATGGTAGGGAGGCCTTTGCCCGGCTGATTTATAGGCTTAGATAGATAGATAGATAGAACCTTTTGCGCTGTATGTGTGTGTGTGTGAGTGTATGAGTGCCTGTGTGTGCGTATACATAATATTGGGAAGATCTAGGTACCGTGTAAGAGTACAGAGCAGTGCACTTGTAGAGCGGAGCTGCAGGAGCCTCGGGGGCTTCGGTGGAGGCAGATACTTCGGAGTCAGGCTCGCCCCAGCTCACTTGAGTCGGGTCATCCCACCCGGCGGTCAGTTGCTCGATGCGCTTGCGCTCCTCTTCCAGAGACGCTTGGATGGAAATAGAAATAATTCATTGAAGGACACGTATAATAACATAGTACCTGGTTGACCGGTTTTTTTTTAATATGACATTATCTAAAAATGATTCCTAGCTAGATCGATCGATTTTCCTTCATCGTAAATCGAGTGCACATACACACACCACCGAACCACAATCGCTTATTTATTTTATTAGTTAATAAGAATTTGTTTAATATTTTATTTATATATATTTATTAGTCTTGAAACAAAACTCTTCGTATGTGAATTAATGTTTAAAAAGTGTTGCAAGATACAAGGGATTGCAATACACACAACATAGATTATTAAAATATATATTTTTTTTGTTTAATATTAGGACACATTTCACACACGGCTGGTTAGCCCCACACTGAACCATTTCTAGTTCGTATTATGGTTGCTAACACAACTGATATACTACATATACATACATACATATTATATATAAATACATACATATTTAACACCCAGACCCACAGACAACAAATTTAGTTAAGCACAAAGATGTTGACCGGGCCGGGAATCGAACCCGGAACCTTCTGATTAGCAGTCTGGCATGGTAACCTTTACGCTAACGAGGTCGTCATATATATTTAAGGGGGCTTGTTCATGAATATGTGAAATATGAAAAAAAATGATTTACTTATTTATCCTTCATTCAAATTTAGTTCCAGTGTATACACGTACCATCCACCTCCTCCTCCTCAACATCTTCGTCAGGCTGAGAACCGGAAGTTGTCCTCTGATGGCCGCCAGCAACACCGGAAGTGCCTGCTTCGCCCTCTGTGTTGTCGCTGTCATAGAACGAATCCGAGCTCGGCTGATCCTGTATCAAATAAATATATCATATATATGCAAATATATTTCCCTTGCAATCCAAAGAGGCAATGCGGCAAACCTGATGGGCACGTTTGGGCGGGCGGCTTAATATTGTCTAAAAAAATATTTTGTTATTATTATTTAAGTTTTTACAACAAAATTTTAGTTTTTTCTATGCTTTGTAAATATTATTCTTAAGTGATGTTTAAATTTAGTTTTAGCATTAAATACTGTAATTAAATATTATGTATGTTATTACATTTCAATGTTTAAAAAAAAAACATATAATTTGTTTTATATAATATACAAACATATATAATATATGCTTAAGTAACTACTTCGTGGGCAAAGTGATCTGTGCCCTAGACTGCAAAGCGTTAGGTACCATATGTGTGGGGTTCGGCAAATTTTCGAATAGTTTCCGTCTCGAGTTTTACTGTTTGAAAATATATTATCTGTATGTCAAGATCCTAGTTCAAGGACGAAAAAATCAAAGTTTATTATGGGGTTACTTAATGGAGGTTATGGGTGTAAAAACCTTTATGTTTATGTTTTATCTACACTAATGTTGTAACATTCTACTTATGTTTCCAATACCTGACTTATAATTACTACTGTTATAGCACAGACAACAAAACACTCAATTTAAGCAATTTCACATGATGGTATAATATCCACATCGATAACGTAAAATCTCATTATAACATCAATAAAACGCGAAGAACAGCGCGCGCTCGCTCCTCAACGCAACTGCGCTCTCATTGGTTAGATTTTAATGGCGGCAAGTTCACTGTGACAATACATGTACGCGTGAATTTATATTAATAAACTCACATTTGTGTTTTAATACCCTTCATTATATGACAGTTGCATAAACTACTATTTTTTCATTTACACAAGACAAAAATAAAAATAATAGGTTTCATATATCTGATTTCTATTAAATACATATTTTGTGTTTTAATAACAAACTTAGTTAATACAAGACGTAATTTGACCCGAAATACATAACAGGTCTGTAACTAATAGTCCGGTCAAATTAGACCAAAAAATTAGGGTGAAATTACATAAATTCGCAACAAGCTGAATTTTGGTACAATTGTTCAAAACACGATTATAAACAATAAACAAACAATTTCGATTCTCTTTTGTCTTATCTTTTTCTCAATAGGAGCGGGGTCGGACCGTATTTGCTTTACGACATTCTATCAGCCGTCACATCTACATTCTATAAAAAAATACTGTCATTTTTTTTTTAATAGAACGTCAACAAATGAGTTGTAAGCGTAGACGGAGAAAACAATCTGTCTACGGTTGTAAGCAACCCTATTAGTAAAGAAGAAAACACGTCTCTTTTTAATGAGGGATCTGGATTTGGCGAGCCAACATTTAATGATACAATATTTATGCGAGTATGTGTTTTAACGAAGGGTGGCGTAATTTAAGCACAACGTCTTTGCAGTGTTATTTGACTTATTTGGACAAACGTGGTCGGGCTTAGTATCATATATTTATATTCTATATGAACATATGTACAAATTGATCCCCATGTGTTATATAGTCTAGCTGAAACTCGAAATCGATAGTATCAATTCAAATTATTTTTGTTTCAAGATATTTTTAGAAGTCTTAACTGAGATACCAAATAACAAAAATTGCAAGAAATGTAATAAAACTTAATTGTTATATAATTGATATTAATTCTGTCAAATAGCTTTAGGTACAACTAAATATATCATATATCTAGACTAGACTCGACTCGACTAGCCGAGACCGCGACTAGACGTGATAATAACCCAAGATCTAACTTATCTTCAAACCACATATTTTCATAGATGTCAGTATAAGTTTGAGCCTTATTGAGTAACAAACGCAAGTACAAACTTCGTTTTAATAATTTGATACAAATATTTTTAGCAAACTGCAATAGCTTATGTTCTATCAAAATCTGTTCAGCCGTTCGAGCGTGAAGGAGTAAGAAATACACACACTCAAAATTTCAGCTTTGTTAAATTATGCTATGAGATGGGATAAAGAAAGAACGAGAAATAAGAGGATACTCACAGCAGCTCCAGAAGCATCGGTCCTGACGCTAAGAAGACTGCTGCTCCTAGGCAAGGTCTCTTGCACAGCCAGCAGGTCGATCTCCTTCAACCAGTCGTCCACCGGAGCCCCGCTGGCTTTGAGACACTCCAGTCGAGCTTCGTACTTCACCTTCGAAGTCTCCGACCGCCTCAGCGTCGCCTTCAACTCTTCGATGCGCGTGTCCAAATCAGGTCCGTTTGGCTCGTTCGGGTCCACCTGTGTCAGTTCACATTTTTACGAAGAATTCTGTCGGTAAAGGTGACGAACATTGCAGACAAAGTGGAAGACCAGATAAAGAGAGGGAGAGGGTGTTTCTAGCACGCTTGATGTACGATCGAAGTTTATCGTGTGTTTTGTTGATGTTTGTGAATTATGTAAGTGTTTACACTATCCGTTTCATTCTACACGTGTCATTTAAATAGTACCTATTTAAGAATACGAGTATATATCCCTGGTACCGTGCTTATAAGTCCGCATCTAAAAAAATTACATTTGAGTATGCACTTTACTTTCCAGCCTTGAATTTCTAAAAAACCCTTTCTTAGTGTTCACTCACATCAGGAATCCCTGAACCAAATGTCAAATGTCTAGATTTCGGCGGTACGCTAAGTAAGTTATGCAGATTTGTCTTCTATATAATAATAATAATAGATATATAATTTCTAGGTAGGTTCGTACATATATGTTTTTCAGTTTAATGAGACAGGAGCCCAATAGATACTTTAAGTTTAAAATTTAAAAATAACCAAAAGATAGACGAAGAAAGGTGTTTAACTAGCTACTGAGATATTTGTAGTTCAAAGCAAGATGAAGATTTCTAACTACTTAATGTCATGTGCATAGAAAATGAAGCTGTGCTGGAAAAAAAGAAAATAAATATATTTTTTTCAAAATTGAATTGTGAATTAAATCACATTGAATTCACATTTATTCGATTTTTGTCTCTGAGGTTGCGTATTTTAGCCAAAGGAAACTGCCGCTACTATTATTGATAATGAATTCTGTTATCAGTAGCTTATTTATTATTTATTCTGACAGACAGACAGACAGAATAGTTCCGCTAGCTATTTTATGTGTTACAAGTGTTACGTTTCCTTTAAACTCCATAGCAGTTTATTTCACTTTTTGTAGCTACGCGTCAACAAACTTTTTGTAAGGAACAGCGAAAATTATGTAGCGAATTTCCTAAATGTGTACAGACGATGTTTTCTATTTAGAATCTCACTTAAAGCGCTGTTAAAAAGTGTCGTGTTGGTTACCAATTAGTATAAAACCAATTGCTCGTATACATTTGAAGGAGCCAGTTTTTGAGATTGGAAAAAAGAAAGGAACATTACAAAAGCGAATAATAATATGAGATGATCGTACTTTGAATGTTACCTTTTGTCCCCCCTCGCGCATTGCCTGGTAGACGTATATCTTACGGGTCGCGTCCCGGGCGAGAGCAGTTTCACGGACCACGCGCGTGGCCCAGCGCCTGGCCTCCTGGGCCAGCGTCGTTGCCACGGTCTCGTGCTCGATGGTCACTGTCTCCACAGGATCGTTGTCGCACGCCTCAAACTCGTACTGAAAAGAACGCGTTGAAAACCATGCAACAACATGCCATCTGACGCAACAGGGTCTGGAATGGGTATGCCAGTGACCGGGGCCGTGCATAAGCTCCGTTATTTCACGGAGCTTGGTTGGTTTGGGTAGATTGCTAAAGAGGAATGCGGGCCTGTAACTCACACTGACATACATACACACACACACAATGATTACTAGTAATATATAAGTATTGTGGCTTTAGTCTATTTTAGTATAAACAGCGTAAAATATAATATAATGTAACTTGCTAATAAATTATCTTATATAGACTTCTAGTACTATAACATAAGTTAACTGTTACTGTAGAATAAGCTTGGGATATGCCATGCTCCCATAACACAGTTTTTAAAACTACTCTGGGAGTCTTTGGATTTCTATTACTTTTATTTATATTATGTAACCTTTGCCCAAATAAACGTTTTTGATTTTGATTGTGTCGCGAAACATGTAAACTTTGTACTACGTAGGTACAAGGTATATAAAAAAGTTAGAGGTCAACCATTCTCAACACACCTCTCTTCTGAAAATTATATACGTTACAATTAAATTAAATAAAGAAAGTAAAATATGGTTTTGGCAAGGGTTTACATTGAAATCCTTTCGAGATCACTAGTAAAGAATTAGAGTAAAGTATCTTCTTTAACGAATTGAAATAACTATTTCAGTAATTATTTATAGAAAATAAAGTTATAATTGTATTTCTTTAGTTGGAGAGCTCAGTTTTAGAATGGTCGATTTCTATATTGAATATCAGTTGTACATATATCTAAGTATATGATGTTTTTATAATAGTCAGCGCTAGTCTTCTGAACTGATCACAATAGATGACGATGGAACAATCCAGGTGGAGGACTTGCGCAGAGTTCAAGTGTCCATTAACGCACCGGAGCATCCATTTTGGTTTATAGCATAACTTATCTTTAATATATATAAATCTCGTGCCACAATGTTTGTCCTCAATGGACTCCTAACACTTAACCGATTATAATAAAATTAGCACACCATGTGCAGTTCGATCCAACTTGAGAGATAGGACAGTAAATCTCAAATTGTAGTCGCAATTTTAATTTATTGCTAATTATTGTCTGTTATTATTTGACAGTCACAATTATCTGTTAACTCCAAATGATTCTAACAGATGTCGATACCTTTCGAATGGGTTGTGTAAGTAATCAATAGATGGCGCTGCTATGGTAAATCTACGAACGTGTCATATTAGCCACAGCAACGCATGGCCGGGTCAGCTAGTTAGTCTATAAATCTACACATGAGTTCAAATCAATGTGTGAGTTGACCGTAGCTAAATAGCTATATTTCGCCTTGTTTTTTTTTTCCAGAGACGACGGTTCAAATTCCGATGTAGTAATTATTTACGATTGATTTATTAAAATAAAAATGTCTATGCTACATGGCATGACATTCTGTTTATATTAAAAAGGTATTTGTTATTTTTTTTCCGCAAACATTAATGGAGAGAATTAATGGGTAAATCTGGACTAATACAACAGCTGCCCAAATTCTGTCATGGTCTATTGGTATTATAAGTAAATTACCTAAATTGTAACTTGAAACGGATTAAACGATACCCTATTAAAAATCGCTTACGTTTTCGAGAAAACGCATTAAAGACGACGATCAATAAGCTCTAAATATTATAGTAGTTCATCACTAACTCCGTTTTAATAATTGCTTCGAAATTATTTCGCTTCTAATGGGTTTATTTTACACCTGTCACTTTGCTCACAATTAACTTAACACAGTACATCATTTGTAAATGGTTCACAGTATAAGTAGTGAGTAGTCCAGAGTTGTTTAGTGAACGAAGCAAGTGTGTCTCTGCTTAGACGGGTATTTTTTTTTATCCGTATGTTTACTTATATGTTAAAATGCTCAGTACTAATTCTTGCGTATAGTTAATGTTTTGTAATAAGGACAAGTACTCTACTCGTAAGTAGATTAAATAAAAACTTTGTTTGCAAAATGTTTAACGATTAAGAACCTTGGGCTATGCGCATTTTGGTTATAGACCAGATTTATGCTTAAAAAAAGAATACGTGAAAGCGTTATTTTTTTTCATGTTTGTTTTTACACATATTACTGTGGGTGAAGCTACTGCGGTTTAATCCACACAGCCAGTTTACTTGCTTATTAAGTGCTTAACGGTCGAACTCTATAATTTAGTCACGGTTTAAAATGTTTTTTGCATAAACAAAGAGGTCTCGACCTACTAAGCCGTAATTATGAAACCTTCGCACGCTTCAACTTTGAAAAATAATCGATAGAATTGTAGAAGTGTAATTTATGCTGGAGAAGTATAATTTATGCTGGAGAAATATAAGTTACATCTGTTAACATCTGTCATTTTTGAATGATGAATATTTCTTCTAAGGTTCCACGTTAACTTATTGCAAACTGGCACGGCTTTTGACTGATATTTTTAAATCTACTATATTTTACGTCAAATATAATACCCAAATCCGGTCCTTCGGCGGCAAGGAAGAAGGCCTTTTCTATGATTTCTTTTAATAGATATGTGCTAACGTTTGGAACAATTTTGTTCATGTTGTAATGTTATTTATCACAACAAACAAGGGGAAATTATTCCAAAATGTGGAATACGTTTCATATCTGTAATATTATATGATCTATGCTCGGCATGAAAGCTATAATAGAATAACCAACATGACTTTTGACAGATATTCAATCACTGATGTCAGTTCTTTCCAAAAAAATAAGATTTATTTCTCTATTTCCAAAATTCTTTATTCAATAGTAATATGTCTAGATTTACTAAACGATTTTATGAAGCTTAGCGTTAGATAGATA
Source organism: Mellilla xanthometata (assembly GCA_035578125.1). Taxonomy (NCBI): domain Eukaryota; kingdom Metazoa; phylum Arthropoda; class Insecta; order Lepidoptera; family Geometridae; genus Mellilla; species Mellilla xanthometata. The sequence goes on from JAPUBQ010000003.1 coordinate 4,601,468, forward strand.
TACTGATGTTTAGTATCTGAGTCTTATAGTTGAAAGTTGCGTTCCTTTATTGATAAATGTAAAGTGGCAGCTGTAAGCGATCTCTTGGAAACTCCTAATTGAATTCAATGTCTGTATTTTTCCAATAATTGCAATTATTGGAAATCTTCTAAGTTCTATGTCGACGTTCCAACTCAATCTGTACTCAATTAGGACGTTCTAAATAATCTCAGTATATGTACCTCTAATTGAAAACGATATAAGCCGATTGATTTCAATTACTGCTAAAATTATTACTTTTTTCATCTCCATTTCTTTAGTAATTTTTTGGACTTGATTACTTTTTGGAGGGTTTCATCAAATATACGTACAGTGTAAACTCCATGTAACGTCACTCGATTTAACGACAAACTCTAAAAAAGCGTCGATATCAATTGGCTTTAGTTGATTTAGCTTGTATTGTAATTATGATTTTTCTTCTCTCCATTTAACAATCACTCTCTATAAGGCCATAAATTGCATAGTCCTTTCAGTATCGTTTTATAGAGTTGACACTGTATTTATACATACGATATTGAATTATATATTAGGTTGGGGCAAAAGTACATTCGTATTTTAAATGTATGATATAAATAATCAAACCTCTTTGGCCGAAATGAATGTAACTGGCTGGTTTTAATACAATTAAATGTGAATTTGACATTCTGAAGATGCGATAAAAATATTAGTTCCCATCATTTATCGATTGTTTTTCAAGCAAGAAAAATTAAGGTATGTGATGAAGAGCTTCTGTACATTTTCCATTTGCGATTCCTCGTTGAAACGTAAAAATTTCGAACTATTTCTTAAACAGTTGATAAGCCTGACTTGGAACAAAATTATGTTATGTGAATGATGGAATTTGAAAGGAATCGTCCACTATAAACTTAGCCCAGTTTTAAGTCTAGTTTTCAAAATCTAAGCTCACATAGGTACTGACAAAATAAAGTCGATTTTGTTAGATAATATGGAGGTATTAGAGTGGAAGCAAAAAACGGGCTGTGCCGACCCCACATAGTGGGACAAGGCGAAGGCAAAGAAGAAGAAGAATATGGAGGTATTAGAAGACAAGTATACACGGTCATATAACTGCAAAAACTAGAAGAATTATAAAGTCGTTTTGATATAAGCTTGTTAAAAACTGCATAGGTAGGCATCTTGTTGCCCGATTCCAATAGCAGGAGAATCACGAGTTTTTAGAAAACTCAGTATAAACTCACTTAACTGTGTCCCTAATATGTTAGAACTTATCTATCTCATTTCCCAGTTATCTTACTGAAAACAATGTCCTACAAACCGGATCACAAAAGCCAGTCATTCCAGGCTTGGCATGCTTCAGCCAGTGTCGCTGATTCGTATGGTTACGCGACCCTCAGCATCTAACCTCAGACGCTATGCGGAAATCCATTGTACAAATACAAATACAAATAGTATATTCAGTACAAATACAGCAGTAAAACGTACTATCACTAATTAAATAGTACTAAAGTATAGCTTAGACTTAGTGTACGTTTTGCCATATCCACTGTGATTGACTATGATCTTGTTATGCGGATAATTGTAAAATCTGGAATATTTAGTGTACTTCCACACACACACAAGTATATATTTGTGTATGTGTGTGTAGTCATCATAGCGGAAGTACACTAAATATCAGATTTTCTTCCTAGTTCCTACCTCCCATAAGTACTTGCACACTTCTCCTTGAGTCAATATTACTTACCTGAATATGCTGTTTCAGCACGGGATAGTACAAGTAGACACACTGCAAGTTGTACTCCCGAGTCAGCTGCTGAGCCTGGTCTCTGATCTTGCCGAAGGAGTGCTGGGTGGCAGAGCAAGTCAGCAGCTCAGTGCGCCCCATGAGGGTGAGGAACTCGGAGACTTTCTCGTACACCGCCGACTCCATGTGCTGCATGCATGACTGCAGCTCTACCAGGAAGTAGCGGTTCTGCGGAAAAAAAATGAATTGAAAACAATTGAAAACTATCAAGAAAGCTAAGCGAAGCCTTGGAACTCTCTTCCTGAGTCTCTTTTACCCGAGAAGTACAATTTGGGGGTCTTCAAATCTAGAGTAAATAGTTTCCTTCCAGGCTGGTGGTACATCTTAAACACACAGTCAAGCTGCGGTCAAACGTAAGCCATTCATAATTATCATTTATCATTAAAAAAAAATATTTAAAAAAAAACGCAAGCATAGAATAAAATTGCAAGTTTCTACATTTACAGTTTGAATCTACCGAAGAGATAGAAATAAGTTGCAAAAGTATAAGGTCCCGTTAAGAAATACCTTCACTGAGCTGGTTAATGGATCAATTTTTGCATATACTATGGGCAGGATACTTTTGATTGGTGGAGAATATATCCATTAACCAGAACAGTTAAATTAAAAAAATCCTGGACTGGAATTTACTAGGCTACCCATATGCTATACATTTTTTGATACTTCGTATATAAAATTACATAAAAATATGTTTAATCCATTAACCAGTTCGGTGAAGGTCGTTCTCAACTAAACTTTGAAAGCCGAGATTACTCGTGATACATTTAATAAAGGAATCAAGTAAGAAACTTTAATTTAATTTTAAAAGATCTTCTCGAACTACTACGAATGACAAAAAAAAAGCAATTAATAATAATGACCGCCTTGTATGGGAACCTTAAATGTAGCATCATTATTTTTATTTTATGATTATAAATGTTGTTAAAAATTTACGCCTGTATAAATATAAATAAATGAATTAAATTTAATGAATCTATGTTTTAAATAAGCCCCAGGGCAGCCGGGAATAGTGACTAAAGGTTCTTTCCACGTCTACGGAACCTGAAAAAGACCGGTGTACCTGGTGAGCGTTAGCAGCAGCAATGCTGAGGAGGTAATCGTTCCTGGCCCCGGTAGACTTCTCCTCGAGCTGATCGCGCCGGGAAGAGACCTTGGCGCTGTTCTTCTGCAAAGACGTGATCGACTGGAAGAAGGAACCCTTCTTCTTCTTCAACCTGCGGGATTACAATAATGTGTTCAAATTCAAATTCAAATCTTTATTTATTAAGCGTTACAAAATCATGAGTAGGTACATATTTTTAAGTTATAACCGACGACCTCGTTGGCGTAAAGGTTACCATGCCGGTCTGCTAACCAGAAGGTACCGGGTTCGATTCCCATCATCATCTTTGTGCTTATCTAAATTTGTTGGCTGTGGGTCATCTCTCGTAGATGTAAAGGGCAAATGATGATGATGATGATAAATACACTACATATTTCACATTCTCTTTCCCCTACAATACCTAACATTTCTGCAAGGTTACGTCTGAATGTTAAGTTCAAGTCAACAAGGGGGAATAGTGCCTAGCCTCTAAAGACTTCCGTAAATAAACCGATCCTATACGTAATAGTTTGTAACCTCGGCTAAGTCTTGTTTATTTACGGAATGCGATAAAATTCTTTCTATTTATTTAATTTAACAAATGTTTGTCAATTGGCGGCTTGTGGGGGCTCTAAAGGGGGAGCGCCTCGTAAAAGATATTTTATTTGATTAAGTATAATGACAGTTATTATGTATGTAAGCAAATACGGAAAATATGATTAATGATTTCATTCATTGGAATGTAGGTTGAGGAAAAGATACAATCAATGGATATTATGATTGAAAGCTTGTTCCTTTCAACCTAATTGAATTATTAGCCGTTATCTACAAAGTGTTTTTATGAGTCATTTAAACAAGTATATGTATGAATAAACAATAAGTAATGGAAGATGTTCTGTTCCGTTTTTTATTAAAAAGTATTGTATAGGAAGAGTAAACTCTGAGTAACTCTGAATACCGGCATAGCATAAGCAGCTCACTATACGTTTCTACTGCTGGGAGTGATGACACACGTCTTCGGAAATTGTGATCCTCAAACATGCCGGTTTCCTCACGATGTTTTCCTTCACCGTAAAGCGAGTGCAAATCCACACATAACTTGAAAAACAAGTCATTGGTGAAGGGCGGAGATCGAACCAAGGGCCGTCTGATTGAAAAGCAGACGTTATTACAACCGAGCCACACTCGCTAACAGTACTTACTTCTCTTCGATATCCTTGGCCTTGTCACGGACATCATGCGCTGTATGCTCCTCATCAAAATACAGCTTCTTGGTCTTGTCCACGTCACCAACAGTCAGCTGCAACTCCTTATGCGCCTGCGCGAGCGTGTCCGTGAACTGAACAGGTAAACAGGTGATATAATAAGTGTTACCCTTAATTGGTACTTTTCCATCAAGTCCTATCCAGGGCTGTCTTCGAAATTAGATATGAGGTGGTGTCTCCTATTAAGTAATTGTGTTTTACGAGTATATTAATCATTTTCGTGCGATAAGTCATTCGATGCCACTTTATTTAATTTGTAGGTACGTTGTGTTTACTTTCCTTTGTCTTTACCTTTTATTTCTATCTAGGTTGAGAGCTAGTAAATAATGTGGACTTACATGACGATGTTGATAGATTGATTAGAAATATACTTACGTTATTACACATCATATATCATACGTATATAGATATATAATTTATTGTTAATAAGATAAGGCAACATAAGAAAAAAGTCCTATTTATATTAGTACCTCAAAAGTTTGTTTGGATGTCCTTTTCGTGGTTACGCCATATTTTATTATGTGTACTATATTAATTTTCAAAAAGAATAATAAAATTAATATTTAACGGGGGTTCCCATACGATTTACTTATTATTTGCCCTTTTATTGTAGATAATGGTACGAAACTCTTAATGCGCAAACCTGAGTCGCATTTGGCCAATTTTGTTCTTATGACGGTAGAACAAAAAGATAGGAAAGGTGAAATATAGGAAAGATAGGTGAGATGACAAGGCGTGCCAGGCAAACATTACGCTGGCCTTGCGGAGTTTCTCCTATTAATAGCTTGTGCGCTAGCCTATGAAAATCGCATTGGAGCCCTCGGCTTTTCGATTTGACCAGTGACGAGTAATCTAGTAACCGTGGAAGATCTTCTACAATGATTTCGTAGTTGCCGTGCGATTCGTAGTTCTCGCAGGTTCGAAGCGCTATCTATATATGTATATGTATACTAGCAAATAATCTTAATTTAAAACCGCGCGAAGCTGGGACGGGATGCTAGTATCTAAGTTGCAAAGAATAACATACTATAGCTTATGTTACTCGGATGTTTTTTCAAAGAATTTTTCTAATCAGTCTAATAAATTCGGAGCCTATTCACGTCAAACAAACAAACAATTAATTATACTTTTCCTCTTTATAATATTGATAGGTATAGATATATATCTAATTTTCTGTCTATCTATATATGGTTTTACGAGTATATAAATATATATATTGTAACATAAGCAGGCCACCATACGTCTCCAAACCGAGCCTTTTCTCACAAGGAGAGAGATATCAGCCATAATTCACCACGCTGGCCAAGTGCGGGTTAGCTCATGACACAAGCCTTCGGATATTGTGGTTCTCAGACATGTTGGTATCTTTCATGTCTGTAAAGCTAATGAAAATTCACACATAACTTGAAAAACAAGTAACTGTTGTAGGGCCGGTATCGAACCAGGGCCCGTCAGATTGAAAAGCAGACGTTTTTAATTCAACAATTTTGTTTTTTCATGCTTTAATTTCTCACGCAATTACGACGAAGTGCTTTGAATTTGACTTGTCTGTGTGTATCCCGAACGGATGCATCGATTTTGATTGTTTTGTATAAAAGGTATGTTATTAGGCGAGAGTGTTCTAATCTATGTTCGAAGAAAGACGAACCAAGATGGCGGCTACAAAAAATGGCGTATCACTATTTTGTTTCCTCGTAACTTACACAATATGTGTATCCAATGAAAACGCTTAAGCTGACCAGCGCCTCAAAATGTGGGAAATTTTCAATTTATTCTTGTTATATTTTATTTATTGTGTCTAAGCTGTTTTTCTAACCTACCAACATGTTTATGAATTAATTTTCAATAACATAAACATTATAATTTAGATAAATGTGATGTGTGTTCGCATCGCATCACACTTCGCTGATCCTGTCCTACTACAAATCAGTGTATAATTAATGTGACAATCCGTCTAAGGAACTAATGCATGTTGACAGATTCGCTAAATCTTTGCTTAAGTTTACTGATTCAAATCTGTTTCAAATGTTATGCGACTAGGATCATCATGACATTCAGTAATGTCACTTGGTTTAATAAGCAAAGAAACGCGCTAAAGTACGATGTTTTCATAAATTTTTCACTAAATCACTACATTTGATGTTTTGCTATATATTGCAAATTGTCATTAAAAAATAGAAAGTAAATGTAGTAGTTTCCTAGTCGTTGGGACTACTGTATTATAGGTTTCTTAGAGGTTCGATTATCAGTCTGCTATTATATTTTAAATAAGTAAGGAATATTGTTTCAGGAAGACATTTTTGCGTACAGTTATGCGATACAAAGAAAACAAAAGCCAATAAACTAACTAGACTTACATTTTGTACGCTAAGATGAAGAATGAAATTAGCAATGCCCTATATAATATGTTTTTGGTTTTCTTCGGAGTTTAGGGTAAACTAGTTTTCATAGGCCAGAGGCCAGAGTTTGTAATTAAAAAACGTTTCATGAAGTATTTTTTGATGTAATAAATAGGTAAAACCCTCAATAAAATACGAAATATAATAGCCAATAAGTAGGTAACTCAATTATAGGTTAGAGTTGAAATAGCTATTTCAGTCCGGAAAACGAATCGACAGGAGTACAAAAATTATCGGACGAAAATACCAAGAGTCAGGAAAGATAATCTAATATTAACGAGAACGGCTACAAACTAATTTGAAACCACGTAATAATATATATGCTTCGGCATATTCTTGTGACATTTACGTTTTCTTGGTATCATTTCGTTGAAAGAATGATATCTATACCAATATATAAAGAGGAAAAGTTTGATTTTTTTTATTGTTTGACGCGAATAGGCTCCGAAACTACTGGACCGATTTGAGGTGAAAAACAAGTGTGTAGTATTTAATGCTGTAGAAATTTGTGAGTTTATTTACATTTAATCTAACTAGTATTTTTAAGAATCTTAATAGTTGTTGTGTGACTTTCCTTTAACGTATGTTCGTCGCAAAAACGGCAGGCATGAGATTGACGTGTCTATGTGTGTATGAATACAGAATACATGGTCTAAGATCCGAGCCAACATCGACCTTCACCGACGTGATAATAAATTTAGCATCTTAAAAAAAATATTAAAAATGGGTAGATAATATAGTAAATATCTTAAAAAAATTAAAAATATTCTGTCTAGGATATTTTTAGGCAACACCTTTTTGATATATTTTCTAAGATGCTAATATTATTATGAAATTAATTTTATTCAATTATCACGTCGGTGAAGGTCGATGTAGGCTCGGATCTTAGACCATGTATTCTGTATCAAAAGAAATTAGTAATGCAAACTATGAGTTTGTTGCGCTGTCCGTGGAGACTTTAGGCCCGTGGTTGTCCGACACAAAAGCTTTGTGTAAAGATATTGGGAAGCGGTTGGTCCTCGCTTCTGGAGATCCAAGAGCTGGCAGCTATTTCTTACAAAGACTAAGTTTAGCTGTTCAACGGGGTAATGCTGCCAGCATCTTGGGAACTCTGCCCCGCAGCGACAGCCTGGATGGTGAGCTTACTCTAATTTAAATTGTAGTGTTTAAGTTTGTATATAGTATTTTAATCGACCGGTGACTCCCGCTCCGGATCTTTCCTGGTGCAAAGGATAGCGGTTGTCATTCAGCGCGGGAACGCTGCAAGTCTGATGGGCACCTTTGCACCGGAAACTATTAGGGGCGGGTTATTTATTTAGATTTAAGTTATTTGTATTTGACATTATAATATTGTAATCTGACATTTTAATATTTTAAATTCTGACATGTATAAATAAACAATTTTAATTTTAGTGATAAATAATAAATGTACATTTAATTTTTAAGTACGTAAAAAAGAAAAAAATGCACTATTTATATTTTATTGATGATTTCTGTAATAGTTATTTGTAAATAAAATTAATTTCTGTATCATCCACACATAGACACGTCAATCTTATGCCTGCCGTTTTTACGACTATGGTGAAATAAGGGGCGAATAAGTGTACCTTCTTGGCGATGTTCAGCTTGTGCTGTCGCAGGAACTTGGCCTCGTCAGCGATCTGCTGCTGGAACACCTCGACAGCCGCGAGTCTCGCGCGCGCCAGCTTCTCGTTCTCTTCCAGCACGGTGCGCCACACGTTCCACATGTTCCTGCACACATATTGGTGAGGTTACACTTTACAGTTCTATTATTATTATTGACGTGACAACGTCTTAAATTAGGTTGCGGCTGGGAGTCACTTATGAAAAAGTGTAACGCCCGGTAACGTTACGATGAGTCACCGAACGAGAGAGAGGCCCGCCGAATGCCTTGCGTCTCTCTCCCACTCAACTATGATCGGTCTGCCGTGCGCGCAGCACGCGGCAGACGTTGTCACGTAAAATCTTCGCCCGTAAAACCGACTTTACAGGCAACCATTTTTTATTATGAGCCTGTTTTGTCCCATTGAAGAGCAAAGGCCTCTCTACCCTCTTTCCATTTATCACGATCTATTGCTATTTCTTGCCAGTTTTTGCAGTGTTTATCCAGTCCTGGGCCTGCCGCGACAAAACAGTTCTACAAATGAAAATTTTATTTACTAAAATATTTTTAGGACAAATAAAAGAAGAGGCAATGCGGCAAGCCTGATGGGCACGTTTGGGCGGGTGGCTTAGTTTTTATTTTGTTATTATTATTTTTTTAGTTTACTAAATTTTCGTTCTTTCTATGCTTTGTAAATATTATTCTTAAGTCGTATTAAATATGATTAAAGTATCGTAGCTGTAGTTAAATAATAAAATATACAAGTCTAAATAAAAGTTAATTATTTGAATGTTCCAATTTTGGATTAGAAAGCAGTTTTTGATCCGGTTATAATCTGATTGGTATTAAATATTATAATTATCATACTTATAATATGTTTGTCTAATTAGACCTTTTATATTTTAAATCGACCTTTAATATTTGTCATAAATAAATTTCCAATAAAAGAAAAAATAAATTATGACGAATGTTTTATAACAATATTATTTATTTATGTCTGTTTTGTATACCAAATAGATATTTTAAATAAATGAAATTTACAAAATAAATACATTATGAGACGAGCTTGACAAACACCTGGAGAATTGGGACAAATAGAAAGAGAGTAGGGAGGCCTTTGACCAACAATGGGACATGACCGGCTTTTAAAATAATTAGATAAAATAAATCAAAACATATTTAATGTATATTTGTCTAAGAAATATACATATTTAATGTATATTTGTCTAAGAAATACTGTTCAATGTTTATACTATAAATACATATTCAAAAGTGTATCCATTTAAATAGGAAAACAAATATTAGTCTTAAAAGTGTGTTTTTTTTATTTAACAAGACTACTCCAACCACAAAACGAACTTATTATTTATTTACTCTATAGTACCCAATTTATACAATAGTGTTAATAGTATATTATGTACAGTGCCCAGAATCAAAAGTGAAAGCTCGTCAGCCAGAACAAATGGTAAAATCTATGGCTTTTGATTAAACTCAACAAAGGAAACATTTGAAAGTTTCCTGTTGCTCGCACTCATTTTGTTATCCGACCGAGACGACATAAACTCTTAAATAATTTATTTTCTAATGCGATTTAGATCCTTTTTTCTATCTATATCTGTTATTATTTGTTTTTAATAGATTACCATAATGTAAGGGCGGATTTTTCTAGACTTTCGGAAATCCAATTGTCTTAAATTGTACTCAAGACATATTTCGTGATCAGTAAAATGAAATGTAGATGCGATGAGACAATAAAATTACCATTTCATTTTGAGCCAGTTTAGAGTAGATTCTAAAAGCTGGTAGTATTTATTATATTGATGCATTATTCATATATCTGTAAATTCGAGCCCCAAAGTAAGGGAATACTACGTAGCATTACAGAACTACCAGTTATACTCTCTATTTCTCTATTATATTGTTTCTCTTATTCCCGTCCTATTTAATTCATTTATTCAATAAAATAGTAATACCGTTATTACATTAAAGCGCTAACTGTTAAGCTAAGTCTAAAGAATAATACCGTGAGCGCACACAATGTTAGTGGTTGCACTACAGAAGACATAGATTTGGACTATCATCTCCTTTCCATCTAAAGTTATCAGAAAAAATCATTGATAGCGCTAAAACCGCCTATTGAGGCGCTTTGTGTAAATTTAATCATTGTGAATTCTATTTGTTTGTACCGTAGGAAAAAGAAATTTGCCCTTAATGCTTAGTAATAAATTTTAGCTGTCTAATAAAGAGTTAATCAATCTATCCATTTAGTTGAAAATCTAATCATTTTAGTTTTAATAAAAAATATTCAGGCCACTTTAATCGTTGACTAAACTTTATTATGTAAATTACTGAAATAACTTTTCTGCCTTCAAAACGGCTAAACGTCGTAGTTTATATTAAATGTCATGCTATTATATGGAATGTATATAATCTCCAGATATTACGTAGGACATTATACTTCCACACATAAGTTAATGTTACAGGATGCAAACACATTCGCTTAATTGAAATTTAAAGTATACAGTTAAATGTTTATTTAGTACACAACTAGAGGTGGATTTTAGCTCGCCTCGGCAATCATAATCGCTAACGGAAAAGCTTTCAGGCTACATAAAAGCTAGATAGTCGTTAAAAGCATATTGCAACGGATTCGCTCCAGCTTACTTTGATTTTCCAAACGCCAGCGAAATTAAAATTCCAACACAAATTGTTGGCATTTATAAGCTTTTACTTAGTAATAATAATCTCGTAAGAGCTAAGTAGCCAAACTCTGATGTCGCGAGTTTTCAGACGCTCAAAGGCCTGTGACTTGGTTTATCAGCTGTTTGTACTGACAATAACAACCCGGAAATTTAACGTGACTTCAGACGCGCGGTAGCACCCAGATATAAAAGTAACTTTTTAAATTGCAATCTTTTTTTTTTTAATATACATAGTCACCTATCCAATAATGTTCGTATCAACCGTAGCTTAATTTTGGTGATCGCATCAGATCACTTTAGTAAGCAGAGCTAAAGTGAGTTTACATAATTACTTGCACCCCCCGGTGTTACCCGCTTTAATCTGGGATAAAAAGTAGCTTATATGTTAATCCAAGGCCTCCATGACAAATTTTATTGAAATTCGTTTAGGCGTGAAGAAGTAACAAACATACACAAACACCAACTTTCGCATTTATAACAACAACTCTACAAAAAATCTATTTTTTTTGTTGCCCTGGATATTATCGCAAATTCTTACGTTTTTAAGTGCCCAGATTACGAATATATTCGTAAAAGTACTAAATTTGCTCGTTTCTACAAATTGAATTTTGAACTATTTACTGTCAAAATTTTAATTTTCAGTCATTTGTTGGAAAAAACACGAGCAGATCTTACAAAATCATTGATATTTTCACGAATTGCGTGTAAAAATAGACCCAAAATCATCATCATATCAAAGGCAACAAAACCACTGTAGACCAGTGTAATATAAGTGGGACACAAAAATATAGTATATTTAAACTATTTTATATCAACTTAAACTCGATGCATTAGGAGTTGTTAAAGCAGTTTTCTGGCTCCATTGCATCGTTGCAAGAAGTTTTTGGTACAATATTATAATAATGTATTCGAAGTAGTTTTTTTAGTGCACGTATGGAATACGAACTATTACTAATATTAAAACTCAGTCGCCCACAAAATTGACTCTTATATAAAAAAAATACGCATCTCTATTTAAATGTGTAATACGTTCACCAGCTGTGGACTTAAAAATAGACTGGGAAAGTATAGGGTGATAAATTTAAAAAGGGATGGCTGAATTAGCCAATTAATACAAATAATAGTAAAGGTGTAATAAAAATTGTGAAGTTAGTAGCAATTGGTGCAAATAAGAAGCCAAAAAAAAAACATTGAATACAGGCACAATAAGTACTAACTAAAAAGATTTTTTTAACATTTCAGCCAGGCATAACCGTTGCGCGCATAGCTTCATTGGTTAGCGACACTATATTCTAAGGTAGGTAAAGCCAGGCGAGCAACAGAAAATTCTCTACCACCATGCTATTGTTTTCTCGCAATATTTTCCTTCTCCGATAGCTCAAAAGAATGAGATATTTAAGAAACCCGCAACTCTTTATTCTTTTTTCATTGTTAAATGAAGCACCTAAAAGAGAGTTGTAACTGTAACACTAATCAGAGAACATGCATCAATCAAACTCATCACTGAGATCCGTATCAAAGGCGAACCTGTAGTTTCGGAGATAATTGAAAAGCTGGTGATTGGCAACATCGTTTTGCACTTTGTACAAATAACGTCTGTTCCGTCGAGGGTAGAAATCAATACATAATATAATTAGACAATATCAAGAGTCTATACGTGTATAACAACTTGACTTGCGTCTCCTAGTATCAGAGGCCAGGATTCAATTCGTGTCGAAGCGCCAACCCAGTTAGTTAAGAGTCTATACGTTAAGTATGTTTCCAAAAAACTAATAGAGGGCAACCAAAGAAGAGTAACAGAAACCAAAAACTATTTATTGGATTTTTCTCTGCCGGTTTGGTACGTTATAACTTCGAAACTACTCAATAGATTGAACGCGGTTTTCACACAAGCGTTGTCAAAACTTTGTTTCGTCAAAACAGCTTGGGGCAAAAATAAGTTATGGACAGTTGAAAATTTACTTCAAGCACTGCTTCAAAACTTTTAATCAGAGTGGAATGCGGTTTACATAAACGTATTTATGAATAAACTAATATTATTAATGTTAACTACCTCGTTGGCGTAATGGTTACCATGCCGGACTGCCAATCAGAAGGTTCCGGGTTCGATTCACGGGTACAGCCAACACATCTTTGTGCTTAACTAAATTTGTTGACTGTGGGTCTGGGTATCAAATATGTATCTATATAAAATATACACGTATGTATATGTAGTATATCAGTTGTGTAAGCTACCATAACACAAACTAGAAATGTTTCATTATGGGGTTAACCAGACGTGTCTGAAATGAGTCCTAATATTTAATTTATTATAAATGTGAAAGCTTATGTGTTAGTGAGTGTGTATGTTTGTTAGTTCTTCTCGCTCGCATAAGATACTTTCAACCTTGAAGTAACGCGAATGACACCGAGGGGTGCAATTAGTTCAAGTAAGTATTAAAGTGTAGCGTATAAAGTCCGGTCACGTCGTTTTACTCGTACTTTCTTACTAGAATAAACGATTTAAAGACTGTACTGTACCTTTAAAGTAACGAAATACAATTTAACTGCACATTTGTCAGAAATACTTTAGGTGTAATTTACTTTAGAACGCTCCGTACATTAATAAAGCCGGGATAGGTAATGAATAAGTAATTGTGTTTAAACCAGTCTAGTTGTTACGGTTTTTTATTTAGAATTCTAGCTGTCTCAACCACTGTTGTTTCACCCTACCTTTTAATAAAGGGTTAGATAGTAGAAGGGTGAATTTTATATTTTTTCACTGTAAGAAGCTTTTATAAAATATAAGCGAACATTTAAAATAGAGATGAAAGATAAAGCGGCAGCAAACCGGTTCTTTAAATATATCGTGAACTGAAGAAATTGTTCATTTTTATATAGGTACATTAATAAATAGATTAAAATAATATAACCTACTAAAGGCTAATTTGGTTTACTTTAGATGAAACTTTTACAAAGAGTAAAAAAAGAACAGTTTTTCCGTTTTTTTTTAACTGAACTGAACAGTAAAAAATCTGGCATTAGACCAGCAAGGCCATAACTAAAAGAGTAAGTGAAACTCCAGCCTAAGGTGGAGAATGCCTTGTCTGGAATAACTGGCTCTCAAGAAGGCTACCGGAACACACTAATAGGTGCTTACTGAGAGATTTTTCAATTTGAAGGTGGTTGCTAGCCAGACGAGCAGTAGTAAATGCCCTACCATACATGTAATAAAGATTTGAAACAATGGTGGCGATTCAGCGGCACACACGACTAAACTAAATTTAAAGAAGCCCCGTCTCTTTTAATCTAAGGTGTCCAGAAAAAGACGGCACGTTGTGCACCATAGTCAAACCAACTAAAATCACGTCAAATGTAGAAAATATTGGCAACTTTAGTCCGCACCCATTTGTCACCTCTAAAACTGCCTGCACATTCCATATTTGACGTGATTTTAGTTGTTTTGTCTGTGGTTCAGTTCAGTTCTTTAAATTTAGTTTAGTTGTGTGTGCCGCTGAATCGCCACCATTATGTGCTCTCTGTTACATAACCCAACTAATGTTAACAAGAGTAAGCAAACTTTCAATTGTTTTGAACAAGTTAATACTAACTCAACGAAACTATGGGCTCTTTATTTGTTGCAACTATTAACTGTAACTTGTCAAGGCTCACACGGGCATAGTTCCTGCAAATTAGTTAAAATGCTCGATGCAAGCGTCCCAGTTCTCGGTTCCATAGTTAACTCAATTATTCCTGGTTCCAACGCTTTCGTAAGGCAATTAAAACTAAATGGTTCATAATGGCGCATACTAATAGATACTATTTGAGTTCCATAAACATTATTTTGTACAGAAAACCCCTTCTTTTTTATGATCTGAGTGCAAATTATAATGTGTGTACGCAATATGTTTATGACACTGGAAAACGTTTTTCGATATTGTTGTAAATATGTCTGGAGTATCTGCAAATATCAAACAAGCAATGCAATGCAAAAATCAATCAACTTAAATCTCCAAAAGTTAGTCTCTAGGTAATAAACATCGCCTATTCGATTGCTTGCCGTAATTTACACTAGTTTTAAAGTTTGAACGAAATTGTGTTTTATGAAGAATATTAACGATAAATTTTTACAAATTACCACTAAATCGTAGTTATTAAAAACAAGTTTGAAGTAACTTAGATAACTTATAAAAGTAACTTAGATTTTTATGATATTAGATAAGTACGATAATTTATTTTAGATTATTAGCATAGTTGCAGAGAAGAGAGATATTGTGGCAGAAAATTTATGATCTTCTTTAGGGTGAAAATGAGAGAAAATTATCATTAATTAATTATTATATAAACAGAATTAGACGCGTCCGAGCCTATTTGCGCGTAGTGCATACAATTTAAGCTAGACTAGCTCAATTAATGCCAGTTACGTGCTAAATCACGTCAATGTCGCATCCCAGATAACAGACAATAATAAAAAAAAATACTGTGTTGTTTTTTTGTGCTGCATTGATATGCTGGAGCAGATAAAAATAATCAGGAAAATATTTTGTTTCTTATGTTTGTATAATTTTATACCGTAATGACATATTTATTCGGTTCAAAATGATAATTTGCTAAGCTGTCAGCTCGACACTCCATGAATGAGATATAAATAAAGCACGTTGTCACTTGTTCATATTGCCATATTAATTTGCAACTGACAAAAAATTCCGACAGTAATCAGAAATAACAGTAACATAATACAGAAAGTATATTTTTTTGTAAAATGTTATTGGACGAATTTAGAACTAATTTGTGTTAGCTTATTTGTTAACAGAATTATGTAATTGTTTTCAAAATTCAAATTCAAAACATTTATTTTCAAGTAACAAGGACTCATACATACATGTTAAAGAAAATACCTATATAATGTCAAAAACTATACAATTATAAAATGACAAACAATAAAATAAAATAAATTAAAAATGAGAATTAAGTTTTCCTACTTAAACAGGAGCATATTGCTCTAGGATAGGAACTTTCTATACATTGTCATCCGTCTGTTGTTCTGTGTAGGTGTGGCAATGTATACTATACATTGCCACACCTACACAGAACAATATTATACATTGTTTTTTTTCTAAACCACTAAAGTATGATTTATTTTTATTTTCCGTCTATTTTTAGTCTCTAAATAAATAACTTTTCATCAAGTTTATAGTTTATTTTACTATAAAATGATCTGCTACCTTAGTGTTAAACTTAAGCAGGAGCGTATTGCTCTATGGACAGGAACTTTCTACTAAAAAAGCGTGGCACGTTTTTGTCATACTTTCTTAGGAATTTAGACATCGATGGTATGAAAAATAAAACCAAACTACCTTCAGCAATAACGAAGCTAATGTAATCATCTTTTATTTACTTTCTCTTTGATATTGTACAACTTAATTAGCTTTAAGTTTTATCATAGACTTTTATTGCACGCTGGTAGGCAGAATATGGTGCACTTTTTGTCTCTGACCCAATTCCTATCTGTAACTATACCACTAATATTCGCAATAAATTGATTTGAATTTGAAACAATTAACTAGAAACTGGCGTATGATATGCATCTATTCTATAGATATAACCAATGTACAATACAAGCCGGGAACTAATGTTCAATATTGTTCATAACAAGCCTAACTATTGAGTAGCAATTCTGTCCTCACACAGCAAATTGCATCAAGCATGCAAATTGGCAGACTCGCAGGTGAAGAGCCGTGGTCTCGATATAATGTAATCACTGTTTCGACCGCCGGGAAATGCAAAGTGCATGTCTACCAATCACCTTTTCATACAGAATAACTAAATATAATGTTGTAAGTTTTTAAATGGGCTTGTAGCTCGTAAAACATTATTAACTCGTATGATGTAGCATGTTAGGATTTATTTACACTAATATTGTCACTGTTTATTTTTATATTGAAATAAAGACTTTTTGAAACTGAAAACTGAATCACCTTTTCATACAGAATTAAAAGTTATAAATCCTTTTTGTATGAGCTGGTGTTTCGTATTTTATTTTGTGTTGCTCCAAGAGTCTCAAATTCTAAATAATATTAATAAAAATATTATGACATATTTTAAAGTCAAATAAATTTTATTTTTGGTATATACACACATAATGGACCCCGCTCGGGTATCGCAACATAAGAGGAGTGGCCGGCTTATTACTGTGTTTTTTTTTAATTTACTAAATCGACAATTTTATAATATTTTCTTCTTTCTTGTACATCGCTTAGTGACTTCTTAAAAGTAACTTAATGCAAGGTTTTAATCATTTAAGAAGTCATTCAATCTACAGCATGTGTCTGTAGATCTAAATGCGACGCACTAGAAGTAAAGTTATATGAACGGATGGAGGTTTCAGCACTTTTGTTTTACGAGAAGTGAAATTTTACGAAAAAGCGATCCGCTCTATTATAGAAAAAGTTTGTTGTCCTAGCTGCTTTTTGAAAATCTCAGAATGTAATATCTACGAATACATATTAACAAATACATACGAATACATATACATATACTACGAATACATTTAACATTTATAAAACAAATATTTAATTTAAGAACCAGATTTAAAAATAAATTATATATATTATTATTTTTAAGATTTGAAGAAAACGGTTTTTTTTTTAATTACTTGCAAACAAATGTTATATGAAGCGCCTCCTGGTCAGTAGTCACCGTAATATCTGTTTAATAATGCATGCACCAATCAACCCGAAACCTTCTAGAAAGAAGAGAAAGAAAGAAATATATTTATTGTGCACACAAAAATACATATGTATATACAATTGTTGATTATTACTTTAAAATGTGTTTAGTTAGATTTGGAGATTTTATTTTATTTGTTTATTTGCCACAAATAGTCAGAACACACTATAACAGTACGATACCAATGCAATGTTCCTGCTTATGAAATACTATTTTAGTAAAAAAAAATCCCCAAACGCACATGCCGAGCTCTGTTCGCCGCGGGTAAAAAATATGAATAAATAATTAAGCTCATTGAGGTAGTACAAGGTGCGTATGATGTTTCAAGAAATAACAGTCAGGTTAGTTATCAATAAGTACTTCAGGCAATTAAAACAAAAACGTGTCGTTATCGCTTTACCAATAAATTTTCTCTAGTTAATAATTATAGTTTGAATGACTGTTGTTAGAATTTGTCAGAATGCAAAGATAGCGGTAAATAAGAGTTTTACAATAAAGTGGAAAGGATTAGTTGGAAGGAAAAGAAAACTAATGAAGAAGTACTCTGCCTAGTACAAGAACCAAGAATCATATTAAATACAATAGGCAACAGAAGAAGAAAGATGGTATGCCGAGTGAAAATCCACACATGACTTGAAAAATAAGTCATCGGTGTAGGGCCGGGATCGAACCAGGGGCAGTCTGATTGAAAAAGCAGAAGTAATTACCACCGAACCACACTCGCTATATATCCATTACGCAGGACGAATACTGTCCATCAACATGAGATCATGAATATTAACATTGGTGAATCTACATAGATGTAATTTATTCGTCTGAAATAATATATTGGAATGTCAAAAATGGTGACACATGGTACACATTCCAAAGTTATAAATAAAGCAATAAATGAATTTGCAGGATGATCTCAGGCTTGGAGGCAAGTAGGTATACTCGGACCATGGTGGCACGAGAAACATATATAGTACATGTCAATCCTAATCGCAACTCTTTGAGCGTGAGTGATCGCACTCCAATTAATTATCTTTTCTTGGGCGTATTCCTCATTAATGAGGGCCGTTAATTCCCCGCAGAATTATCTTTTAGAGGAGATCTCTTGAGCAAGTTATTCTAGGCAGTTACTTCCATGGAAGACACATGTGTATTTGTTAAGTTTGGTTTTGTTATGTTATTTAGTTAGCACATACTCGTATCTTTATGTGTGCTTAGGTTTTCTCTATGATATCAAAAAAAAAACACAAAAATAGTTTATTTATGGACATTTAACAGGACTTACGTACATACCTTAGTTACCATACAATGAATCGTACTATGGCATATACATATTGTGCCTTATTGCATAATTTGCATTTCTGTTTATATAACTGATTAATTTTGAGTAAAGCCGCTGAGTTTACTCCATGGACCCTAACCTAGGCGTGAGCCTGTGTCCTGGCGATCCATATTTCCTTTGGTACCTTATCTGAAATTCGCGCGCTTGTTTAGCTGTTACACAGAATTGTTTTATTACACCAAGTATATAATAAATAAATAAATAAATCAAATAAAATTGTCCTCGAATTTTGTGGTCCGTAAATAATATATAGGTAAAAAGAGTGCAAATCCACACTTGAAAAACCAGTCATCATTACCAGTCATTGGTGTAGGGCCGGTATAGAACCACGGGCCGTCAAAATTATAAGCAGACATACTCTCACTCGACACACTTTTAAAAATTAATGGTCCAATGAATTATTACAGTAAAATATAGAAGATAAAATTAATTCAACATCGCACCTACTTCTAATTTACTCGTAGCCTCGGTCGACTTCTCACGATGTCACTTCTTAATCCTCCATTCCTTTACATTATGCTGGCATGGAGGTAATCGTAGGGTCTACTACAAGCGAGACACAAACCATTTTGCGGCGCAACCTTTATGTCTTCATATTAAGGCTTACGGTAAATTCTTAAATTTTTATACAGTTTTTTTTTACATACAATTTTCTACAGTTTTATCGCTATAAATCATATCAAGGTTCAAGTAATGGAAGAGACTTATAAACAGTTAAAAAGAACAACCCAGGTTCTATAAGCGATATTGTGTTCAAAAACAAACTTAAAAACTGGCTCGTACAACGAACTTGTTATAGTATTGACGAGTTTATTGAATCTGAAAAGAAACGTTACTACAAAGATAACGGTTGTAATTTTATTGTGACACATTACTAAATTAGGTGTTATTTATTTTAATATTTGACATTGTGTATGAATTGGTTATTTCTATTGTACTTTAATGTAAACTGACCTATAATTTCACAAATTATTAATAAAATGTTTATCTGTTTATCTTAGAATCGGAATTGAACCAAAAACTTGTCAAAATATTGAACATCAACTTTTTTGAACCAGTTCTCATAAAGTTCATATTGATAAGCAAGACAAATTGCGGAATATCAGATGCTGATGATATGTTTAAGGTGGATATACCTAGTCTGGAATATCTCTGAATGAGACTGCCAGAATACAGCGTTAGGTGCTTGGTGACAGATTATCATCTGAGGGATGGTTGCTAGCTAGGCGAGACCTATAAAATGCCCTTCCTCCGTTATATGATTTCCACAACATGTTTTTCTGCACCAAAATATCGAGATCATTATTGGGATAGAATCCACGTCCTACCATTCCAGTTGCGATCCAGTGCTAGGATTGCAACTGGAATGGTTGTCTACACTATTCCAGTGGCGCTGGATTAGGTGAGCTGGAATGAAAAGTTGACTGTCTCTTCAGTCAACTTGAGTAACTTCTCTACAGTCACTGGACTGGAATGCTAACTGGAATGGCTACATTCCAGTATTGGATTGGATTGCTGGACTGGAATAATATGAACCGGTCATTATACACAAACTTTCGCATTTATAATATTATTAGGATAATATCATATCTAGAGTAGAAAAAATAATTAGTGTATTGTAGATCTTGGCGTGACAAATCCTTCTGTAGTATCAGATGCACTACTAAGTCTAGACTCTTTGCAATTAATAACCTCTTGTAGTGAACCGACGTATATAAGTTACCTCGATCAATCTGGTATAAAACCTAGCCTGCTTTAATCCATAGTCTAACCAACATATACGTATATCAAATCACTGAAATGGATCGCCCATTAGAAGTTGATGTATGTATGTAATTTGTTCATAAGCGTAAAAGAGTAAGTAACACAAATAGTCACAAATGCCTTTATAATAGTCATGTTGTTTAAATCAACTGAAGAACGACAGAGTGTAAAGCATAGATAAAGCAAAACTAACCTTCTATTTTCCTGTAATTAAACATGAGTCGAGCCTAATGGACGAATAATATTTTTATTTTTTAAATGCGGTATTAACATGATTTTGGATGACACGTTAAGTGCTTTAGTATGGGGTTAACCAGCCGTGTGAAACGTGTCCTAATATAAAAAAATATGTGTTCTGGCTGTTTGTCTTAGTACGAGCAGTCGTGAAACTAAGTCAGAGGCTCTTTGGCAGCTTGAAAATTCCTCGACACCAGAGCCTGTCTACTGCACTAGAAATGTTCTACCACCATGCTATGGCTTACTCACAATATTTCGTTTCTCTTTACTGAAAGCTGAGGTTATTGACAGGGATCAAACCCACGCACTGCGGGACGTAACTCAGCCGCACGCTCGACTGAGCAGTCCTCGCTTTCAAAATTGTCTTTCATATTGTATTCTTATTACAAGCTTCTAATAGTCTCAAATGTCACTGAGTAGGCGAACTGATGACCTTTAGCATTCAGAAAAAGGCTTTTTGTATCATTAGATATTTTCGATTCGACAGCAGTCGTTGTTTGTGATCAGGCGCGTCCACTTTTGTCGGATAAAATATTTTTTTAAATGTCTTATCGCTTCCGTGAAGAGCGACAGCGAGATAACAGCGATATTTTCATAACAGCGATGTCAGGTCAAGGGCCACGACACGTTTTAACGGTCCAAACTGGCTCTACTTACTCCTTTTCTGTAGAAGCCGATGTAGCCAATCGTATGCCAATGTTACAATCTATGTTTTGCACTCTGAAAAGTCTTTAATTACGTGAATGTTAAAATTTCCAAGGCAATAATTTATTAAACGAGCTATGATAATATAATGTTCTAAACTAGGTATCGTGTGAGAAGACGTGCATAATGACTAATGACAGACCTTATTGCTAGATATTATTTACAAATTGTGCCCCACGTTGCTAGTCCAGGGTCTTTAGGGATTTATAATATTACTGGGATTCCTGAGACCTTAAATTCGTAAAATAGGCGTAACACAGTGCTATACGATAAGTGAATTTCCGTTAAGCCAATCTAGACAACTATTATTATAATAGACCAATGTTTAGCTGACTTACCATATCCACTTTTTCTGTTATCCGTGATTGTAATGGTCCGACCAAATGACAGTAACTGAACCGTGACGAGGGCAAATGAAATTATATGTTCGATTGTGTTTTCGAATCAATTTGTCATTCGATATAGATCAAGAGTTAAGTAGCGCCACCTGAACATTTTCTCAAAACCTTGACAGTCAATAACGTACGTAGCATCGTTAACGCATCGTAAAAGTGAATTTTAAACGAGGTAATCTAAATGACACGGATAATGTTTTTGTTTCCGAATCGCTCTAAAGCTAAAACAGAGTAATATAAACGTACTAGCTGACCCGGCAAACGTTGATTTGCCTTAAAAATTAAACTATTTCTTATAATTAAAAAAATAAAAGGGGTGTGGTAAATAGATAGTAGCCGATTCTCAGACCTATCTGAATTCGCATTCAAAATTTAGTAAAAATCGGTCAAGACGTTTCGGAGGAGTATGTTAACAATATACAAAATAAATGCCCCCGTCGTGAGATGGGACACCGTGAGGTTTTAGTCGGTAGTGACGGTCCCTCTGGCCCTCGAGCCCGACATACCCTGCCTGTCTCCCCCAGGCATGTGGCGGGAGATGAGTAAATGCATTTTCTCACGAAAAAAAAAGACTAGCTCGTTTAACTAATGAATACAATATCTACTAATTTCAACTTTCCAATCTCGTAACTAAAAAAATTCCTAGTGCATATCATATATCGTAACATTGACGTACGATTGGCTTCTGCAGAAAAGTAGTGAGTACAACCCGGTTGGTATTTATCAATATGGAGTGGAAGCTGCGCTGGACAGATTACTTTATCATACAAAGTACTGAATATTTATGCCGGCTTTGAAACATCGAGGACATGCGTGGGTACTTATGTATGTACCATGAGCTCCCAGACTTAATCCAGACTTTGTATATACTTTTTTTTACACAATGCAACACAAGTTAAGCCTAAGGTGTATTATGCCTAGTCTGGAATAATTCTCTCTCAAGGAGGTTAAGTTACGCACCGTTAAGAGCTTAGTGATAGATTTTTTAATTTGAGATTAGATGCTAGCCAGGCGAGCATTAGCTTTACCGCCATGAAAGCTTTGGCTTCTTCAAGATGATTTCCTTCACCAAAAGCCGAGCTGAGCAAACCAAGCTCATTGTTGACGATCACTCGCCCAAATAAGCGTCATCGCTTGAAAAGGTAAACGCTGGTACGTGTCTAAGTAATAATTACAGAAAACGTGTACCTTGTAGGATATGGTATAGCCCCAGACTGAGCCGTCTTTAAACTGAAAGAGTGCTGGGTAAAAGCTGTATTGTTCTCTAAAGTCTAATGCATCTTTGAACAAAGAATGGGCTTGACAGAATACGTAGTGCTCTTTCCTAGAGCACAATCATTAGAAACACTGCTTTGTATCGTCCGCGCGTCACGTCATTAGGTTTGTAGAGGCTTCTAAAAAGAGTATGTGATACCACCCTTTTAGTCGTAATATGGCGGACTAATATAGCATTGAGGGAGAAAATTCCAATTTCGAACAGTTTATAGCATTGAAGGAGAAAATTCCAATTTAGTTGTTTTAATTTAACTATAAACAACTACGAACGGGTACGTTGTTTGCGGGTTTATGCGATTATTATACGTATTTTATAATCTGTATATTTGCCGGTAATGCTCGTAAATTTGCATATTTATAGAGAATCTTTTTTCAATAGTACGAACTGCTTGGGGCGGGTAAATCTGCAATGACGCATTGCTTATATCATGCAAAAAAAACATATGTATGTACGAGTATATTTACCAAATTTCCTAATAATAAAATAAATAAATGATCCTACATGTCAATAGATTACAAAGAAGCGCCGTTATCTCGGCTAGCTAAGGTGATCTGACGTGATCATCGAAGCTAAGCAACGGTCGATGCGGCCGGTGTTTGGGTCGGTGACCATGCACAAGACTGTCCTTTCTTTTCTTTTCTTTTCACATGTTTTCTCGAATGTCATTAAAAAAATCAAAATCTACACTAGCTAAGATATTAGCTATTAACAAATATCTAATTCCGGTATAAATTATAAAATCCTCTGAAGCAACATCGAAGACATGCATTTTTTGACAGCAGGCGTCTTGGACTTGAAATTGATAAAAGTGTACTCGTATGTATACTATTAGTCAATCCCTTTCATTCGATACTCATACGTTGTAAATGAATACCAAAGGACACTCCCGACTCATGAACCTTTCGAAAATATGTTTTCCTTGTATCGAAGTGTCAAAAAAAGCAAATAGGTACATCGCTTTCCATTCGCAGCGCTGATGGTCACTCAATGAAATGGTAAAAGTGTATATGTATACTACTAGTCAATCCCTTTCATTTGATACTCATACGTTGTAAATGAATATCAAAGGACACTCCCGACTCATTAACCTTTCGAAAAATTTTTTTGCGCCTCCCTTGTATTGAAGTGACAAAAAAAAGCAAATACGTCGCTTTCCATTCGCGGCGCTGATCGGCACTCAATGAAACTAGATATTCCTATAGTGCCTCCCCACTTCGCGCTTTACTGTTTCACTAACAGTGTTAAAAGGACTGTAATAAATCGAGTTACATGAACTCGATTTTGTAGATAACTTTTAAAGTGCACGTCCAATGGATTGCATCAGGTTAAACTGCTCACAGTGTACTAAAATAAATTAATTTAACTTCAGAGTCCAGCTAAGGGGACACCTGCTGCAGTTACAGAATAACTTTAGCTAGCTCTTGTATTTTTGTACCTGTAGTGGGTTTTGCCGCTTCACACTGACTGAAGTGACCTTTTCATTGTATTAATTTTTCAAATTGGTTTTTTATGTGTTTGGTGGTGTTTATAATTCCTTGTTTTTGTAATTTTTTGTTTTATTATTTTATTTTTTGTTGTTTATTTATTGTCTTATTCACATATATTTTATATGTTTGCTATTTAATTTTTCTACACAATCCCCACGCGTCTCCTGAAAATAGTGCTGCAGAGAAATCTGTAGCGTTTATACTGAGGGCTGACCTTATTCGGACGCTAAGGGACACATACTATGCTTTCTTTCTTATTATTTTTCATGTTCGTTTTATGTCATTTGTAATAATGTATATGTAGGTATGTGTCTTCTGAGTCTGAAATAAATGTGTCCTTTCTTTCTTAACCGTCTATAAAATAACTAGCTGACCCGGCAAACGTTTTTTTACCTTAATAAAAAAATAAAATCTAAATATACAGTAGCCGATTCTCAGACCTTCTGAATACGCATATAAAATTTGGAAAAAATCGGTCAAGCCGTTTCGGAGGAGTACGGTAACAAACACTGTGACACGGAAATTTTATATATAAGAAGAAAGATAATGCCACCCGTAAAAAAATCAATCGGGAAATTTAACTTTTGCAATTGCAAAGGCTTTTATTACACATAGGTTTATAAATTAGTGGTAAGGTAGCAAAAATAACAGTTGAATTAAGAAACTCCGCCTGTTTCGATGTCAGTTATTTTGTTTATATATCTGCTATACAAGAATCTTTGTCCTGACTCATGCATTTATTCATTTAAAGGCAATGCAGAGCCCAAACAGCTGGACCAAGTCGTCCATGTTCTTGTCGTCGGCGATTTATTAACTCCTGACGCATAAACGACAGGATGTTGACGTGTGTGTGTGTGTGTGTGTCCCTGTGTGTGTGTGTGTATGTCTGCATGAAGCATTGCAGCTCAACAAATGAACTAATTTTGATTTAAATGGTTTTGTTTAAAACATATGACAGACGGGAGACAAATTGCCGAGGGTGATCTTTGCTCTTTGTTAGATAAAAATAAACCTAAGATGGCCGCCAAAACCATATGGCAATTGACATATTTTTTTCACAACTGCCTTAATGTACGTGTGTATCAATTAAGGCGCTGACAAGGGGAAGATCTTGAATTTATAGTTTTTATTTTTATCTATACTTTAAGAGTCTTTATCCTGACTCATTCATTTATAGGCAGTGCAGAGCCCAAACGATTGGTCCCAGGAGTATGAAATTTGGAGGTTGTATTTGTATTAGTACATAAACTTGAACTATGAATGGATTTTTGAGAATTTCATCCCCAACGGGTTAAAAGGCCGTTTAACGTTTGTATGACTCTTCTTTGTTTTGAATTTCTGTTTCTGTTCGTATATAAAACTTGTCACTAAATGTTTACCCTATTAACTAATAAGTAACTTTAACTACGTGTCCGATTATACGCTTACACGTTAATTGCCTCAGTTTCAAACTTAGTTGACCTCAAACTAAGTAAAGTTACGAGTAAGAAGTTTTCTCGGTGTGAATAGCCTAATCGGTAGGTATTATTGCGTAAAACTTGGAATATTTCAAACTACCGCTGTGCGCTGTATTAAATGCCGCTTTCCAGTTTGTGCTCTGAGATTCGCTGCTCCGTGAAACAAGCCGGAAATTAGTTGGCTAGTTCAGATATTGCAATGGGAAAACTGGTGCAACAAACTGTAAGGAGCTTGGTGACAGATTTTTTAACTTGAGGTTTCTAGCCAGACAAGCTTGAGAAAATGCCCTAGCATAAGCAGTCCACTATACTTTTCCACTGATGGGACTCGGGCCTTCTCTCATGAGGAGAGAAATATAGGCTATATTTCACCACGCTAGCCATGTGCGTGTTGGCAGATGACGGCAGTTTTCTCAAGAAGTTTCCCTTCACCGTAAAGCGAGTGCAAATCCACTCGTAACTTGAAAAACTAGTCATTGGTGTAGGGCCGGGATCGAATCTAGGGGGTGTCTGACTGAAAAGCAGACGTTTTCCCACCGAGCCACATTCGCATAGAAAATGCCCTACCACCATGCGAATTTACTAATTTACCAACCTTGGATGAGAGTAGCCTAAAACTTAATCTAGGTTCTTACATTTTTAAATCAATACAACTGTTAGAGCACAAAGGAGTAAGAGACACGCGTATACAATACATCTTTCGAAATCAATTTAGTACTGCTATTAATATCACGACCTCTTCCTATAAGCAAGCCTTACAAGCAACTCTCAACTAAAGGAAAAAACCAGGTCCTTCATACATTTCGAGTATATCGTTCTTTTATATTCTTTCTAAGGGTTCTCTGAAACGGTGTCGTTGTTCAAATTTCTGTAACAGAGAAATTTTGCAAAACAATCTTCATTGTGTTCGACCTCTTTGTTGCGGTAAATACAAAACAACAAAACTCTTCGAAATTATAGTAAAAGTATTCATATAAATATGTTTCAGAACATAATTCCATTGTCTACGAAAAGAGGTCGCCTGTCTTTTAAATTGAAACGATAATAAGAGACGTAAGAAACGACACACAGTAATTAATAATTCACCCAGGCCGTGCTTCAATTAAAGCAGCAATATCTATTCAAAAATATTACGTTTACTTTCTTCAGTCTGTATTTTCCTAGAATTATTAATTAAAGAAAGAAGGTCACATATGATTGTTTGTCTGTTACTGTAATATTAAATTACAAATCCATATAGAACAAGAAAATGTGTTTAGCTGTTTTTAATAAGCCGTTATATATAAGCCGTTAATAGAATTTTGAGTAATACATAACTAAAACTTCTTCTTCGTATGAGCTAAGTAGACGTACTCTGGCTTTTATAGCTTTCAAGTCGCCCGTAGGCCTCTGATTTGGCTTAACGACTGCTTGTACTAAGACAGCTACTACTTATTTACCGCGTCAGTCCAACCACGGTAGCGTCCGATGATAATGCCACTTTTAAAAAGATAGTCTTGTGCACGGTTTTGGACGGGTGAACCAAAGATTGTCCTCATAAATATTTGCTTAACTACGATGATCACGTAAGATTACCCCCGTTAGTCGAGGTACAGACGCTACTAATAATCGAAATAACGCATATAAGTACATATTTCGATGTTTATAATATGTGTGCAAGTCTGAGGCAAACAGCTAGCCAAAACAGCTAGCAAAGAAGGATAAATATATCATGTGTAAATATACAAAGACAACTTAAGATTTTTCGTAAATAGCGGCCTCTACACATCACCCAATAAAATTATCTACTTAGTGCAGAAAGATTTCTCTTCTTCGATAAATAATAGGTTAAAGTTCAAGATTTTCAAAATTCTTGCAACAATTTAGGGCCACATTATTCACAAGGTCTCTCCAAGGAGGTCTTCTTTTTACCATATACAAAATATTTCTGTTAAAATATTAACGTGAAAGCTGGTAATTGGCAACAATTTGAGGATTATAATCCCCTTTCCGCGTATCCCGGATGAACGATTCTCGGAACCAAATAACAAAGAGGGCTCAAAGGACTCACTGGAATCGTATATCATATTATAAATATAATAATTCCCCTTAATAATATCCTACATTACTGCTACCTAATGACCTTCCAACGGAAGCTCACAAACAAATAACAAATTCGAGATACAAAAACAATTTCTTTCTATTTTACTCGTTTTGCAAATCTGCTCGAGAAAATAGGCTCGCCATTAAGTCGCACATAAACTTAAAAAAAACGAATAAACTGACATTTGACCACAGTTCGCCTGATGTTAAGCTATACTGTATTTTTTTACCTATTTTTTAGAATAGAACAGCTAGTAATTCCACAAATGTATAATTTGTAGACCTAAAAGTCTTACCTTATTAGGTTCCGTACCTACCTAAAAGGTAAAAACGGGAGACTATTACAAAGCCTCCGCTATCTGTATGTATATCTGTATGTCGGAAGCCGTGATAGCTAGAAAGCTAAGAAATTTTCACTAATATGTTTACTAATATTTCTGTTGCCGTTATAACAACAAACTAAAATTTTAAAAATATATTAAGGGGCGTAAAAAATAACGTGATATTTACGTGTGTTTTGCTCTTAACTAACAGAGAGACGCTGGAATTTTTCACAGAATGTGCATTTGTATATTACTCATAATAATATAAATATAGTTATTTGGCGGGGTTCCCATACCACAAACCATTATTTTAGCTAACGGTAAGCAACCCTTCAACGGGGTTTTGTTCCACGTTTGTAAATGTGATGTATAGAAGCGAGTTATTTTATTGCAAATATCCTTGTAAGTCGTTAAACGAAATTTGATTATCTAGATATAAAAGCTGGTCGTACCTAAACTGAACGCGCACTTCAAATAATATATTCAAATTCTAAGTTCACTTCGTCCTCTACTTTAAATTGAAATCGTTGCAAATACATTAGTAAATTGGATTGGGTTTCAATATTTTTCTCTCACACATTGAAATAACTTATTTATTTTGGTGAAGGGGTTCCAGTTTTCGAATGATCCATCTCTGCTAAACTCGCGTTTGCATAGTTTTGCGTTCGTTAATCGTAGCACTGTAAACATGATAAATAGATATTTCAAGTAATTGCTCACCATTTCTCCTCAGCTCCATCCACTTTGATGTCTGGGATGTTAGGGATCTTCTTGTTCAAGTAAGCTGAAGATATTTTCAACAGAGCCTGCGAACAAAATATCTTAGATTAGACACGCAACTATTCCGGGAGCTAACCGCCTAACGGAAATTGAAGAATTGCTTTCGTTGGCGACTTCGTCGTGCCTGTGCTTTTATAAAAGTCCTAGCTATTTCATTCCAATTCAAATTGATTTATTGTCTATAAACAACAGTACATTACAAATAATTAACTTTAATTCGGCTCTAGCTATCAAACTGGGCGTTAGCCCGTGTATTGATACATAATCCAAGTGTTATTTATTATCCTACTAGTGCAAATTAATAATTTATAAATTCGCACATAATGTAAAAGTAGCAAATTCGACATGAATAATTTTGACATGTAAGTGTAAATATCATTACAATAGTATATAATATGAATCAAATGTCAATTTTCAATTCGCACATTATCGTGTAGTGATTAAGGTAAAGTTACAATAATTTACTGATATTCTTAAAATTATTCTCAGAGTGTAGCGTAACATGGTGTAGCCAAAATTAACAGAAGAAAAAAAATATTACTGAAATTAAATTAGAATATTGTATGTCTTAAAGTCGTAGGAAAATCTAGTGCATAAAGAGTCTCTGCGCTCAGTTCTAGGTACCGTATGGGTCTATTAACCAAATGAAAAGAAATAGTTTTTACCAAATTTAAAATAGTTTAAAAAATAGTTAATTTTAATTTGTTATTTCCTATGTTATGAAACGGTGAGAGAGACAGAGATTTTCTAGTGCTCGTTTGGCTAGCGAACATTCAAGTTGGAAAATTGGTCGCCAAGCACCTTCTATTCTGGGACAGCCTCCTAGATAGACAAACTATACGGACTAAGCATGCTCCACCTTCAGCCAAAGTGTCGCTGACACGTGTAGTACGCGCCCTGTTTTTCAGAATCCTAGCAGAACTGTGTAAAAGAAGTTAGTATTAATTTCGTTGTTTTATTTACTTGCAAGCGGTGCGCAAGATAGAAGGGCAAGAGGCCGACCAAAGAAGACATGGATGGATTGTGTGAATGAGGACATGAGAGAGAAAGGAGTAAGTATAGAGACGACGGCTGATAGAGCAGAGTGGAAGAAGAAAATTGGCTGTGCCGACCCCACCTAGTGGGATAAGGCAAGGGAGAAGAAGATTTACTTGCAAGTCGTACCAAATAATCGTGACAAAGTCTCAAATAAAAGTAATCAAAATAAGTTTCCTCGCTTTCCATTAGGGGACTATCTGATTTCTCTGTAATTCACTGTTTAGGAGATGTAAGCTGTATATCTTTCTATGTAGGTAGTATGATTGTATTCCTCGTGCATATAATACGGATCGCGTTGTGTTTACATCCGCTGAATCCGGGAAATAATATCCCGTCAGTCGTAATATTGCGCAGAATTTACTTCTAACAAAGAGTGCAGCAAAACATACTTCCTCTCCTATCCTGAGGAAAATTATGTTGCCTTGATTTAACTGCGATGATTCGAAAGCATTTCCAACTTAAATTTCCGGCTCACAGTTGCCTCAATACTTACGCAACTCGGAAGTAAAAACTAAGTTTTTAAAACAAAATCTTTTTAAATTACTTCAATCACACATGCATGAAGTATGTTTTCCTAGTGACATTTTCTCGGTTGGCAATATGTCTTTTTTTTTTAAATAAAAGAAATAAAATTGCAGAGTTTGCCTTATCATTCTAACCATCTAATCTATATTATTTTTTGGATTCCATTCAATTTTAAATGTCGCTTAGAACCTAGTATAGTATTCCGGCAGATTTCTAGAGAGCTAGTTATTCCAAACTACGAGTGCTTATGCTCCACTTAATGTCAGAGAGTCGCTGACTCGTGTGGAACATAACACACGTACCGTATAAAAGAAACAATCTCAAACTTGAAGTGAATTAAAATTGGACAACTGACAAAGTTCAATAAATACTTAACAAATTTCGATAAAAAAATTCTTAGACTATTCGGAGAGTTCATATACTTTTCAATAAAATAATGTAAAATTTAGATTCATAAAAAAAATAATGAGGTTGTTATGAAGTAACAAACATAATAAACCATACAGTCAAATTGAGTGCCTCTTACTTTTCAGAGGTTTGTCAAAAGAATAAGTCGAGATATTTAGACACATAGAGTCGTAAAGCATACCGTAGCTGCTCAACGCCGCTACGACACTAGATTTATAAAAAAAAAACTCCAAGATGGTGCAAGGAATACACCAAAACTGTTGTCTCATTCCAATTTTTTATAATATATTTTTTTATAATTTTCTATTTTCCTATTTTGTTTAAACGGTCACACATATGTGACCGTTTTCTACGCGGAATTATGAAGATGCCTTACGTGATCAGTTTACAAAGTTCTGCTGGGTATTAACTACTGCAAAGCTGGAATAACGTTTTAGTAGACTCAGTTAATTGTCACTACTCAGATTTAAATTGGCTGGCAAAATCCGACTAAAACTAACTCTTCATTTCAGTTCAATTCAAAGAGCTAAAGACTTCGTCGTGTATGAGATTGCTTTCTTATTCTATCACTTCATTTTCTTTGTAAAATGTACTACTAAATAAGGCTATCAAAACCCTTTTGTGCTTATAAAGGTTCTATCTCAATTTCACTCGAGAGTGTGAAACACTACAAAGTGTATTTAAAGTTCAAAGGCTTAAAAGTATATACATTCAGCCCGCTAACATTCTATCAAGCTCACTATGTCTCGAGAGGCGTCGGCCTGGGATTTAGTTTACGAGAAATGACAGTCGTTTAAGTACACAGCACCAGCTATAAAATGGGTACGTCGTAATACGGGCTGCAAGCTTCGACGCAAGTGCATTACAGACCTATGTCGTACGTAGATAAAACATTTTTCTTGGCATTTCACATAAAGCAATTCTAGACGTTCGAGACGTTCACACTGAGTCTCTTAAGAGCCTTGTGAATACGCGATGAAAGTACTTTGTACACTCTGTGTTGGACTCGAGACATTGGATTTTAATCTAATCTTGTCTTTGCATAGAAATACTAGGTATACGAGAAATAGGAAAAATATTTCTTCAGGCATTTAGATACATAAGAGAAATACGAGGACGTTATGAAAATAGTTTAAGTAACGTAAAAATCTGTATTTTAAATCTTTTTAGGAACAATACAAGAAAATCCAAAAAAAAAATGGTCTAACAATTTTTAAAACAGTTAACAAACTACAGTTTTTCTTTATAAATTATACACGAAAAGCTTAAACGCTGTCTAATCAAACAACACTATGAATATTTATTTTTATTTTGGAACCAATCAGATTTACCAATATAAAAACAAACTGATTCAAAAAGTTTATTTTCGATTTTTGAACCGGTTTTATTCCTAATTCATTTGTCTGATTACCAAACTGTGTACCAAAATAAGTATAAATATTCTTAGAGTGGTTCTCTAGACGGCCTTTAAGCTATTTTGCGATATTTTTTAACATTAAGATTTATAGTGGAAAAACTGTAAATTCAAGATTTTCCCTCTTGCTTTGAGTAGATTTTAGCAGTTGTCTTTTGTTTTCAGAAACTTTTCAAAAACTACTAAAAAGTACAAAAGGTAATCTTGATGTGGGTCACTGTTGAGTTGGAATTACAGATGACATCAGAAATAACAAACACGCAGAAAGGAACTAGCTGTGACGATAACACTGTGCGGCGCTTGACGAGGAGGCCTATACTCAGCAGTGGGGAAAAAACGTTAGAACCCTCTTAGAGACATGTTAGAACAGCCACGCGTAGCAACACAGTAAAATCATTACATTTTTCCGATTTCCCTAAAAATTTGTAAGACAAAATGAATACCCCAAAAATGCGTATTTTTGGACGATTTGCTTAATTTTCCGTCGCTCGTTGGATTGACAAACGGAAATCACGACGATCTTGGACTTGACAACGTAAAAATACTTTAATTATTGGCTTAAGGACTTATTCCGACTTTTTGAAGGAGCAGAAATCGCATTACTCTTTTTTATCAAATATTGATGATAGAATTATGTAGTATAGGTACATAAAGTTGAGACACTTTATATGCGATGATTGTTTGGAACCAAATAGTAGGAAAAGCCAGCTCTCTGCGAGTGCGATGCAAATTATTTAAATATAACTGATTTTATTATTACGAAAGTTTCACTGTTAGGTTATTGATTTGATTTACTAATTTTCAATTTTAATTGATAATCTAACATTATTTTGCATGACGACAGATTTTCGTGCTTGCCTGGCTAGCAACCACGCCCAAGTTGAAAAGTCTGCCACCAAGCATTCAACGGTACGTCACAACAGCCATTGATATCCAGGTAATCTACACTAAACATACTCCATCTTAGTCTAAAGTCTCCCTAACTCGGGTGGTTATGCTTATTACTTTGTTGATCAAATGTCTAGTCGTACTACTGTGTAAACAATTCTACACTGTAAAAAAAGTTAGGTAGTTTTCGCAATCGGGACTGGAAATGCGACCTTAATTCTCAAGGATAAAAGTTAATCGAAAGTGGATCGGAGATCTTTGACGGCATGCCGAAAGAAATTTTAATCGGGCGGCAATTTTCTATAACAACTTTATAAGCCGAAAAAGTATTAAAAGCCAACTGTGATGCCTCTTTCGTGATTTAATTTGCTTGTTATGCTCATCTAGGTACCCTTTATAAAGGCAACATTTGAAGCTGAAGAATTTTGAGCTTATTCAATTTCAGTCTGAATAATTGTCCATGTAGAGTTGTTTTGATTACTTTTAGGGTGCACATAAAGGTAAAAATAGATTTAAAGTTCATTTATCATTAAATTAAGAAGAAAAAAAAATATTTTCCCATTGTACCAAAATTTTCGATTCATAAGTCTAAATGATAATCTTATATATAAAATTTCCGTGTCACAGTGTTTGTTACCGTACTCCTCCGAAACGGCTTGACCGATTTTTACCAAATTTTATATGCGTATTCAGTAGGTCTGAGAATCGGCTACTGCATATCTATTTTTAAGGCAAAACAACGTTTGCCGGGTCAGCTAGTATGATAAATAATAATGTCTGATTGGTACCAACTTTGTTATTGTTATATTCTTATGGAGGTACCTAAAACAGTCTTCATAACGCTTCCTGTAAATTCAAAGTTTCAATTTCAATTTTCCCGTTCAACATAGTGTCTAATTTTGGGAGAAGTGTGTTTGATCTGCGATATGAAAGGCAGAAGCGTGAATACGGGCTGTCGGTGGCTGCACCAAACTAAGAGGTCACGAGGCCATGGCCTAGGGATACTGATCTAAATACACCTCTTATATTATCCGATTTTAGCTTTTATTAGGCAACTAAGTAGATAAAAAAATTCTTCAAACAACTCATTTAGATTTTTTCTAGATAAATTTGCATTTGCCGCGACTCGCTACTAGTACGTTACCGCCGATGATCTATCTCCCTTGCCAAAAAAGATCTGATTAACTAAGTATCATCCTTTTATTTATACTCTAACCTTCTTATTCTCGCTTTCTACTGGAGACAGTTAAATTTTATCCCGTCCAGAACAGGGTTTCCGGAAAGGAGTTCCACAATTTCAACCAAAAAGCTGAATCATGATTTGCAGAGAAACTCTTCACCTAAGTTAAATAAAAAGTAATCTGCAAACAGATAAATAAAAAGTAATCTGCAAAGCATAGCTTCGCCGATCAACTACATCAACCACAACCCGGAGGTTGGTTGCTTCCGGTCACTAGCAAGCAATTACTCTGACCGGCAGCAGCGGTTATCTCGGAATCAACTGTATGTGATCAGATAGGAGTGAATGTTACCACAGACTGAGCAACCTCATTGAAGCGACGTGTGAAAGCTTACAGCATTCATCTTTTGACATAGCTAAGTAGCTGAAGCGTAGACGGAGAAACCAACTCTGTCTACGATCTGAAGATTGAAAGCCTAGACAAGTTGACATTGCTCGAGATAACGTTACAATTCGAGTGTATGGAAGTGACATAAGCTATCAAAAGCCTTGACGACAGTTTCACGTCATTTGAAGATATCGAAGCGATAAATAATAGAATAATGGATGTTTATTAGCCTAATGACATCGCGTCATATAGACCAAATTATAGTACAGTCATCACAATAATATTATTAAATTATCTTTTGTATTAATGAGTTAATGAATATCACCCAGTGAATAAATAAAACCCATTTAAGTAAATGTATGTAAATGAAGATTCTTTAAGGGGAGATATAATGCTATGAGAATATAATGTGGTTTAAAAAAAAATATTATTCTCTTTAAATAGGAGAGACGTTAGTTTTACCATTGATTGTAGCAGTTAATTGATTGTACAGATTTTGTTTAATTAGATTTTGTTCCTGTATTTTGCTAAAATGTTAGCCGGAGCTTTCAAATTGTACAAGTTTTCTTAAATTATATTTAAAATCCGAAGCAAAAGAGTCCTTCTCTAATAATGAGACATGAATATATATTTAAATCACAGTCATTATTTTATTTTTCTTAAAATCCAGACTCACTGAAGCCCTCTTCTCTAGTCCTTATAGATCGCTTTTGAGCTCTGAGTACCTTTTCAGAGCCCTCTTGTTGAGATAAATTTTCAAGCCTCTCAAATATGTACCTATGACATTGCTACTAGACCGGGCCGTATCGACTTTCCAAAGCGTGTGTCACATTGCGTAAAGTCTTTGTTGAAAGAAGAAAATTAAAATTCTATTTTAATTTAAATTTTAAAGAAAATTAATATTTCATATTAAGGTGATAATAATAGTTTCAAGATCGTCTAAAGAACCACTCTAAGAATATTTATACTTATTTCGGTACCAATCGAGACTTATAAATTAGAAATAAAAGTTCGAAAAATCTAAAATTGTGTTATTTAAACCAGTTATTTTATTTCATATTAATAAGACTGATAGGTACCAAAATAAATATAAATAATATTCTTAGAGTGATTCTTTGACGGCTTTCAAGCAAATTTTTCGATATTTTTTAGTATTCACGATTAATAGCAAATAAACTGTAAAATCGTGATTTTGCCCTTACAACAGGAACTTAATATTCCATATTAATTTTCTATCTACACTGGAAGCGCAAATGAAACTCGGGTATACCATGTAGAAGCATCTGTTTCATTGACTTAACTGGTTTCGAGACCGCAGCGCCACAACGCGCTCTTATCTGTGCCTTCATGGCTTACATATTCTTTTCTTAAATTAATATTTCATTCATATGATTTTCTATTTTATTTCCATTTCCTCCTCTTATAACATATCACATATTTAGTGTAGAGTGTATCTAACTATTTTAGATTTTCTTTCAGTCTATAATTGCGTCGCGTCTTATCAATGTTGTGTTGCTCTTATCCAGGCCCTGTTAAAGAAGTACCGAGTACAGCGCTTTAGTGGCCGACCGGCAATTTATTTTTATTTTATTACACATTGTAACTTTAAGGCCATTTCATTCTACACTTTGTCGCCTTAACGTTAATGTACAGTCTTAACCAAGTATACTTACGATTGATAAAAACTACTCTGTGCTTAAACTATTCCACTTTTCAACTGTTCGTTTAAGTGAACAAGCCCTTAAGTTGATACTCTCTACTTTCAAAGCCTTTGACGTGTCTAATGAGGCCTTTATTAGGGCAATACAAATTCTCTAAAAAGCTATCTTGGTTTCTGATTTCTAAAGTTTTAAGTTGATCTACATCAGAGAGAGGACACTGGACCTGTTTTCTCTGAAATCCTTCAAAACCTCAACTTACCCAAACCTGTCCAAGTGCGGTCCTTTACAGGATTTTACAATTATCGAAGCAGCGTTAGTCAATATAATGTTGATACAGTATTAATGGCGAGAGGTTACTATAAGAAGTTAGAGCCTTTTAGCTTGGATCGAGAAATACATTTTAAAATGAATCTTGATACTTCAAAGATGTTATAGGTGTTAACCTCAGTGTAATAAAGTAAATTAAAAGATCTAGTGTAACCCCCAGAATTGTCAGTTTTAAAATATATGATTTAAGTAGAATCTCAAAAAACTATTTATAATTGAACACCATGGAATTTCACAATAATTTGATGTTCAGTTAAGTGATTTTATGTTATTATGTTTAAGATTATAGTTTGTCACAATCGGTAATCGATCAATATATTTAATCGTTAATGACCATAGACATAGATTATAACACAGGATTGAAACAAGAATATTTGATCATGGTGACCTTCTGAAACCACCGAAAGGTCAAGCAGGCATATGCCAAGGATAAGTAACCTCCGGCAAATAAGTCGTCGTTCTCTTGCGTCATTTGCGGGTACCATTACACTTTCATTTGATGTGGATGAAAAACAATAGCTTCGTTTTATGTTTTGCTAGAGGTAGTGATAAAATAATTTCTTTCCAATAAAGCGAGACTTTGTCCAATTAAATATAATTAAAGCCCATAACTTTAGTTCTTAATTAACGATTTTAAGCCTTTCGTCATTGTATATACCTATATTTAATGTGTAGTATATATATACTGAAATAATTTTGATTGTTAAATAAACAATTCCAAAAATATAATAATTGGGAAGTTTTTATTATCATAATATATAAACATTGTTAGAAACGGGATTCTAATTTTCTAAAATATTTTTAGCCTGTTTTTCAAGGGAAAGAGAGCGCCTTGGACTTTTAAAGGTATCAGTCAGGTCGTATCAACAAAATGATGGCTAATACTTTGCCCAAAAATAAATGTGACCGTTAATTATTAAATTTAATTTATTTCTGTTTTAATTAAGTATTTTTTATTACAGCAGCAATACAAATACATCAATGGCGAATAATTTCACCAATCTGGCTATCACTGTTCATAAGATACAGTCTGGTGGCAGACGGACAGATAGGTCCCATTGGTGCCCTAAAAAGGAAGAAAGACTACAGCGAGTAGTGGAAGGATGTTAAGTAGAGCGCGCTTGTTAGAACTTACCTCGGAGTAAGACTTCTCGATGGCCGAGCGCTTGATGGTGTAAGAGCGCAGGTCTTCCAGCAGATCGCACTCATGCTGATTCTTTGCATGGAGCTTGGCAATCTGCTCCGTATGCAGGTTCTTCAAGAACTTGGTGTAGTTACTCTGAAACAAAATAAGTGGATTAGACATTTCATGATTTGTTTACCCTCTGGGTGTTAAATATGTATCGATGTAAAGTATTTTATGTATGTAGTAAATTAGTTGTGTTAGCAACCATAATACTAACTAGAAATAGTTTACTATGGGGGGGGGCTATGGCGTGTGTGAAATGTGTCCTAATATTATACTCGAGACTTAGCGTCGCTAGTTCTCGGTTTTATAACTAAATTTAACAAAGAAAACAATTGACAGTTCGCTACTTAGAGCTTGCACTAAATCGTATTACTATTCTTCTTCGTAGTAGAAGTATGTAGATTAGTGGCCGAGCTCTGGTGTCCGAAGTAAAATCTAAGATACTTGTTAACCCACTTATGTACTTTCGCCACTTTATTTGTGTGTGAATTATAAATGAAATGGGTCACTCGTAAACGGCATTAATCTATTTATTTCTTATTGAACAAGTTAAGTTCAGTTGCTGAGTTCTAGAAACTTCTATAATGACGTGTATAAAAACTAAACCATTATTTAAAATTTTACAAAAATTATACATATTCCAAATTTCATTGCATGAAGTTCAAGAACAAAGTAGTTTCATACAACTGTTTTACCTCCTTTCACCCCGTTTCACCAGGGGTGGAATTTCCAAATATCCGTTCTTTACGCGTTTAAATACCAAAACAAATACACCTTCTAAATTTAACACTCCTAGGACAAGCCGTTTGGGCTCTGCGTTGCCAATAGATGAAATAATTTTACGACCTCGTTGGCGTAATGGTTACCATGCCGGACTGCCAATCAGAAGGTTCCGGGTTCGATTCCCGGCACGGCCAACATCTTTGTGCTGGACTAAATTTGTTGGCTGTTGGTCTGGTTGTAAATATGTATCTATATAAAATATGTTTGTATGTATATGTAGTATATTAGTTGTGTTAGCAATCATAACACGAACTAGAAATCGTTCAGTATGGGGTTAACCAGCCGTGTGTGCAATGTGACCAAAAAAAAAAAGAAAAAGAAGAATGGAACTGCTACTATATGCAATAATCAATCTTAGTCGATAATACCGTGGAATTGTTTCATTGACTACCGGTAGAGGCGCTGTAAGAGCCTAAGCCACAGATACATATACGGAGGATAGGATGATATTCGATCTAGTGTTGCTGCTGTAATATTTTAACCTATTTTTAGGGTGCTTATATAACGATTGATTCTATATTAGATCTATATAAGTGAAAAGATATTATATACTACTGTGCCCGGGGTGTTACCCACGCTAATCTTGGAAAGAAAGTAGCATATGTGTTAATCAAAGGTCTAACCTATCTTCGTAGTAAATATTAGTAGGATAATAAGAACAAACATAATTATTATATCCAGAATATTGTATTTCCTTCAATGTCTTCACAAAGTATATATTTACAAAATTAATAAAATCTTATTAATTTATTTTTTTATTTCGTATGACCCACACAGCATGTTCAAGATGGCCAAAATGGCAAGATCAAGCGTCTTAAAGAAATAGTAAATTAAGACAATAACATTACTGTCCCTTAAATAAATTAGTTTGTTGTAAATATTACGAGTTTTTTCTAGGGCTTTATTGGTAACCCTCGTGTAGAAAACCACCTCTGATAAGATATCGGTTATTTTTATGTGCCACTATTCGGCTCATTTTTCTACAGGACAAACGAAAACACTACGTATGCAATAATATTTTTCTGGGAATTTATACTTCCAAAAAGTGGCAACAAATATGTACATAAATCCATTTGAATTTGAGATTACACTGAGAATATTTTTACATCACACTGAGAATATCCCACATATTCGAAAACCTTTTTACACCAGAAAGGGATAGAAGTTTAATAGTTATGCCCTGCTCTGTAAACGTCAGTCGAGTCATACATACATAAATATGTATGTATGACTCGACTGAAGATATAAATTTACCACCTAGTATCTACTCTTTCTACGGCCTAAGCTCTTTGTTTGTGTCAAGATGGCGGCTCTTGTAAGCGAAGACGTATTTTCCCAAAACAAAAATTTTGTTATTAAACGTGGAACAAAGTGATAATAAAAGAGTGTTTGGTGAAAAGTGTTAGAGTTATATGCAGGACATGCAAGTTCCGAGCAAAATGTGAAAAAACCGTGGAGTTTGGACAACAACACTATACATTTTAGGTATTATAAATGTCGTTGAGTTTGGAACGTATTTCACAGGTTAGTGAAATTTTGACTTAACTTTATATTACATTTTTATGCACATAATTGAATTAAATAACGTATTTTATCAAAATAAATGTCTATTTAGCTGATATTATATTGATTGTCAATGTCTGATAGGTATTTACCCAAAATATTTTTTTTTAGGTTCATCATCATCATCACCATTATCATCCCGTAGCAGCTCACTGCTGAGCATAGGTCTCTCTTCTTGTACGCCAGTCATCTCGGTTTTGCGCTGCTCTCATCCATGTCCTGCCTGTAATGTTACACGGATGTCGTCGACCCAGCGTGTTAATGGTCGACCGCTGCTTCTTTTAGGAGGCCATCGTGAGGTTTTAGTCGGTAGTGATGCCCTTCTGGCATCGAGCCCAACATACCCCACCCACCTCCCAGGGCGTGATGGGCATACGTAAATGCATTTCCTCTCGTAAAAAAAAGGCTGACCACAAAAAAGAAGTCTATGGACTACTACTGATTATCAAAATATGATATTATGGAAACTGTCGAAGAGGAATACCTCATAATCAAGAAAAAAAACCTATTGAGATATTTATTGACCTATGTGAAACAAATGTGCAGTACCAAAAAAGGTATAGTAACCCAGCCGATCATTTCAAAAGATTTTAATACACGAAGGCTGATTTGATTGACTTACTGACTGTCTCCGGATGGAGAATTCAAATGGCTGATGAATTACCAACACCATGCCCCAAAATGTTTACACCTGAGGCTACTAAGTTTTGAGATACTTATTGTATTTTTTTTTAAATTCAATTAAAACAACTAAAAATAAACAAGTACGTTACACAATTGTTCTGGATTTTCATTAAATATTTTATGCTAACTTGATTTTCACGACATGGTCAAACGTGGGTGACCAAATCGTTTATCGTTTAATGATTTGGTCACCATTAGTAGGCCACTTCATGAAACGTGAAAACTTCACGAAATGCTCAACCATTTCATGAAATTATCAATTCAGCGATTTGGCCACGACATATCCTCGTATATGTGCGTAAGTTCAAGTGTAGGAACAGGTGAGCCTATATATTGTATCGGGCATACGAATCAAAAGGTTATTCGTGTCATGCCGCCTCATATCCTTGTATGTCGATCGAGGGGAGTGCTTCAGCTCGTCTAATATTTATACAACAAGAAGTATACTGCATATACAGAAATACAGAACTTTATTAGCCCTAAATAACATACGTTAAAGGCAAGTCATACTACAATAATTACTTAATACTTAAAAACATTAGTTAGATAAAATTAAATAAACTTACAAATTTCATTGAATAAATATTCTACCCCATTAAATACTACATACATTAGCACTTGTTTTCCATGTTTATTAAATTTAAAATACTACTGTTTACACATGAATAACGATTCTGCAAGCTCCATATTCATATATTCGCTTAAATTATAAAAGGAATTACTTTCACAAAAACTCTTTATTTTCTGTTTAAACATACTACTATTAAGATTTGTTATTTTCTCTGCCAGACAGCTCCTGATATACTTCAATAACTTCTTTGGTATATTATAGAGTTTTGCTTTAGTACTTGCACCTCTACGGACATAAAAAGAAAAGATAATCGCCAAGAACAAAATTTATTGGAACAACGTTGTCAAAATAATCACTTCAATTACTTCACAAAGTCATTTATATATATTACTTTTGTTTTTCATATTCAGAAAATCTGCCCTATATCATTAATAACGTCCAGTAAATAGATCTGCAACAAATTTCCCTTTTTGTGTAAACTATTTCAAACAAAATCGACTGGTTCGAAAATACAGTCTTATTCAAGAATCAAACATACAGACAGACGAAAGCTATGCTATATATGCCTCTGCATTAGTCTCTACTTTGCTTGTTTCGCTCGGTCAACTTACCGATTTTGAATGTTTATTCAGGTCGGGCCTTGCAAGCTAAATTAGACTCACTTCTCGTAGCCCGATTATATTCAAATTCGACGTAATCTTTTCGGTGACAATACAGTATAACATATGAACTTCTGAACTAAGTAAGTAAGATAAATAGTCCTTGAGTTTCCGCTCATTGTTCAAACTTGGTGAGTTCTATGGTGCTACATTCGAAGTTCTAATAACGCCAGAAAGTTATGCATAATTAATGCATTGTACTCAATACAGTTCTTTAGATTCTCTTAGTTTGACTGGCTGGCGCTTGACCACAACAACCCTAAGTGGATTTGCGGCTTAGGATAAAAAAACCGGCTCACTCTCGGTTTATAACATTAAGTGCTCAAAGCCTTTGGCTAAAACTGTCAACTTAAGCTTTTTCCATTTGCAAATCCCTCCAGCCTCACTTAGTGGCTTATTTCATCTCTTCTAGAAAATCTTTTCCTTTGCTTCATTTCAAACATAAATATTAATCATATTTTCCCTTTTATAAGATAGATAAAGTAATTGAATATAAATAATTTATCGATAAGATGCCGATTTAGTACTTAGTGACGATGTCAAAGGTAAAACGAGTTGATTTCTAAAAGGTAAGATGTAATAATTTGACGACCTCGTTGGCGTAAAGGTTATCATGCCGGTCTGCTAATCAGAAGGTTCCGGGTTCGATTCCCGGCCCGGTCAACATCTTTGTGCTTAACTAAATTTGTTGGCTGTGGGTCTGGGTGTTAAATATATATTTGTATATAATATGTATGTATGTATATGTAGTATATCAGTTGTGTTAGCAACCATAATACGAGCTAGAAATGGTTCAGTATGGGGCTAACCAGCCGTGTGTGAATGTGTCAAAAAAAAACTACAGCGTAATTGGAATTTTGTAACAAAATTACGTAACCCGCTGGACAATCAGATAAAGTCTACATGGTGTTTGATTTTTGGTCCCTAGTATATCTCATCGTTGTCTATGTAGTTATTCATTGATTAGCATTGCAGAATCAGCGTTCCAGATATTTATTTCCACACTCGCACATAGCGAGTTCATTTAAATAATAAAAACAATTGTGTCAGTGGAATTTTGATCACAAAATTACCAAGTCCGCTGGACAAACAAAGAAAGACGGCAGAGTGTTAAATTTGTTTCTAAAATCTCATCATTTCATTTCAAAGCGCGTGAGTATAAATTATTCATCGATTAGTTGCCGAATCAGTTTGGAGACAATGCCACAGCGCACAAAGCGAGTTCATTTCTAATAAAGCAAAATTCTAATATTTCCAGCGTTATTGAAATTTCTCTTTAATATTTCCAAGTCTTCTGGAGAATCAGACAGAAGTCTGCATATTGTTTGATTTCTTGGTCAAATATTCAATATTTAAATATCACTGATCCTTGTCTACGATGCCTTTCATGAGACTTAAAGGCAAAATGATAAGAGTAAAAATCTTGATTTTACAGTTTTTTACTATAAAAAGTAAACGGTAAAAAAATCGATATAGCTCAAAGTCCGTCTAAAGAAACACTCTAAAAATATCTAATTGTGGCATGGAAATTTTATATATTAGAATATATAAAATTTCCGTGTCACAATGTTAGTTACCGTACTCCTCCGAAACGGCTTGACCGATTTTTTACCGAATTTTATATG
Organism: Mellilla xanthometata; assembly: GCA_035578125.1. NCBI lineage: Eukaryota > Metazoa > Arthropoda > Insecta > Lepidoptera > Geometridae > Mellilla > Mellilla xanthometata. The sequence goes on from JAPUBQ010000003.1 coordinate 4,645,790, forward strand.
CGTATTCAGTGGGTCTGAGAATCGGTTACTATCTATTTCCATACCCCTAAGTGTTACGGCAAAACAACGTTTGCCGGATCAGCTAGTATAAGTATAAATATTTTTAGAGTGGGTCTTTAGACGGCTTTTAAGTTATTTTTCCATTTACCTTTTATAGCGAAAAACAGAGATATTTAGAATTTAGAATTTGTCCTTATCTTTACCTTAACATTTTGTTCAACTTTTTAATGAACGCTGCAATGTATGTTGACAGTTTGAGCTTTCGTGGCATATATACATAAATCACAATAGCAACCAAAAGGTTTGTGCACTCTTTTCTGCTTTTTTTCATAATAAATATGATATTCGAAGATAAATGCAAGATATGTCATCGACATGCACGGCCATATATCATATACAAACTGTCTATAATTCCTGTCTGTCAATCTGTCTGTTTGGTACAACGAAACTGCTCAACCGGTTTGAACGCGGTTTCCACAAGTGAATTACATATAATTAGGAGCGTTGACAAAACTTTGTTTCGTGAAAATCTGTTAAAAGTTATGGTCAGTTGAAAATTTACTTAAAGCAATGCTTCAAAACTTTTAAGCTGAGTTGAATGCGGTTTACATAAACATATTTAAGCTGTATGTGTGTGTGTTATGTGATAAATGCGAATATATTGGAGTATAAGTGTGTATGTTTGTTACTTGTTCACGCTCAAACGGCTAACTGATTTCGACGACATTTGGAACGGAGATAGTTTAAACTCTAAATTAACGCAAAGCTACTTTTAACCATGGAGGCAGGTGACACCTTGGGGCGCTGCTAGTTTAGAAAAAAGGATACGTCGCAGAAAAAATGACCATTTTTTAGAACTTTTTGAATTTGCTTGCAACGTATAAACATTAAAACAGAGATAATTTATACCCAATTATGTCAGGTTTTTATTCACATGATAGTAACTAATAGGATAGTTTTTTGGAAAATATATTTTGCAAGTAAAATATGTACTTTCTAAATATTCTTTTCCAATAAATAAGAGCCATTGTGTCAGTAGTACGATTGAGTTTTTCGTAGGTGACATAACATTGTAAACATAATTTTCACAAACAAGTAATATATAACGAAGGTATGGAAAATTACCTATCAGGTGTAATATTTTTTGTATACTCTGTTGCCGTCTAGTCAGTACCTACAGGGTACCTTGGGCAGGATTAAAACATAAGTCATAGAAATACTTATAAGACAGTAAAAATCGAGTGTCTACACATTATTTAAATTTATTTCATCTTTTTTTAATTTATTAACCTTATTTCAATTTATTGTCACCTTATTTAAATTTATTTTAATTTCTAACGTCATCCGCAGGGCTCTTTCTTCCGTCCACGTGCCGTCCATTCTTGAGCCGAACGGTATTGCTCGTGAAGATGGTAAGAGAGTGTGTGTTTTATAAGTAACATTTTAAATAGTTTAATAGTACCAATTAAATAAAAAGATTTCTAAGGTCAATTGTTACTTTTCATTTTGTTTTCCTTGATACAATGTAAATAAATAATATTAACATTATTTCCAAAAATCTGACAGAGGTCGATTAAAGACGAGTAACAAAGACCAAAAAATCATTTTATTAAGTTTTGTCTTTCTGTCTGTCTGGTAAGTTATAACATCGAAACTACTTAATGGATTTGAACGCGGATTTTGCAGGTGTATTATATAATATAATTAGGAATGATGCCAAAATCGGTTATCGGAAAATAAGGTCAAAATATTGATTTTACAGTTTTTTCGCTATGTAGCGCAAACGGTAAAAAATATCTTAAAAGCCGTCTGATGAACCACTCTAAGAATAATTATGCTTATTTTGGTACTTAACAGACTTATCAATATGAGAAAAACTGGATCAAAAAACTTAATTTTAGATTTTTGAACCAGTTTTAATTCTTATTCATAAGTCTGATTAGTACCAAAATAAATATAAATATTCTTGGAGTGGTTCTTTAGACGTTTGGTTTTGACGATATTTATCCGTTTACGATTTATGGAGAAAAATACTGTAAATTTGGGATTTTACCCTAATCATCGAGAAAGCCAGTTGAGCCAATTAAAAGCTTACTTCAAGGCCTACTTAAAATAGAATTGAATGCGAATTTAGAATGTTTTATTTATTGGTGAAAGTAAGCGGAAAAATATTACCTTTGTCTATATTTATAAATAGCGTAATAGACGATATTTAAGCGTTGTGCTTGTATTGTTTATTAATTGTCAGATCTACTGTCAGTTTAGAAATTTTAATCAATTTTTTATATTAAAATCTTTAATAATATTTACAAAACATCCGTGTGGTTATATTGACATGTAAGTTTGTATATTTGATGCAGTCAATAATTATTTCAAATTGTATTGTATAAAAATATATATACAACGTGTATTTCACTCTGAATAGACCACATAAATTAAGTCACGAAAAAATAGGCCAGTTGGTGTTCATAGCACTCACACTTGGCAACGCAACGGAACTTCTCGTAACCCAGCTACGACGCGCTACGAAGTGTACCGCTTCATGATTACATTGCGATACATACAATCGAGTTCATTAATAGTTACAAAGCAAATAACAGAAACAATACAACGTATGTACAGCATAACCCTACAGCCGCGTAATCTCGAAGTCGACACAATAACAATGGCACAAAGGGACGATTCTCAAACAAAACTCCTACGGGACTTTCATAATACGATTTGCGGCGATTCGTTAGCCTTAAAGGCGTTCTTTCACACCACAAGTCAGGCGTTCTTTCAATAAAAATACTTATTGCAAAATACTTAAAGCACGAGTCATACAACAATCGGCACAAGCCAAAACCTGACCGAGCTTCTATTGTTTTAACGTCCAGTCATAGACGCTGTGGTTTGTGGACCCGAGAGTGATTTGTGGTTAGAGGAGAGGTGAGCGTGTGTATCATGCAGCCGCGCCACTGACCCGTTTACCTCGTTATATAATTTTGGTATAACAACAAGACGAGCACGCGTGCTGGTAGTTGACTTGAGAGGTCCGTGACCGGGAGTTATTTTAGGAGATCGGCTGTGAGGAGGAAGGGACTTGGGGTAGTTCACTTACCTTCCTCGGCGGGGGCTGCATGGTTGCAGAAGCGCGGTAGAAGCGCGCGACGCGACCGACTCAAATCGATGGAGTCGTGAACTCGAATGCCGCCCTGTGTGTTAGACCGCTCTCTACTGCTGTCTGCTACGCGCATGCGTCGTAAAGCACTCTACTAATGCCACCACCGGGCTACACTCTCCCCTTCCAATATAAGGGAGAGATGAGAATAAAAAAAGTACAGCGGCACCTGTCAAAATTCATGCTCGGTGCATATAATATATTTTGATTAAATTTTATCATTAATGCTGATTTTTCGACGATTTGATTTTTAAACTAAGTTTATTATGCTCATTATCATTTATGATTTATTATCGTAACGTTAACATTTTGAGAGTGAGAGTGTGTTTGATACTCTGTGGGAAATTATAGATATCGTATGAAATGGCTTAAAAAAATAACACATAGGCTTCTCCGCGGGGCATAGCTAGTATGTAATGTAAATATTATTCATTTTAATGGTTACGAGGGTATTTTAAATTACAAATGTATGTATTTTAAGTATTTGTGTGAATTTATTGGCCCGTGTTAAATTTGGACATTTTCCTTATTTTTCTCAGTAGAAGATTTGAATCTCTTTAAAAGTTTTCTTCAAATATGTTTTTGCGAAGTTGTTTGTCAAGCTTTTCTAAAAACAGATGGGGCCTATATATGTATACATAGGTAGGGTCATCCTAAGTGACATCCACGAGCACGAGCCGACATTTCGTACCTACGTAAGCTGCTTAGTGACAAAACACGTTTAGGCGATATAAAGATGATGGATTGTGACCAAAACGCTACCGCACGGGACTCTGAACCCGACACAGTAAAATAATGTTATTATGAACAAATTATTGTATCGCCTGGAACAAAGCTAACTTAGGTCTTCTGACGCGATCACCGAAGTATCACATAATATCATAAGCAGGCCAGTATCCGTTCCTACTGCTGAGACTCGGGGCCTTCTCTCGCGAGAAGAGTGATATAGGCCGTAATCCACCACACTGACCAAGTGCGGGTTGGTGGATGTCACACGTCTTCGGATATTACAGTGCTCAAACATGCCGGTTTCCACACGATGTTTTCCTTCACCGCAATGCGAGTGCAAATCCACACATAACATGAAAAACATGTCATTGGTATAGGGCCGGAATGGAACCAGTGATTGTCTGATGAAAAAACAGACGTTATTACCACGGAGTCACAATCGCTTTTTTTTAAATATATTTACACACAAGGTATCACTGAATTCGTCCGTGAACTTCTGAGATCTCCTATTTGATTATACGCACCTTAGAGGAGGAACAATAAACTGATTTATTTAGTCACCGCGAAAACTATTGAAAAAATAAAAAATAAAGCACTTGGTCATTTTTTAAATGCTTTTACTACTAATTTTGCAAAATAGCTATTATTTTGATCTTTTTTCTTTATTGGAAGAAGAATTTTAAGTTTTCAAATTCTCAATTGTTAGTTAGAAGGTGTCAGAAGTTGACAGACGTAATTTAATATATTTTTTCATTCGTTTATTTCAGAATATTCGACAATCTTCGGATAGGTGGCTAAAAAGAGTAAATTGTAATTTTAAAGAATGTATTTCATAAGTCACACGGTAGGTTTTCATAGATGCGTTAAGATTCAATAGGTGCATATACAGTGTAAGCTCTATTATAACGACACTGAAAGGACTGTGCATTTTATGGCTTTACAGAGAGTGCTCGTTAAATGGAAAGAATGTATCATTGTATGGAATACAAGCTTACCAACTAAAGCCAATTGATTTCGACGCTTTAGAGAGTTTGTCGTCAAATCGATTTTGTCATATTTTGATAAGCGCTCCAGTCACACGAAAGATCTTTGAAGCAAATTTTTTTGTGTACACTAAAATGTATCAATTTGTCTCCAAAACTTCGATTATGATGCGGTTTTCAATACCTCGTGAGTTTGTAGCTGTATGGGCTTTTATATTTAGTAGCTGTATGGGCTTAAAAAATGTCACAATGACATATCGCCGGGGGGTACCGCAGTAATTTTTTTTCACACACGGCTGGTTTACTCCATACTTAACCATTTCTAGTACGTATTATGGTGGTGACACAACTAATATACTATATATACATACATATATATTTTATTTAAATACATATTTGACACCCAGATCCACAGCCAACAAATTTAGTTCAGCACAAAGACGTTGGCCGTGCCGGGAATCGAACCCGGAACCTTCTTGGCAGTCCGGCATGGTAACCATTACGCCAACGAGGTATTCAACATTGGTAACTGGCCGACTGGCCACTTGACATTGACTCAAATTTCGCTTTTAGACGCCGTAATTTTAAACCAGTCTCAACGGCAACAAGTGATCAATATAATTTTTTTTTAGTTATTGTTTTTTAATTGCGGGATTGGTGGTGGGTCGTCAGTATTCGGAAAATCACAGGCAAGACATAGATGAGCACAGCACAAAACCGGGATGACTGACGTACTCGAAGAGAGACCTATGCTCAGCAGTGGGCGATTACCGGCTGATAATTGCAAATACAAAATGATAATGATGATGATGAACTGGCCAATTAAATGATATTTGTCAGAAAGGTTATAGGTACCACATTAATCTATCATCAATCATCTAAAAATATTTTCCTAATATGATTAGAAAGAACACATTTATTACAGACACAGAAGACACATACATATACATTATTACAAATTACATAAAACAAACATGAAAAAAAGTAGAAAGACAACAAACATAGTTTGTGATTAATATTGTTGTGGCATGAAATGCTCATATACTTAGGTAATTACAAACTATGTTCCAAAAATTTGATCGTGGGTCTGTTGTTTAATACTGGTATAATAACAAGAATAAATAAAAAACTTAGAAAACTGCATAATACCAAACACGAAAGAAAGAAGTCATTTTCGATTTGAAAACAAGACGACCTCGTTGGCGTAAAGGTTACCATACCGGAATCCCAATCAGAAGGTTCCGGGTTCGATTCCCGGCCCGGCCAACATCTTTGTGCTTAACTAAATTTGTTGGCTGTGGGTCTGGGTGTTAAATATGTATCTATATAAAATATGTATGTACTATATGTAGTATATCAGTTGAGTTAGCTGTCACCATAACACGAACTAGAAATGGTTCAGTATGGGGTTAACCAGCCGTGAGTGAAATGTGTCCTAATATTTATTTATTGAAGGCTTTTTTATGATACCAATTTTGAAGGGACTTGAGAAAAATATGTCATCTGCGACGGCACCCATCTTGGACTGATTTTCCTTGTTAAAAACACCATAATATCTAATCATTTAAACAAATTAAATTAAATTCAAATACGTCGACCCGTACGGGTGCTACGATGCTACACGCCAAACTTATAACAGCCCGTTGGTTAGAAAGTGAATGAATGAATGAATGAAATTTATTGTCTATGAAAACTAGGTATAAACATCGGTGTTATATTAAACGTCATAAAAAGCAAAACTTATTTTTAACTTAATTTATTATTATTCTGCTAGTTTCTAGCCAAAGGGTTTATAGCCAACAGCCAGTAAAAAATTTGATATTTACAGTCCATAGGTACCAGAATAACATAAATAGATAGGTACTTACAAGAACCTTAACTCTTCGGTGCGGAGTAACGTGGTCTCTTGTGTCAAACATTGTGACCTTAATTCACATATCTCTAATACATTTTAAACACTAAAATATATCATACGTCATACGTTCTTATAGTGTTCTCAAAATTATCGTTCACAAGATTATATAGACACTGGTTAAGAAGACACAACACATTTTATGTTTTCTTCTGCCAGGACTTATGTGTAATGCGAGTAGTCTTGTCCTTCAACGAAATTTATGTTGGGAGACGAGGGATTTTCAGCTACCACTAGTGACAAAATCTTCGCTTTCGGCTTGAGTCTATCAGTGTCTTCTTTACGCAGATTATCTCTTGCTTAAGATTTGAATATTCTTCTGACGATGCCTTATGCTTGTGATGATTGGCGCTCTCTATGTGCCGGTCAACTGAGTCGAGAAATTGCTCACAACTAAACCTTTAATTACTCATATTTAATGTTTTAAACATTTAAGACCACCTTTAAAAAAACTATATACGTATTTTTTAAATTACACAGTTATTATGGTACTTAGTTTTTGTTAAGAATCTCTAACAGTGACCAGAACACCTCACTTTACGGTTAGAAAACTGAACACATGTAGTTTTAGAGACTAGATTTTAGCTACACAACACAAAAAACAAAAAATATGTAAGTACGCGTTTCCGATGACAACATAGTAATATAACGTAATGTAATATTAGCATTGGCATATGTTGTAAGATAAAGTATCGGTAATGTATTGTTAATTATATCGCCTCGATAAGGTGATCAATCGCGTAAACAGTTTTGTTCTGATAAGTCTATTGAGTAGGTACAAAATAAATTGATATAATACAGTGTACTGAAACCATTATCGCTCAAGGACCACGATGACTGAATAAAACCAAAACGTATCTTTGAACACTATTCCTTTTTAGGGTTCCATGCCTAAAAGGTAAAAAGGACCCTATTACTAAGCCTCCGCTGTCTGCCTGTCTCCCAGCTGTATCTCAGAAACCGTAGTAGCTAGAAAGCTGAAACTTTTACAAGATATGTATTTCTTTTGGCGCTATAACAACAAATACTAAAAATAAAAATATATATGTATATTAAAGGGGGGTCCTCATACAATAAATGTGTATTATTCGTATTTTTTGCGTTACATCAATAACGGTAGCTGCTAGACACTTAAAATACACAAAAGTATATTAACTATCAAATTAAATAATAAAATTTAAATGAAATAAATATCTAAGGATATATCCCATACAACAAACATATTTTTAAGTCAGTTTAACTCGATGTTTATAACGATACTAGCTGACCCCGCAAACGCTGTTTTGCCTTACAAAATAGATAGTAGCCGATTCTCAGACCTACTGAATACGCATATAAAATAAGATAAAAATAGGTCAAGCCGTTTCGTAACTAACATTGTGAAGTAGACATTTTATATATAAGATTTGGTAGACCTTCTATACATTCACAGAATATTGAATTATGTAATAAATTAAAAAATAAAATACATATAGCATACATACATACATGATAATAAAATTAAGAAAATTATAATTGAAGGGGGGCTCCCCCATACATACAACAATGACACGGAACCCTTCATATTTTTAAAACAGATGTATAGATATAATGTGGCGCTTATTAAAACAATTGGACAGATGTAAAACTCACTCACGCTCATAGGGTTCCGTACAATCGGCAGATTAGTCGACGAGGCATTGTAGCATTCCTTACAAAAACGTGGCACACCTGTTTTGTCCCAACTCTTTCTACCAATTTTCACGTTCGCACATAATGTATTTACCTCTTGGCCCCCGCACTTTGTGAAATGACGATGGAGGGATAAAAGATAGATGGTAAATAGATAGAGTTTCAAACAAAAAGATTCAATTTTTACACGCTTTAGCTTTTTATATTAGCTTCACCTGTATGTTTGTTTGTAACCGACTTCTTTGGGCGCGATTTTGACCCACTTTAAACGGCCAGATTTCGTTGAAACTTTGTAGATTTATTGAGGACCGATGACAATATACTAATTTGATGAAATGATTACATTTTTTTGTATTTTTGTTTGTTTGTAACCGACTTCTTTGGGCGCGATTTTGACCCACTTAAAACGGCCAGATAAACGTGTTTTTTAGTTTTTTTAACTGCTATTATTATTATTATAAGAGAACTAGAAGATTTTGTAACCGTTATTGATATATAGCAAAAGAATACGAAGTAATTGGCCAAATGCGAGGCGTGCTCGCGCATAAGAAGCACCGTACGTCTACCATTAAAAATATGGCAAAAACACGTTTTTTTGAATGGAAGCCCCTAAATATGAACTTAATTTTATAATTTACTTTCAAAGTAAAATTTGCTTATTTATTGACATGGTATACATTCTCTGATGTATGTCACGATATACAATAAAAAAGTGACAAAATGTTCGAAGTTAATATTACATAATAAAATATTCTATAGACATGTAGAGGGTCTACCAAATGTCATTATAAATATAGAGTAAAAAATACTTGAAAATTACGCATATTGTATGGGAATTTTTAATTAAATAATGTATTATATGAAAAGTGATGTTATGTTTATACATTATTATTCTGTGAATATTTTTAAGCGTCAAACTGCTACTGGTACTACCGTTATAAATATAGAAAAATATAACATTTTTGTTGTATGGGGACCGTTTAAATTTTAATTGTGAACACAATTTGTGAGTATTTCAGTTTCTAGTTATCACGGTTTCTGAAATTCAGCCTGGTCACAGACAGACAGCGGAGGCTTAGTACGGCAGTAATAGGGTGCCGTTTTTACCCTATACGTACGGAATCCTAAAAAAAAAAGTAAGGTGTATAATGCGGCAAGCCTGATGGGCACGTTTGGGCGGTTTTTATTTTGTTTTTATTATTTTTTTAATTTACTAAATTTTCGTTTTTTCTAAGCTTTGTGAATATTATTCTTAAGTCCTGTAAAATACATCTATAATTTAGGAGTATATACACATTTTGATTATGATTACCGTTTAGTAATTTATGATTAGTAGATCTTAAAGACAGCCTGGAATACTCCAGTAAGCGTGTTAGAAATCTAACAATACGAGTACTGTTCATTGAATCAGAAATTCTTTGATCGCATTCGTTTTCTTTTCCACTGAGTTTGCCTACTAGATAAGTATTTAAAAGTAGAAGCGGAGTCTAAGCTTCGTGGGAATAATCATGTGATCTCGGTCTCGTCTTGAAGGTTTTTATTTTTTTTATACAAACTACGTTTTCATGTACTCAGATATAAATTTAATATTTCTAACCATATTTGGAAAAAGATGTTTTTTTTTTTTAGTTTGTTACCTCGTAACTCATTTTTATCAAAAGTTGATCCTAATTATAAAATTCACGAACGCACACTTTCAAATGTTATTGAAATCTATGTATTATCTATTAAATTGAAGTCAATTAGTAAATGTACGACAATAACCTCTGACGCAAAAACAAGTGTAATTTTTTATTTGCACTTGTTAATTGTTCACTTGCCTGTATTTATGAGTTATGTAAGAGTTTGAGATACATTTTTCTTAACACGTATTTGAGTCACAAAAACTATACTGATAATAATATTTTAAAAAAACTTTCTTTGTTTACTACTCTCCACATATGTATGTTTGAACGATTAAGATTGCGATATATATATCAGTATAGTAATTCGAATTTTATTTGTTAATAGCATGTCGCATCTATATTTAATGTCAAGTAAACTACTTTAATGAACTCATTATTCGGAATCTTACTACCTAGTTCAATATTTTTTTTAAATAGTTTATTTCTTACTTACTTTTTATAATATTAATAATTGAAATAGACAATTAAAGCGCAGAGTAATTTCTTAAGATAGCATTGTGCCAGTTCACGCTATCAATCGCAGCAATTATTTTTATTACTCTCTGAAAATGACCTTATATACCTATAAGTTGGCACACTCTTATCAGACGTAAACAACTCGCCCCTCATAGCAAAATTGTCGGACAGATCCGCATCGACAGGTGACGCTTTTTCTGTCTTCGGTGCTAGGTTAGTGTATAAATGGTCAAGGCAAGACCTAGTCCCATTATCCTTACATACTCTAGTATAAAAATCAACCTCATTCACCATGCCATGGGCCGACATAAAATAATTTTCTGAAATTTGAAACTATAGTACCCAAATAGTCAACGTTAAAATCACCATAGATGATGATAATAAAATTAGCAGACAAATTCTGCGCTTCAAAATAACAAATACCGACGTAGACCAAAAGTCTGCGCAGTTGATATGGTAATAAATGGGGCATATCTGCTGGATGACAGGTGTTGGGCAAAGGTCTTCAGAACTTGGATGCAGAACCTTTGGTATGGACCTAGACAAAGGTGGCGTCATGATCTGAACAAACTTATTATAAACTGAGCAACCAAATCTGGAGTCCGGGCTATCTGGTAAGAGAAAAAAAAGGCTTTTGCCTTGTAGTGGGACACAATAGGCTGAAATAATACTAATAAACCAAATATAATATAACACGACTAAGTCTAGTTTATTTACATCGCGGTAACCATAATATTTCAAGCACCAACACTGAAAAAATAACATAGTACTCAAACCTGACCATTGAAATAAAATCACAATAAACCGAATCGAGTAAACCAAATATAAACGTTCTTATCATCATCTCATTTACTGGTATGATACCACTCATACTCACACATACTCATTGCAAACAAACAGATGTTAGGAATATACTAATTTACATCCATTCTAATACAAGGCAGTCATTTTGAACACCTGTAGGATAATCCGCAAATGTCGACTGACCTAAATTTTCTCAAGCTAAAGTGAAAACAATAACTATTTCTTTCTATGTGCTTGTTTTTAGAAAAATATACACCATATTTGTTATGTAGAGAGAAAGGGAAATGATAGATATACTTCAATTAGCCATTTTGGACACCTGTAGAATAGTCCGCAAGTGTCGACTGATCAAAATTTCCTGATTTATGTAGTTCCTCAAGCAAAAGAAAAATTTAAAAATAGGCACCATGTTTGTACAGAGAGAGTATTTCCTGATTGTTGCTGGTAAACATCGAAAACAACCGTATGGTACTCACTCTTTTTTTGAAGATCCCGAAGTAACAGTGGCTCATTTTTCCCCGAAGTATTTTTCACAAAAAATCAAGAAACAACCTGTAGCAAAAACGTCTCAATGAAATATAACTTCACACTTCACAAATCATATTTAGCAAAAGCTTCTTTGTTAAATATTATGATTGGCAGAATTAGGTCACTTTTAATTCGGCAAACACTTCGTTACACTAGTACTTAAATTACAATGTTTAATTTGAGAATGTATTATTTGTCAAATTATTAATATTAATTAATATTATTTACGCAAAAACTCCTCACTCCGTTAGGTCGTTACCGCGAGAGCTCACCGCACGAACTGAGCGAGCGTAGGGAGTGCGCATCGGTATCGGTCGGCGAAACGCAAAATATCGTCTGTCACAAACATCAAGTTGGATCTGTGCGATACAACGAGCTACGAAGAAATCTCGCAAACGATTGTAAAAGTAGCGTTCACGAAACGACTTATAAGTTGTAATGAAAGTTATGTGAAATTGAGTGTCTGAAACGTTATTTTTGACCCCGTCGCAAGACCACGACGTGAAGGTGTGTGTGTATATGTATGTTTGTGTTGATTTAGTTTTTTTTTTTAAGTTGCGTTAGTGCGCTTTAGGGAGTTTCAGAAATATTAGCTAACCCGATGTAACCAAATATACGACGAGTTTGAAAAATTCTCAATACATGTAACATAATTACTTAAACTTATAATTAATAATATTATAAAGCTAAGTTTGTTTGTTTGTTTGAACGCGCTTATCTCAGGAACTGTTGCGAATTGATTTTTTTTCGTGATAAATAGACTATTTATCGGGGAAGGTTTAAGGTTATAAGGTTATATAACATCGCGCTGTGACTAATTAGAGCGAAGAAGCAATGGAAAATTTGGAAAAATGGGGAAAATTATTCATCTTTGAGGGCTTCCGTTGCATGCGCTGCGAAAACGGTTCAAGATATCAATAAAATAAGTATGAAAGAATTATTTATCTTGAAATGATCTTACAAAATGTCCGGGGCAGTATAATTATATCTTTTAAGATAAACTCACTAGAACCGTTTTTATGGTAATCAAATTTGGTCGAAATTAATATATTGTTACCAATTATTTGTAAAAATTGTATATACATAATAATATTAAACTTTATCCAAATAAATGTGTTGTTGATTAAAAGTATTTAATTTTAAACGAAAAAGTTTTTTGACATCACTTAATTCCGTTGAACATCTAAGAAGATATTATAATTTTAAAAGAACACCGATATAAAATTCATACGCGCTACGTGACGCAAAACATGACGCTGTGCATTCATCTATAGGCAACGCAAAGCCCAAACGGCTAGACCTAGGGGTACGAAATTTGGAGGGTGTATTTATTTTAGTATGTAGACGTGTACTAAGAAAGGATTTTGGAAATAAAAATTTTGGAAGTAAAAAAGTTTGTATTTGAATTTCTAACGATGAAATTTGGTATAAAAATTTAAAAATAATGGTATTATTATTTTTTTGCCGGGGATGAACTAAGGGCTTGTAATGGGGTGAAAGTTTGTGTTGAAAGTTATTTATTTTCAAGACTTTATTGAAAGTTATAATGGTAGTAGTTTATTAAAAAATAAAATTATGAAAACGTTCGCCAGTATTGCGTTAAGGGGGATCCCATTGGAGTTGAACGTTTTAACTACATAGTTAAATTGTTATTTAAGTATGTAGTAGATGTATGTAGATCACTTAGTGGTTAGAGTATATTTTTAGTCGACATTGATATACGAGTAAAAACTAAAAAACAGCCAGTCAGTGCAGTTGTTGTTCGATGTATAGTATGGTCGTGTCGTAACGTATTCTAATTGCTTAAATTAAAATAATGCCCTGGAGAAAACAGTCCAATTTGTCTCGCATAGTTCCACGATAGCTAAAATCCGAGGTAAATTAGATCTCAGGAATCGAATGCGGAATGACAGATGTGACTGTGTCTGATATCTTGACAATGTAATGTTTATATAAAATTGCACGGGAATAGGATACTCTAGAATTATTTGAGTCTATTACAGGCCTGGATAAATGTGGTTTGTTCAGGTTACGCGAAAAGCAACCAACACGCGGGTGGAGCCACGGGCAACTGCTAGTAACTACATATCATTCAAAAACGTAGTTCTAATTTTGAAAATTGGATGTTTGTGAGAAGACAGCACATTGACAGATATTTATGCCTGAGATATAAAAGTCGAAGTTGGCGTAAAACAGCTTTGTGGTTTCAGCTGTTATTGGGCCGATTTAACACATCCATCGCCCGTATTTTTTTCAGACATGCCGCATCCATTTTTTCCTGTTACCCGGGAGCTCTCGAGAATCTTCAACTTTCTACGCAATACGTTAGATGTCATTTTTATAAATCGGTAACGAAACGCTAAGTGGGCGGCAATATCATCGATCAGTGAGTGCCCTAGCGGTACAAAGGCAAAAACAGTTGTGGCGGGAGGAAAAACGTTTTAATATTGTGATTACGATAAACAACGTTGTTATTGTTTTTCGTTTAGTTTTATAAGCATTGTCATCATTCGCGAACGTGCTTAAAGTTATAAAACCTTTCACTGAATTAAATTTACATGCGACATGCTTCAATCACGGCATGCCTGTGCAGACGTTTTCCACAGGTGGGTACCAAAGAAGATCGCACACTCATTCAGCTAAGTACACACATTTTATCAGCTTTAAAGTTTTACGAAGCTTTATTGTTTTTAATTAAAATGATTTACATACTCTAAATCGTTTACATCGCATCACATATTTTCTTCACAGCGTGTTTTTAACTTAGCATGTGCATCTTGTTTCATTTAGTCTTGGTGCGTACAATTCAACTTCAATGTATAATTGAAGATGAATTTTAATACTGGTACAAATCAATGTTGTTATTTGCTAGTGATTAAACCAGGAGACTATTTACTCATATTGTTACAAAGTTTGAAGTTATTTTCAAATATGTTTCGCCACATAATTTTTCTTAGCGTAATATGTTTGCGGCTAGATTCTCAACGGTGTTGATTACATACATTTTATAATTATTAACTTGTTCATATTCTTCAAAGCGTTAAAACTAAGAGTTACGAAACCCGGTACAAGTAATATTAATTTTGATCTAAAAACTTTATTTACTCATCAATAAATACATATATAAATTAGCATTTTTAAATTAACAAATATTAAAGTTTATTTTTAGTGAATGAAACAACTAAAGTGGAGTTATTCTCTTCTTTTACAGTAAAGCAAGAAATATATAGAAGAAAGAAATTTTGGACAAACTCATGACGACGTTGAAAACACATACGATAACTTTTTTTTTTTTTCACACACGGCTGGTTAGCCCCATACTGAACCATTTCTAGCTCGTATGATGGTTGCTAACACAACTGATATACTACATATACATAGGTACATACATATTATATATAAATACATATTTAACACCCAGACCCACAGCCAACAAATTTAGTTAAGCACAAAGATGTTGACCGGGCCGGGAATCGAACCCGGAACCTTCTGATTAGCAGACTGGCATGGGTAACCTTTACGCTAACGAGGTCGTCAAAACTGCAGACTCTTGGTGAGTTGGCACTTACCCTAGTCAATATCTATCCAAGAAAATTACTGGTTCCCGTGGGATGCGCATCAAACTCCATATAATGTCACTCGATTTAACGATAAACTCTCTAAAGCGTCGAAATCAATTGGCTTTAGTTGGTTTAGCCTGTGTTTCCATAAAATGATACTTTCTCTCAATTTAACAACTACTCTCTATAACGCCATAAAATGCACAGTCCCTTCAGTGTCGTTATACAGAGTTAACACTATATTAATAAACATGGCTTAAAGAGAGAATACTATAATCCGAATACATATACTCTCTGATTAAATTATAATCTTAGGAGCCATGTAGTGGACTGCTTACCCATATATTATTATGTTTTGAAGTGAGTAATAGTGTCAAGCTTCAAATCTTCATAGCACCAAAGCAAGAAAAACCCTCAAAAATCTGTGAATGCGATTATTAATTTGTAGACCAATTAAATGTGTAACAATTAAAAGCGTAGGTACATTTGGAAGAAAAATAATATATCTTTATTTGATTCGTTTAAATAGCGTGTAGTTCCTATAATTTACGCTTAGCGCCACTAATTTCAGTTTTTAAAAGTGTCTATTTCGAAATAGTGATAATGATTCCTAACAACAGTAAAAACATATCTTGATTACACAGGCATCGGAATTATAATGATGAGCACACCTTCGTTTAATTTGAGTATAATAGCGCCATCTATTGACGGGCAGCGAATCTTTTTCTTAAGTCAGCGATCCGAATACTTACCATTATTATTAGAGTTTGTTTTACGGGAGCCCTCAATAGGTATAAAATTTATTCTGTTTTTAGTATTTGTTGTTATAGCAGCAACAGTAAGCCGAGTGCAAGTTTTGTCGTATGCCTGACGCGCTCGACGAAAACCGCGTTCGCACATGATTTGTATGAAAAAAATAGGGCGCCACCTAGCGGCGCAAAAAGTTTCAAAAACGCGCCGCTAGGTGGCGCCCTATTTTTTTCTTCTTACTAGCCGATCCGACAGATAAACAGACATTGTCATAATTCATTAGAGTTGGTATAAAAATTAAAAAGTGTGCTTTTCTGTCAAGGACCTTCTCATGAAAATAACAAACACAACAAAACTAGTGAAATCGTTCCAGCCGTTCACGTGAGATGGCGTGACCAAGAGATTAGAGAGATTCATTTTAAAATATACTAGTACCTGGTTGACCGAGCTTTGCTCGGTATATTATTATTATTTAAGATATATGACATTTTCTAAAAATTATTCCTAGCCAGATCGATTTATCGCCCCTGAGACCCCCTATATAAATTTTCATGAAAATCGTTGGAGCCGATTCCGAGATACCAATTATATATTTATATCCCTATATACAAGAAATTGTGAAGGAGGATATGAATGAGAAGGGAGTGAATGTGGAGATGACGGCTGATAAAGTGACGTGGAAGAGAAAAACAGGCTGTGCCGACCCCACCTAGTGGGAAATGGTAAAGGAGAAGATCCCTATATACAAGAATTGCTCGTTTAAAGGTATAAGATAAGATAAATAGCACGGGCTCTTAAATAATCTGAGTAGTAAAGAGAAACAAAATATAGCCTATGTTACTCAGGGATAATGTAGCTTCCCAACGGTGAAAGAATTTTTCTAATCAGTGCAGTACTTACGGAATCTATGCGCGTCAAACAATTATAAAACTTTTCCTCTTTATAATATTGGTATAGATAGATGTGAAAATTTCAACTGCCTTAGTATCACGATTTATGAGTTACAGCTTGGTGACAGATGGACGGACAGCGAAGAGTCAGTAATAGGGTAAAGAGCACAAGGCCATGTTCAAAACAGCACTCTAAGTGAATTTTCGTATACTCTGATGCTTGTGCAGCAGTGATTGTCCTACCTACAGGAACTTAGGAATTGGAACTTACAACCAAAAGGAGCCGATCCAAATCAAACCATGTTTGTTTTTCATTCGCTTTATTGAATGTTTACACATTACAGATCGGATCAAAACAACATCTACATAGACCGAACAACGCCAACTGTTAGCCGGCGGAGCGGCGTAGAGCGGAACGAGGGTAGAGCAAGCGTGCCGCGAGCAGAGAGGCCCGGATCGCTCATACCCTGCCGTCGCTACGCCACTCCCCGTCTAAGGTAAGAAAAAATAAAAACAAAAGAAATCATTAATTTTATCTAAAAAATTTATTAATGAACGAGGCGACTATGTGCACATTGAAAACACTTGTTATTGTACAATATTTACAATTCCGCGATGGAGGGGGCCGGCTGCCGTCGGAGCCGCCCCCCTCGCCTAGCCACAAGCGCCTACTATACCTACTTACTGTACAATAGTTCAAGCCGTTTGTACAATATACGCTTAAACATCGTAGGTAATCTAACCGTCTAGTTTAGGACAATGGAATCTTAAAACTTATACGAGTAATGGTATAAGATGTTAATATCTTAAAGCTAACACATAAAATTGTTTTTATCCGCTAGAGCATAAATAATTTATATGTAATGTTTTGTCCTTAAAATAATGACTGGTAGTCGAGTGTCAGCCGTGGCTCTACAAGCAGAGAGCGCGTCGCGTCGGACCGGCCGCGCCGCTCTGCGCCTACTCTATACGATACGATACACCGTCTCTCACACTACCCACAAATTAAATAATCAATATAAAAATCAAGCGCTTAAAGCACGAAAATATACACGTAATCAACACGAATATAAACTCATTATGACAAGTTTTTAAAAAATACCCTATTATAGTTGCGATTAAAAACGAAATAAAGCATGCATATTTACAGTCATTATTTTAATTCCCTGCAATCGGAATCTCACATACCAATTATTATTAATTATTATACACAATATAATTATAAATTTAAATAAACAAATCACAGTAACAAGGTAATGATCGACACATTATTATGTTAGAATGTGATGTATTAGAGTAGAAAAATTGTGTTGGCGGGAGCGTTGTTCTGGCAACGATCACACGGGCTGGAGCCGCGCCACGCTGTGACAAGGACCAGCGTCTGCCGGCGGCAGCGGCCACACCGCTCCCGTTACAACGTATCATGCAAGCTCCACAATGTTACCACACTTAGTCACGTCTTTAGCATTGCCGGCCAAAGACATTGCAAAGTAACATTATATCTCAATTACACATTTCAAGTTCATATCTCGGTGCGTTTTCTGACTAAGGCTTACTAGTTACTTGTGATAACGTGTGGATATAATAAACCGCCACTGTTACAATGTACAATTTGATTTATCTTGCTTAGCAACGCGCTAAGATAAGTACTTGCAGAATTGACTTATAACGTTACTACAAACTCCCGTGTTAACAGTCTATTACTATATGAATAACATTAAAATACCGCTTAGAATGCTGATTCTACAAACACGTATGGAAACATTTGGAACCTTTTAAAACGAGTACACTTTGGAGCATAGAACATGTAAAATATTGTAACATGAAAACCGTTATTCATAAAAATCTAAATATACTATGCACTCCCTTGAGCGTTACAGTGTATATTATTCTTAGCTTTACATGTACACATTTTTTTTTGTTGCAATAGATATATACTACATTACGAATAAATAATTAAAATGAATGAAAGTTTCTGTAAACGCTAAGAATGCGACGATGAGAAACATACTACAGTTATACTAGTATGTACTCATAGGCCCTATGTCTAGATATATTGTGTAAACAATTTCATCAAAAGTATTGAACCTACAATTATATTTACAATATAAAATATTTTTTTAAAACAAATACGGGCTAGCGATAAAACAAAATATTAAAAAAAATTAAAAAAATATATAATTAAATGTTTATAGAAAACGCCATGGTGTACGATAAAAACAACAATATTTTACAATAATTCTTATCAAATAGTTACATAATTCAATAAAACGTTCAAAATGTTATTAAGCTCTATACGGGGTACAATTATGTGTTTTCATCATAGACCATGGCTGGTGGTAATAATTGAAACACTTTGGAAAATTAACCTGTCAACATGTTCTTCTGTATTTAAGAGGTAATTAAGGTATTCCAAAACAAAGAACAAAAACATTATGGAAAACACGTTGCTTTTAATTTTAAACATACGTACATACTGTTTTTAACGGGGCATGACCCGTTCACCCACCAATCCACCAACCAGTGGGTGCACGGGGAATTTTCATTTCCCCGTCCACCCACTACAGTTGAAGTTGGTACTTTTAATTTTTTTTTTTCAATATTGTACCCATTTAATATGTTGTTGAGGCTCAGGAACCAGACTCCGGTGTTAATTTTGACACCAGGCATGTCAAAAGTCAAAATAGTGTCAAATTCGAATTGGGTCTATTAAGTAAAGTAAGTTACGAGATGTGAAGAAGAAGTGTCACTTTTGAAAACGTCAATTGTAAAAATAGTCTCAAAACTCATGTTGGGTGTCATTTAATAGGTTTTCGGGAGTGAGGAACCCGATTTCGGTGTCAATTTAGATGTCGGGCATGTCAAAATAGCGTTAAAAGTCTTGTTGGGTGTCGTTAAATAGTTTTTCATTGGTCAGGATCAGATTTCGGTGTCAGTTTAGACACCGAATATGTTAATTGTAAAAGTCATGTTGGGTGTCTTTTAAGATGTTTTCTAAGGTCAGGATCCAGATTCCGGTGTCTGTTTAGACACCGAATATATCAAAAGTCAAAATAGTGTCAAGTTATGTTGGTGTCGTTTAATAGGTTTTCGGGAGGGACGAACCCGGTTTCGGTGTCAATTTAGACGTCGGGTATGTCAAATGTCAAAATAGTGTCAAGTCATGTTGGGTGTCGTTTAATAGATTTTCGGGAGTGACGAACCCGGTTTCAGTGTCAATTTAAACATCGGGTATGACAAATGTCATAATAGAGTCAAATGTCAAGGTAGATGTTGTTTGATTGGTTTTCAGGCCTCAGAAATTTGATTCCGGTGTCACTATTGACATCAGACACATCAAGTGTCAAAATATGTCAAATATTTCACAAAAGTAAAATGTAATAACAAATGTCGGCTTACAAAGTTTAGTAGTTTTAGAGCCTAAATTGAATAAGGAATTTTGACCTTTGACATGTCCGGTGTCAAACTGACACCAGAATCTGGCTTCTGAGCTGCAACAACCTATTAAATGGGTACGTTATAACTATCAATATTTTTAAAACAATTAAAAGTATCAACTACGACTGTAGTGGGTGGACGGAGAAATGAAAATTCCCCGTGCACCCACTGGTGGGTGGATTGGTGGGTAGACGGGTCATGCCCCTTTTTAACGTGTGACATACATTATTAAAATAAAAATTTTAATGTGTGAACAAAACACGAGTCCTGAACATTTTTATTAGCATTTTTAATTAATAAATAAATTTACTGATAATAATTTTAGGCATGTCTAAACATGATTGTCGATTCGCTAGCCCGACCGAACTAACTGAATTTTACAAGAAGTTTTTCTTTTTAAATTCTTAGTACGCATTTACTCGTGAGTCGATGTGTTTTACAATGAATATGTAAAAACATATTACTATCAATATAATATATGCTGTAAGACAGCCAAGTAGATGAAACAAAAGTGTGGATGCCAAGTTCATGGCATACTAATATTTAAATGTTGCATAGAATATATAGACGGGAGCTAGTTCACACAAACACTACATACTCATAACATGCCAGACACTATTTCCGATAATATACTTCGATTATATTAGACACCAATTTAACGTTTATCGATCACAACAGCCAATATTTACAAAACACTGTATTTTCTCTCAAGAAAAATATAAATTTATTATCATTAATGAACAAAAAAAAATTGTTTGTACATCAATATTTTTTTTATGAACTAGCTCGTTTTTATGAATACGTTTGTTTTTTTGAATACGGGTAATATTTTATTCGTAATTAAATTTATAGATTAGAGTGATATAGATAAAACAGTATTTTTTAAATAGACATTACTCTTAGCTATTTACAGAAGTTATAATAGTAATATTTTCTTATTACTTATTTAAATTCATCCTTAAACTGATATATTATTATTTTTATTAATATTTTTTATGGTAACATTTGACATGGATACACAAAACATTGAGTGATATTGTACCATTCTAGTTACGGACTATACTTGTAGCTGAGTTATATAATGTATTTAAATTATAATAATTATTAAAAAATATTAACATTTTAAAATATATTTACAAATAATAATTTCAAAATTGTGAAAGAAAATTTATCATTATTTTTCATCATCTGATTCAATATGTACAATAATTAAAATGAAAATTATAGTTCATTAAAATCTTACATAAATCCATTATATAAATTAAAATATTGCCAGTAAATTTATTAAATAAAGAACAGTCTCCACCTTTTTTACTGGTGATGGCAAGATTTGCCACTTTACTCAACGGCTATAAATAATTATTCAGTTATATAAAATCAGGATTATAATTTTATTACATCAATTACCATACCAGCTTAATGTTTAATATAAATGGTTTATACAATAATATATATTTACAAATACTATACTAATTATTCTGAATAAATTAGATTACTAAACAGAGTGGTTTTATTTATCATGCATAGAGTATCAAAAAGGTATCGCGAAAAGTATTAGATATTTTAAACAAATTTTATTGAAATAAAATAGATGATTGATTTGAATGTGAGGTAAACTCACTGGCGCAAGTCTATGGTCTGTACAAATTAGCTTCAACACTTTTGTATTTCGATCGCGAGTCACTTTCTAGCTCACATTAGTTAATCGTGAGTACATGACCTTCCAAAACATTGAAGCAATTCTTACAAACCGGTAGTGTCTCAGCTAGTGTGTACCTCACGCATGAAGGGCGATGGATGAGCATGTATCTACAACTAATCCTACACTAGGTGTCCGCCGGTATAGTACAGCCACGCGACGCCGTGGCCTGAGTATTCCAAATATTGCACTAACATATCCCACGCACACACGAACAAGCGACCGAGCGCCGAGCATCGCTCCCGACGCGCCACTCAACTATATTAACACTTGTAACACTGAGATCTACATATCAAGGCGGACGCCCGGAACGAGCGCCTTCCCAAACAGTACGGGCAACGCCTAATGTAATAAAATGTACAATAAAATTACAAATCTGCGCAGCCATCCGCCTGTCAATGGCATGTTTTAGTTCCCATAAGTTAATAAAATTCAAGAATTTCAAACTTGCCTATAAGCATTTCATAGATGTGTGTGATCAATTATAAAAAATAGCATAAAAACATTCACACAATTAAACAATACAATTTTAAAAATAAATAAGGGCAATGACCTTGCTAATGTTTCTTAAAATGTCGACTATACAAACAGTTAAAATATAGGAAGAATGAGTCAGCTCATACTATAAATATTTACAATACATCGAGTCAATATAATAGCTCGTATTAAATTGGCCATCGCCCTTTTTAATAGAAGCCCAGCTTCGTATAAAAATAGGTAAATGTCATTAAAAGGCAAAATAATTTTATAAAAGTCAAAGATCATAATTTCATTTCATTAGTGCCTTCATATATAAATATATTTGTTACAGTATGGCCGGCGTTAGATCTTATTGTAAATCAGTCGAGGCGGGAGTCGCGCCAGGTATTCAAAATCAATTACTCTTCCAATAGAAATTATACTTAGATATGAAAATTTCATTTATCTTTTATCACATCCTGTAGACTACAAACAGAATACGTCGTTCAAGAAAGCATAGAAACAAGAATAACGCGGACTAACGTGCTTTTCAATAACTCGATAAATATAAATGCAAAGATTTTATTAATAAAGGTGGCTCGTCGACGTCGCAGCCGCTGCAACGCACCGATACTCTTAACGACACGCCTCTCATAAATAATAAATCAATATTATGTACAAATATAAATTAATTTCGTAGTAAAGGTAATATTTAATAAATAATAGAGGTGCCGTGCAAACAGCTCGAGGCGCCGGCTCGGCTCGTCGCCGCCACACACATCAATGAGATTCCTTAAGAGGCACAAATCAAACAGTAACTACACCTCCCGAACGCCGCTAAACCTTCAACTTCACTCGAATTACAAGGTCGAAGATTCAGCGGTCGTCGGCCGCTTAACAAAAATATATGCTTTGCTATAGTAATAAGATTTACTTGCGCATCACTAATGCACAAAATTACACATCTTAGAGTAACTTTAAGTTATCATTGAGCTTCCGATCTATACAAATAAATAATAGGTGCGCTCTAGTTAGGCGCGCGACGAGAGGCGCGGGCGCGGGCGCGGCGCGACGGTCACCTGGCGGCGTCGGGCTCGGGCGGCGCCGCGGCCGCCATCACGTAGCTCGAGCCCTGCGTGCGCGCCAGTTTTAACCGGATGGGCGTGAGCTTGGCGCTGCGCACCTTGCGCATGGCGGCCAGCCCCTCGGCGGGCGGCGCGTCCAGCGCCAGCGGGTCGGGCGCCGAGGGGTCATAGTCGAAGGGGTCCGCCACGGGCCGCTCCACCGGCTCCTCCAAGTTACCCTCTTCGCTCGCCGGACGCTTTATCTTTATTATCAACTTGGGAGCACTTTCACTTTCACTCTTTACCGCTTTTAACTTTTCCGCCTTTTTTTCCTTCTTTTTCTTCCGCTTCTCGCTCTTGGTGGACTTGTGCTTGGCGATTTTCTCGTTTTCCTCGAAGTCGGCCATCACCATCTTGCGGTACTTCATACTCTCGCGGCGCAGGTCTTCGAGGCTGGGTTTATGCACGAGCCGCTTCTTGGGCGGGCGGAGCTCGTCTCCCATCTGGTGCACCGTATTGGAGCCTAGCTTGATCTTAAGTTTGGGCGTAGCGGGCACTTCTTTAACGGGCTTGGCGAGGCGTGCGAGACGTCTCTTGTCGCTATCGGCGTCGTCGTTCATGGTGACCTTGAGATGGCGCAGCTCGCGCGCTAGACCACCGCCCACCTTGCGCTTCTTCTTCACTTCCGGCGGCGGTGGCTCAAGGATCTTGTAGTCCTCGCGCGTGGGGATGCTTGTCATTGACGCCACCGCCTTGGGGATGGTGATGACAGCGCGCGGCGGCGGCGGTGCGGCCGGCGGCGGCACTACGGCGCTCGCCGGCTCGTCCATGTTCATGTCCTGCGTCCAGTACTGGCGCAACAGCTCTTTCTTACGCATGCGTCGCAGGCTCGGAGGCGGGTCGACGACGGGCGCGGGCGGAGGCACCACTACTGGTGCCGCCGACGACGTGCTGTAGTTGGCGTCTAGGAAAGGACCCTTGATCTTCACCTTGAGTTGATTGCGCGAGTCGGATAGCGACACCTTAGGCAGGTGTGGCACGTGGGGCGGAGGCGGGGGCGCGGGCGCAGGAGGCATGAGCGGCGGCGGCGGGGGCGCGATCGCCTCTTCCTCCAGCTGGGCCAGGTGACGCTCCGCGGCCACCACTGCCGCCATCTGCCGGTAGTCGGCCGGCGGCGGGTCGTGCTGGTACGTGCGCATGTCCACCGGGCCCGGCAACAGCGCCGGTACCATCATGCAATGTTCCTCCACACGCAACTCCAGACCTGGCGAGCGCCGGCCGGCGAGCGGCGGGCTTAGCACTCGCGGTGACACGCTACGCTCATTTAGTGAGTGTTCGCGGCGTTCGTCTCGAACGTCTATCGACTTGCGTCGCTCACGCAGCGCTTTCAAGTCGCCGACGCCATCGTTAGCGATCTCTTCGTCAAAATCGTACACAGTGCCTACCAACTTGTTGCGAATAGAGTCTCCGAGGTATTCGACGGGCGGATACGGGTGGCCGCGCGACTTGGACCGCCCACGGCCGCGTGTCCCGCGGTTGTTCCTGTTGTTAGTGCGCTTTGAGCCTTTCGGGCCGTCACTCTGTCTCGGCGAGATGCCAGGGCTCTTGCCAGGGGACTTGCCTGTAAACTTAAGAGCCATAGGCGCGGTTGGTGTCGGTTTCATTGGCGACTTGTTCTCTTGCGAGGTGTTGGTGGCAGATTCGTCATCGTCTGTCTTGCTGGGCCGGCTCTGACTGTTGTCGTAGGTAGAGTCGTCCACGCAGATAGTGGGGCTGGGTTCTGGTACGGAGCCGGGGCCGGGCGGAAGCGAGAGCGAGTCGTCGCGCGTGGGCGAATCGTGCGGCTTGGGGGTAGGCGGCGCGATCATGGCCGTCGTTAGCGCGATGTTCTGCGATGAGGAGGTGAATGCGGCGCACAGCTGCTGATACTGTGGCTCGGGAGGAAGCAGGCTTGTAGAGTAAGCGAGCGAGGGCGCGTATGGCGGGCCGGGAGAGGGCAGGCAGGCACCGCTGCCGAACAGCGAGCTCATGGTGGATAGGAAGGGGGAAGCGTCGGGGGGATAGGTGGCGTACTGATTGAGGGGCATGGAGGGCTCCACGGAGCACGAGTAGGCAGGCACGGGCGGGTACGAGTCGATGTCGGGCATGCCACCGGCCGCCGCGGAGGCGTCGGAGCCCGTACTGGAGGCGGAGGAGCGCCGGCGCGGGATCTCGGACTCGCGCCACACAACCTCGCGGGCTGCGTACGGCGAAGAGGCACACTCGACTGCCTCGGGTGGCGGCTGCGAGCCCTCGCAGTGCTTGTCACCCTGATCACCGGCGGACGGCAGTTTGTCCACGTAGGGCTCATCACGCCAGCGCTCCTCTGCCGGCGGCCGGCACTCCTCTTCTCGCAGCTCAAAGTGCTTAGCGCCGTGCGCGCTACCTTCGGCTCGCGGGTCCCCGTGCTCCTCCACCTTGTGCTCTTCACCCCGGTGTTCTTCTTGGTACTCGTCACGCTCGTACTCGTTAGCGGGGTACTCTGCGCACGGCTCCGGCGGCCGGCTCTCGGGCGCTTTCTTGGCGCTCAGCTGCATGCGTAACCGGTCCACCAGGTTGAGCGTCTCTTGGCGACCTTGTTCTTTCGAGTCTTCCTTGAAGAAGAACTCTGGGTACGAAGAGAAAGGTTTCATGATCTCGTCGTGATTGAAGCCGTCGTCGACGGCAAGCATGTCGAAGCCGAAGAGTTCATTGTCTTTTTGCTGGGGCGAGGTCGGAGGACGTTCGTGGTACACAGTGGAGGGTATCTTAGCGCTCTTGGAAATCTCGACACCTTGCACGCGGCTCGCGTCAGCTTCGAGCGTACCTCGCTTGCGCACGCTGTTGTGCCGCGCCTCGTCATCGGTGGCCAGGCTGCGCGCGTCCATTGGTGTTCGCGGCGACTTGATCATCGTATTCTCGTTCAGGTTCGCCTGAATCTTGGCGATCATCCGGACGCTGGACTTCTCGGCGCTAACGTCGCCGGCGTCGAGCGACTTGTCGTCCGTCAGGTACTTCTCGTCACCGCCGGCTCGCTCGATGGGCGTCAGCACATGCGTGGGACTCGGCGCCTTCGGCGGCCACTTCTCGGCATCAGCGTATTCTGTCTCAACGGGTGCGGGCGGTGCCGGCGCATGCACGACAGGGGAAGCGGCCCGCGGTGGCTCTTCTCGCGGCTCGTACCGACTTTGCCGCCGTTGCTTGGCGGGATGTATTTCCTCGGCCGTGGGAACCACCTGATCTTTAGCCTCTTTTAGCGCTGGCTTTTTAACGTCCATCTGTGCTAGCTCTTTCACGTCCATCTTTACTGGCTCCCTGACTTCTATCTGTACTGGCTCTCTAACGTCCTTTTGCGCCGGTTCCCTGACTTCCTTCTGAGCCGTATTCCTCGAGTCTTTCTGCGGCGGTTCTTTAACGCTCGCGCGCCGTGTCGTTATGCTCTTTCGCCGCTCCGCGTTCTTCCTAGGACTAGGCTGGGGTGTGGGCGATGTGGGCCGCCACTCCGTCTCTTCGGTATTGCTCGAGCGCTTGACATTATTAGGTTGAGGTTTGCCGGGCGGGTCAGAGGAGTCAGAAGGGCGACCATCACTCATTCTCTGCGGGTGCGCTTGCCGTTCCGCAGGTGGAAATTGACCGGACTGGCGGCGCGTCGCAGCGGCAGCAGCTGGCCGAGTTTGCGGAGCTTGCGGCGTGGCGTCAGGCACGCCAGGCTTACCTCCATCTGCAGCAGAGTCTCCTGGCCGAACACACGCGGCACGCGCCGGGAGCTCGCTAACCCGTTCGGAAGTTTTAAGCTTCTTATCCGGGGGCGAGGCGTCCCCGGATGCGCGCTTGCGGCGACGGCGCGGCGGGCGCGGCGAGGGGGTGGACGAACCGGAGCACGCCGAGCGCGTCGACTCAGACTCGCTCTCGGCACTCGTCGACGACAGCGGCCTTGACACCTTGTCGAGAAAGGGCAAGTCCACCGTGGGTCGCGGCGAGAAAACGGTTGGCGGTTTAGCGGCAGCGGTGGGCTTGATTTCACGCGCCTTGGCTGTCGGCTTAGGACCCGACTTCTCCGGCGGATCTTCCTCCGAAGAGGACGAGGACGAGTCGCTGCTGCTGCTGCTGCTGGACGAGCTCGAGCTAGAACAGGCCGTGGCCACCGTCGGCTCTTCTTTCTTCTTGCCTGCGTCAGCCTCGCCTGTGGGCACCTTGCTCCCGATGTTCTTGATGTGCGCGGCGGCCTTCTTGGCGGCTTGCCGCTGCGGTACGTACGCTATGGTCTCTTTCTCTTTCTCTTTAGAGGTTTGTCTTGTCAGTTTAGTAGGCGGGCTCTTGATCTCTTTGCCTTTGCCCTTGCCCTTCGCTTTAACTTTGATCTCCTCCGGCGACTTCTCGACCGCGTTCTCTTCCTTCTTGCCGGTAGATGTGGAGCGCATGTTCTCGGAGGCCTTCTTGGCGGCCTGCCTCTGCGGCACGATCAGGTCCGTGGGGTTGTCTTTGGGCTTGGAGAACTTGTTTTCCTTGTTCTTGGCTTCGTCATCGGACTCGTGTTTGGGCGGCGGCTTCTTGTCCTTTACGGAGGGCTTACGGCCGCGCTTCTTGGGCGCGGACTTGTCGTCGGGCGCGGACTCCTTGTCGTCGGCATGTGCGGGTACAAACTCCTTCATGGCGGCCTTGGTGCGCGGCTGCTGGCGCTCGTCGCCCGCAGGCGAGCGTTCGCGCGCACCACCCGCACATGCGCCCTCATCGCTGCTATCCGAGTAGATGTCCATGGGGAACTTTTTGGAACGCGCGGTGCGCACTGGCATCACCAAATCGTCGCTATCGGACGCCGAGTTCGCGCCGTCTACCATCTCCTTCTCCATCTGTCGCAGCGACTTGGTCGTGCTCTTCCGCCGCACCTCCTCCTCGCTACTACTCTCAATGAGCGCTTTGGACTGCGGCGCTTTCTTTTTCTTCTTATTGTTGTTGTTGTTCTCGCTCTTGCGAGGCGACTTTTTGAGCGTCTTGCCCTTGGGCGATACTTTCTTCTTAGGAGAGGCAGACTTCCTCCGGTCGTCTTCATCGGTAGAGACGTGCTTGGCTTCGACCTCGCTGTCCTCGCTGGAGAGGCCGCTGTAGCCGCTGCCAGAACGACGCGCGCCGTTCACGTAATGCTTGCGGTACGAGTTGGAGGACTTGGAGCGGCGCAAGCCGTTGCGGTCTTTCTTTTTGTCGTCGGCAGATCCAGGCGGCGCGATCTTGGCGAGCAGCTCTTCGAAGCGGATCTTGGGCTCGGGCGCATTGACGTGCGAGTACATCGTGTCGTAGATGGAAGGCCCGTGGTTGGCCTCGTAGATGGCGGTGACCTCATCACCCGGGATTTCGCTACCAGCACCCAGCACCGCCATCTGCTTGTGGAAGGTTTGCTCGCGAAGGCGGAAGAAAGAGCGCGAGAGCTTCTCGCGCCGGCTCACCATGTAGCAGAGGTTACGCACGCGCTCCAGATCCTGCCGCAGCTGCACGAACATCTTCATCTTGTCGAGGTCAGCCTGCTCTTGCCGGTGCGTCACCAGCTCGCCATCGTCCGCCTTGGGCGGCAGCAGCGGTCGGTTGTGCTCCGAGCGCCGCTTCAGCTTCCAATAGCTGTAGATGTAAAGAATGCCGGCCTGGTCTACATCGAGCAGGTGAGCGCTGATATCCTTGATGCTCACATGCTTGTCGAACTCTTTCTCGATCTCGTGTAGGCGCGCGGCCCGCGCCTGTGTCTTCTCCTCGGAGGTCATGTCCTTTCGCCGCTTGCGCTTCATTTCCTCCTCCTCGGAGCCAGAGCCGGATTTTTCCTTCTTCGAGTTGACACTATGCTTCTGGCAGTAGGAGCGTAGCTTGACGCCGTCGTCAGCGTTCTCGTCTTCGATGATGGCTCGCATCTCGAGGCCGTGCTTGAAGGCGCAGGTGACATGGTACGCAGTCTTGCAGCTCTTGACGGAACACTGTATACAGGCGCCCTTGCGCTCGCGGCAGAGAACGCACACCAGCGACCAACGCGACGCGGGGATCGACGAGATCTTGGTAATGGGCTCCATCTTCTCAGCGCAGCCAATGGACACCTCGGGGATCCAGAGGACGCAGCTGACATGCGCCCACTTGTGGCCGGAGGGCGTGCACTTCATGGCGCCTCCCTGATTGGGGCAGAGCACGCACGTGGGGCGCACGCTGTCGCCGCACGGCCGGCACAGCCACTGCCCCTCCGGAATCACCGTGATGCCGTAGCACGCTTGGTGCACGCAGATGTTGCACGAGTCGCAGAACACCATCTCGTTGCCGTCCTCCGAATCGGGCGAACGGCACACGTCGCAGATCACGTTCTCGTCGTACTCGATACCCAGACCCTCCTCCGACTTCATTATCGCCTGGATCTTGTCCCATGATCGTACCTGTGCACACACAAACAAACATATTACAATACAGCACACACACACACATTAACATAACCGATTAATTTGAGGAGGAATAAACAATGTAAGCATAAAATGGGTATACTGAATAATAACACTTCCTATCCGTTTTAATTTATATAATGTGACGTTAACATTGAAATAAACTTTTGACATGTACATATTTATTAATATGTATACGATACACAGGCGGCTGTCTTTTTTAAGACCACCCGTTTAGCCTTGGTCGTACGTGTTCTAGCGAAGTAGATAGTGGTCTACGTGTGTATTTATTATATGTACATGTCAAAAGTTTTATATTATTTTATTATCAAATGTTTAAATGCATCAGTGAAAGTAAAAATTCAATCTCAAAAGACCAAGTCAGAGTTATATATGCGATCATGTTGACCGACACTCTAAGTGAATTTTCAAAACATGAGTGCGTACCAATATGCAGCACCAAATTCAAATAGTCCGATTTTAGTCGACTGCGGAATAATAAAAATTATTTCATAACCAATTGTTGCTCATTGGGAAACTCAATTCCCACGCTCGTTATATAAAAATAATTATACATGTATAAACTTATATATGTAGTTGCTTTCTGGCGGTATGAAAACTCTCGACACCAGATCATGGCCACTTAACACAAAGAAAAAGAAGACTGCTACATTATTGAATCGATCAAATCTGTTATATTTATACGATACACAGGAGGCTGCTAATTTTAAGAGCACCCGTTTAACCTTGGTCGTATTCTAGTGAAGGATCTATTAATTATTCTACGTATATATTTGTGTTGTTTAATATAATATGCGTTATCACTAATTATACCAGAAGCCTTTGTGCGGATTAAAACATATTGGATGACAGACTGATTGATCTCTATGTGCCGCGTAGAAAGAGATATAAATCAGTGAATCCCAGCATTTTGTTTTATGAGTAAGTACAGCAGTCAAAGTCCTGACAAAAAAAGCAAATACAAATACAAAATTATTTATTTCCAATAAAAATATGGTTACACAAAAGATATAACAAAAATAAAGACTTATGGAAATGGTAGGTAACCGCTTTGGCGAGTGACTGTAAAGTGCAGAGCTCTGCACTAGGGATAAACCTGTCTCGCAGGGCTTACAATTTAGAGAGATAATTTTACAAGAAGACGTTCTTCGTGGTTGCTTTAAAATTTTCGGCACAAAGCTCAGCCATTTAGCTCGTATCCAGATTTCAGACAACATTGTAATGCAGACAGACCCCTGTCGCGCCCCGCGTGACGGAATAATTAGGACAGGATATGCACAGACACACCACCACAAGTGGAAAAATAAAATTTTAAAATTATTCAACCTACACCATGAACGAGTTCTCCTTAATGACACTGTTTTGTTCTCTACTCATGATCGAAACCTCATTGCTCTGTCATTATGATCGATTTACAATGCCATTACATGAAAAGTAGAAAGATAAAATCATTACGTTTATTACTAGTGCGCATGTTTCGCTTACGATAAAATTCAATATCCCCTCTGACAACAGAGATAGGTCACACTTTGCACGACGTAAGTTAGAACTGGGAATGCAATATCGTTTGCAAAAATTCTGAGAACTAAACAATCATAGACCTTTACAGCGACGTTGAGATAGAGGTGGAAATGGGGCGGCGAAGGGGGAAGGGCAGGCGTCATGCACCTCGTGACCCCTTACACCCACCTCCTCTCCCGCTTCGATATAAAAGTACATGACGCAAACTGCGCTGCCTGTAATACGAACCGTAAAGATGGCTACCTAAATAAGTATGAGTGCAGGTGACCGCATCGTGTCTTTATAGGGCTCCGTACCTAAAAGGTAAAAACGGGACCCTATTACTAAGACTCCGCTGTCTGTCTCCAGGCTATATCGCAGAAACCGTTATAACTAAAAAACTGAAATTTTCACAAGATAATATGTATTTTCGGTACCGCTATAACAACAAATACTAAAAATAAAAATAAAAAATATTAAGGGGGGTACATTCAATAAAAGTGTTTTTTTTTTGCTATATATCAATAACAATAGGTGCTAGACACTTAAAAATTTCACAAAATACATAAAAGTATATTGGCTATCAAATTAAATTATAAAATTGAAATAAAATAAATATTTAAG
Organism: Mellilla xanthometata; assembly: GCA_035578125.1. Lineage (NCBI taxonomy): Eukaryota > Metazoa > Arthropoda > Insecta > Lepidoptera > Geometridae > Mellilla > Mellilla xanthometata. The sequence goes on from JAPUBQ010000003.1 coordinate 4,678,145, forward strand.
GGGGGCTCCCATACAACAATGGTACGGAACTCTTCATGCGCGAGCCAAACTCGAACATGGCCAATTATTTTATACTATTTATTTGCCTTTGAATATGAAACAAACAAACAAACAAACAGAAGAATTATGTAAATTTTATGCAGCTATATATTTTTGCCGTTATATAAGCTTTGAATAAGAAACAAACAAACAAATAAAGTATTTTTCTCCGCCCTTTTACTAATTACTTTAATCGTTTTAGATAGTCTAGACATAACATAGTAAAGGTGAGTAAAATTGTGTTTCAAATTTGTGATAGTATATAACTTAGTTTTCATATATTTCAACTTACATTCGTATTATAAACCGCCTCGTCTATTGACGGACACTTAGGATGGTAACAACCCCTTTCCAGACACCCTCACAGTCTACTTTCGTCATAGTATAAAATCTGACTTTTATATATGTTATTCAGAAAACAATACGAATAATGTTTCCACAGTCCCCAGTCACTTTAGATGGTTTTTCTATCTTCTCAGACACATCGAAGTCCACTCCAGGCGTGCGCGCGTTGAATATACATACGTTGGTGCGAGTAAAATAGCGCGATCTACACTCTAAATATATCGAGAAAATAAAGTTTGTAGATTTATAACGTATTAATAAAGTAAATTTAAATAAATAATGTAAAAAAAAACAAATATGATATCAACAATATATATTATAATGCAATTCATTACGCTATTAACTTTTGCAAATTATAATTAAATTTTGTATTTAAATGAAATCAACAATATATATTATAATGTAATTCATTACGCTATTAACTTTTACAAATTATAATTAAATTTTGTATTTAACTTTTTTCAAGTGAATTTTATGTAATAATGTATCGAATTTGTGCAGAAACTAATAAGAAACAATGGGCAGTCGATGATAAAATTCTACAAGTTTAAAGTTAAGGAGATTAATTTGTATGTTAGTTTTACTATAAGGAAAAAATATATTTTAAATCATAATGAAATCAACGGAAAAAAATAATAATATTGCTTTTAATTATAGTCATTACAAAACAAAGAAAAAAAATAAAGTTTCAAACATGTATTGTTGAATTAAAAATGAAAACAATTATTTCCATCGTCATCGTCGGTATTTCGTCGTAGACTCACTTAATGCCTAAACTGACAGATGTGAAATAACATCATCTCTTGATGGGCAAAAATTCACACTCGCGCCATATTTGATTAACTTATAATTATGAAATGAATATGATTTGAGTTGCCGTATTATAGATTCACTAGTGACCCACCCTGGCTTCGCACGGGTGAAATGCTGATACTAAATACACTACAGGTAAACATATACCATTGTGGAGTTTTCTGTACAACAACTTTTTTAATGTGTACAAATAATTAGTACATTATTTTGATGAATCCCGTAGGGTTCGGCCTATGTTTGCAATGTAAACGGAAAAAATGATAATTAAACCTCAAAAATAACAGTATTTCTCCACTAAAATGGACGATACATTTAAACTATCCTTGTGAATCTATAAAAAAACCGCATCAAAATCCGTTGCGTAGCTTTAAAGATTTAAGTATACATAGGTCTTCTGTCCCTGTGTAGTGATTCGAATAAAAATACTAATAAACTTTGTTGGCTTAATAAGTTTAGAAAACTTAGCCTAGGTGTGTTTCTACAACGGACCACTACACCTGTGTTGCCACTGATGAACTATTTCATTGTCAACTATTTTTCATAAAATAAGTTAATCCTTATTTCAGTATCTGATGAATACGAAATAGTATTGAAAACTGACTTTTCAAATAGTGAAATCGTCCTAAGTTCAAAGAATCAACATCAAACCAAAATCAAACAAAAGTTTTGAATTCTTTGTATAAAACATGGTCTGGTAGACCGTAATCTCGTCAGATATTAGCGCTCTCTGGGTATATTTTTAGTTCGATATGTAACAATTACTAAGATAAAGACTGAAGAGACTTAAAATTATATCTACATGTAAGCTCTTAAAGGTCGCTTTATACAGAGATAACCTTCAGTTAAGTTTAAGGTCACACGCAGAAATGTTCGAAGCGTAATAAGCGTATTGTTGTTTTATATATTGATCAAGTACTTATTCAAATATGTGCCACTAATAAGGAACCTTAAGAGGCACACGCGTAAAAGGACCAGTTTATACAAAACGACACTTAAAATTACAAGTACTGGACATTTTCCTCAATGCCACTACATCTGAATGCAATTCGACGACGTGTGGTATATATTATGTATGTATATCAGATAAAAAACGTAACTGCATACGCAAAAAGAAGCAGGCTTGGTCAGTTATAAGCTCCTAGGGCCTAGTTTTTGTGTGTGTGTGTGTGTGTGTGTGTGTGTGTGTGTGTGTGTGTGTGTGTGTGTGTGTGTGTGTGTGTGTGTGTGTGTGTGTGTGTGTGTGTGTGTGTGTATGTGTGTGTACACACAGCTAACTGTCATCGTAGCTCGCAAACGGATAAACCTATTTTGATTGTTTTTTTTTCCTATAAAGATATAATATGCTGGTGTGTTCTTAGCTACGTTTGATTATTAATCGGTCTAAGATGGCCGCCGCCACAAAATGACGGATTATATATTTTTTAACAACCCTCTCAATGTGGGTATTAAATGAAAGGGCTTGACCAGTCAAATATAAACATTATGATAAAATTAAAATCCAAAATGGCAATCACAATAACCACATTGGCACAAAATGTTGAGACGGGGTTTTCTAAATTTTTAATTTACACTTGTCTATGGAACAATTTAGATTAGTGCAACGTCGCATCCGAAGCGATTAAGCGACGGAGTATGATATGAGGCAACGATGTCTGTCCCTCGCTAAACTGAATTAAATAGCGAGTAAACTTAGGTTATTCTATCGAGCGTTGGGTCTGAGCGTGCCCATCGAGGAAACGACAAGCTTACGCTTAATACACTTTCCAAGCTTTCCACAGTATCTCAGAGCTAACATCGTTAGAGTAATTAATCAGACCGTATCAACTTGATAAACAAAAAGCATCCGCGAATCCCCGGTTAACGGTTACAAGGGCGAATGTTTCCTTGAGAGAGAATTAAAAAAAAACATACATTTATTTACCGAGCGAGCGAAGTATCTGCATTAACTAGCCAAATTTGTTCTCGATTGTCTGAATGATTGCATGTTGGTTCTCGTAAAGAAGCGGCATGTTCGAACTAATCTCGTCAAAACTCAATACACAATAGATTTTTTATTTGACGTCGATGATTTTTGAATTGTGGGATGGTTCTTAAATAATTGGCCAAGTGCGAGTTGGGCTCGCGCATGAAGGGTTCCGTAGCATTGTTGTAAGGGAGCCCCCTTAAATATTGTTTTAATTATATTACAATTTATTGCTATTTTAATATATAATTCAATATTCTGTGAATGTAAAGAGGGTCTACCGAATATCGAGATCAAGTAAAAACCTACTTAAAAATTACGTTCTTGTATGGGAGTCTCCCTGAAATATTTATTTTAATTAAAATTTAATAATTTAATTTGATAGTTAATATACATTTATGTATATATTTTGTGGAAATTTTAAGTGTCTAGCAGCTACCGTTATTGATATATAGCAAAAATTAAAATAGGAAAAAACACGTTTATTTTATGGGGACTTTTACTACCATAATTGATTTTTGAAAAGTACTACCCATTTTTTCGTGGTCGTAAAGGACATTTAGGTTTATTTTTATGGGTCTTAAAGGACATTCATTTTCGTTATTTATAAAGTTAGTATTGCTACCAAAATAATAATAAACAATTAGAGATGTGCCGACTAGTCTCCAACTAATCGCTAAAGTCGACTAGTGGTATTACAATTTCAAATAATAATGGTGGCGATTCAGCGGCACACACGACTAAACCAAATTTAAAGAAGCCCCGTCTCTTTTCATCTTAGGTGGCCAGAAAGAGATGGCACGTTCTGAACCACAGACAAAACAACTAAAATCACGTCAAATATGGAATGTGCAGGCAGTTTTAGAGGTGATACAAATGAGTGCGGACTAAAGTCGCCTGTATTTTCTACATTTGACGTGATTTTAGTTGGTTTGGCTATGGTGCACAGAGTGCCGTCTCTTTCTGGCCACCTAAGATGAAAAGAGACGGGGCTTCTTTAAATTTTGGTTTAGTCGAGTGTGCCGCTGAATCGCCACCATTGTTTGGATTTAATTTTTGCCTTATTACATGAGCTGGACGCGTATGTAAACAAAGGAAAAGATATATATGGCAACGAGCACTCGAATTCTGAACTTGAAATAAAAATAAAACAACCAAATAACAGGATTCCTACCGAGTCCACAATTTACACTTGACCACAAGGCCAGAGACCGGTATCTGCGATGAAGCGCGCTTGCCTAGAAAAATCCAATTAACTCCTGCCTCCTTTCTACACGGACGGAAAAATTGATTTAAGCTCTCATGAAATGGGAATTCCTGAAACGTTCCATGCAAGTTTTAGTAACTCATCGCTCTCCGTCATTTAATGGGGATGAAAACCTCAAAATACTCAAGAGCGATGTCGTACGTGTCTTCACTTAAAAAAATAAGGCTTTTATCAAGCTGTAAACACTTGATTCGAAAACAAAAAAAAAATCTTGTACTTACGAATGACAGGAATTGTTAGATTTTTGGAGTGCTCCTACACTGATGAACACAATTCTCAAATGTGTGTTTAGAGAATGTTAAAAATTATAACAAAACAAATAATTGGCCAAGTGCGAGTAGGGCTCGCGCATGAAGGGTTCCGTACCTTTTACCGTACCGTTCGTTGTCATAGGAGCCTCCCTTGAATATAATGTATTTTTTATTCCATTATTTATATAGAAAGTTAATATGCATCTATATAAACTGTGAATGAAAATTTTAAGCGTCTACAGTCATCGCTATGAATATATAGCAAAAGAAAACACATTAATTGCAAGAATGGGATCTCTTCTTAACATTTTCAGTTTTTTTTAGTATTTCTTGTTATAGCTGCGCGGGAATTACATAAGTTGTGAAAAACTACAAAACTGAATTGAAGCTATCATGATTTACTGATACAGGCAGAGAGACAGATAGCGGAAGCTTAGCAATAGGACCCCGCGTTGACCCTTTAGGTGCGGAAGCCCAAAAAAATTTAAAAAAATAAACGTGATAAGTACCTCGAGTTGTTCCATAACTTTCTCGAACTGGTCTTCAGTGATCGCGGCGGCGCCGGCCCGCGCCCGCTCGGCGTTGAGCAGGCGCAGCCAGCATGCGTCGTTAGCATCCAGATCGTAAGAGCTGATCGCCTCGGCACAAGCCGGTGTCGTGCTGAGCTCGTGCTTGTCCGCTGAGTAGTGTGCGTCGCGCGCCAGGTGAATATACTTGTCCTTGGGCCTGGGAAAAAATTGACGTGTTCATTCAAAAACACCGAGGCGCTCTTGGATATTACGGATTTTCTATCTACGTAAACGTATACGTTCCCACTGCTAGGACTCGGAGATTTTCTCACTAGAAGAAATATAAGGCTAAGTTGGCCAAGTGTAGGTTGGCGAATGTCACACGTCTTCGGATATTATGGTCCTGAAACGCGTCGGTTTCCTCACGGTGTTTCCTTCACCGCAAAGCGAGTGCAAATCCACACTTCCCTAATTTGAAAAACAAGTCATTGGTGTAGCGCCGGGATCGATCCATCTGATTGAAAAGCAGACGTTTGTACCACCGAGCCACACTCGCTTTTTGATCTTTTCTATTCAAAAAATGTAATTGCCCCTTCATAACTCTATGCAAATCAAATTGTCAATTGGCCTCTATGATGTGCTTCCAAACGAAAAAGTTTTCTATACACCTCTTTTTACGCATTACAGCTAGGCATTAGTCCAACATGGCGCGTAAACTCACGAATTGCGATACTACCTACGGTGGAAAATGTCTAGTTTGAAAATACGGGCTCTCAAGGAAACTGTCAGAACACATCTTTCTGGTACTTGAGAGTGGTCTCTAACCAAGCGAGCACGAGAAAATGCTCTTCCACCATACAATTTATTCAAACACATTTTGCAATACATTTATCCATTAAGTAATCGGTGCGAAACATCAATTTAAAAGTTAAATAGTTGCGTTTCATACCCTGTTTGACTCTCAAATTTATTCTAAGTTAACTGTAATCCAGGTTCAATCAGAGTGAATAAACTGGTGAGAAAATTGATTCACAAATAATAGATGCTGTGAAAATCAGGTTGACTTACGAGTTGAAATCTGATACAGGTACGTACACCCATTAGTACCTCTATACGCTACGAAGGTATTGACAAGATGACACTAAATCTATTGTTATCTACACAAAGCCCTTCTTACAACTCCCAAGGAACGACATCTTCATGCGTCATACAATTTTGTCTCGCACAAAAGTACTATATTTTCCTCATACTTATTGCTAAATAGCTGAGTTCTTTATACAAAATCTCTCCAGACAAACAATAGATCTCGACAAATATAATAATTAAAGAAGTCTTATCATATGAACAAAATGGCGTACAACAGGTAGTTTCACAAAACTCCGCCGGAAAACCTCCAAAATCTTCAAAACAGCTGTTGTAATATCAAAATGTGTTTTATTCTAAGTCGTAGGTAAAAAGCTAAACGCCTAGGAAAATACTGCTATGAAAAAGTTCTGAAATCACAAATCCCTGAAACAGCCGTGTAGGATGATAGTTGATGGCGGAGCTTTGGAATGGCTCGCGCATCACACAGCTTCGATGATAACAAGCGATAAACATAAACTTCTACTCGCGTTAATAAATAACAGTTCTCGTTACCTTTATGCAGAAACTGCTCAATCGGCCACAAATAATTAAGACGGGTACTGTTACACGTCCATGCAAACATAGACGAACTTATTTAATGCGAATATCTAGAAAAGCTTAATGCTTCTACGGGGGTGGCGGGATGTTACATACCCCCGCCCCACACCACCCGCGCCCTTCGCCCGCTTCACCCCCGCGAATGCTCGGCGCAAGTGCAACCCGGGCACGTAGGCGTCCTACGGCCCTGGGCAACCTAGATACTAAAAATAGGGGAAGATCAACAAGTAACGAACCCCGCAACGAAATCTCGACGATAAAACTTGAATTTTTTTAAAGCTCACAGATTAAGTAATGCGCTTTGATACAACGTCATTTAATTATAAGTACCTGTTTGACCGGTTTTTTTTTATATGACATTTTCGAACAATGATTCCTAGCTAGATCGATTTTTCGCCCCAAATATAAATATAAATTTCATGAAAATCGTTGGAGCCGATTCTGACGAGATTCCAATTATATATATATATTTATATATACAAGCATTGCTCATTTAAAGACATAAGATTCAGGCACTACTTTTTATCCGAAAGGTATGACATTTTACAAAAGCGCATAAAGTAATTAGAATCAAAGTGCTACTTACAGTTTAAAATGTGAGCGTCCCGGTGGCAGCGGGTTTTCGATGACCTTGACTTTGGGCGCTGGCAGCGAATCAGGATTGACGGGAACCTGTACGCCGCGCTCCCAGTCCTGCTTCCACGGGTCCGTGATCACCCAGTACTCGCTGGACGTCAGAGGCTCGTTGTCAGGCAACTTCATCGCGCTGATCAGGTCTTTTCTGTGGAACGCACACTCTCTCGTCAAGTACAACCACCTAGACCCGGCTAGTTACTCTACCATACGTCGTACCGACACTTATTTAAACTGCGTGGCTCATCTTGGGCCGTAATGTTAAACGTAAACATCTAATTAAGACAAACGCCTCGCCAGACAAATGACGAGGATTTTCACTATTGAGCCCAATATGGGTTACAAACTGATTGTTGTTTGTATCTAGAATTATTTTTAATTTATTTCATTGATTGCACAACATTATATTTATTTTTAATATCGATACACTTCAAATGTTAAGCCATATACCATAAATCTTGCGGTTAAGACCCAAATTTCAAACGATTCCGAAACATAAGGAGATTTACAGATTTAAAATAAACTTTTCACTTACGAGCACGACATTTTGTTGAAGGTTATTCTAATTTATGAAGGACTATATTATGTATATTGTAGTATGAGTGAATGTTGCCAGAGTAATCTTAACTTTTCAGTCAATTTACAAGATGCTCTCTCTATGTCGCGCCGGTAAAATCACGAACTGCACAGTTTAAATTTACAGCGACTGGCAATCTTGCGTAGATTAAGTTGACCCTCCGTGATCTTGAAACTGCGACGACACTGGCAAAATGAATGCCCGCGTAAGGAACATAAAGGAATAAGTTAAATCCATATGCACTGTGTTTACGCGCACCCGTGTAAGTAGTGACAATTACTGATAGCGACTGAAGCCAATAAGGCTACAAGCATATAGCGACGGAGAATACTGACGCGTTCAGCTGTAACAATCAATACGGTTTTGACGTTCATTCGGCCACCGTAATTATATGAAAATGCAAAAGTGGGCCCACCTGACCGGGAGAGATGGACATTGGCAACAAGACCAACCCAGTGTTCCACTATTACAATTATAAAATTATGAAAGTAAATTCACGGAATAAAGTGCACTTTATGAATTATGTATTGTTTTTATTTTTGGCGTTTAAAATGTTAATATATTTAGATTTAGTGAAATCGAATACGAAGTTGGGAATGTATTTTGTTTTTATTCAACCTTATCGTGTGAGGTGCGAACGCTAAGATTTTTTTTTTAATGAGTGGGATTCTTGCGTATGTGCATGTTAGTGAGTGTGTGTGCGCTCGTTTGTGTGTGTGAGTGTGTGCGTCTCTGTGTGTGTGTGCGTCTCTGTGTGTGTGTGTGTGTGTATGTGTGTTAGTGTATGTGTGCATGTGTCTGCGATCGAAGCTCCCGAACGGAAGGGCCGACGTCGACTCGACTGTTAGCCGGGAATGTATTTAGCAGTTAGGTGAAAATAGATACAAGATGACGTTTCGATGTTTTTTCCAGTACTCATTCAATATGGATATCAATAAAAGCTTAGTAAGAACGCATTGTATTATAGATGCTCTACAATAAATTTTAACTGTAAGATGGAGAAGATTTCCACCAATAAAACGGGAGTGGAGGCAGGGGTTTTTAATAAAAATACACTTGTTATATAGACCTAAACGAGTAATAAGAGCCTTAAAATGGTGCAACTTGTAATGTTCAATACAGATAAGATAAAAACTTTTCCGTACAATTATTTTTAGCGAAGTTATTTTACAGTTGTATTAAGAAACTATAAGGTCCGGTTTTCAATAACCAGACAGACCAGACCAGTCGGTCGAATTAACACACAACTTCTAATATACAAAAGGCGAATAAGCACTTTATTCCGGTACTATGTATATTTTATAGTGCTTTTGAAGGATGAAATAAACTGGCTGTCGTATGAAACAAGAGTTAGTTATGAAGGCGCCCTCTATGCTTGCGTCCCAGTAAATTGTCCATTTAGTACTCTATGCATACCAACGCTGTCATTTTCCCAAGAAAGAATGACAACAAAGTGTCTCATATATATTGTAAAATAGAGTACATGTCTATAGAGTATGATGTCAAAGGTCTAGATTTTTAAATAAACTCTGTCATGTTCCCAATACGCCAACAAAGTATTTGTTGTAAATAGATCTTGTCTTATAGAATATTAAGTGAAAATCTCAGGGTCTCTCATTCTTAAAAATATTAACAATGACTAACACAGGATGTATTTAAATAGAATAGAATAGAATATTAATTTATTGTACAACCACATAAAAAGGATAGGACGTTCATTTGTAACGCGTTAATATTTGATAGATTTTTTACAGCTCTATGGAGTGAGTTATTGAAAATATTTATTTTTCAATCTTAAATCCAATTTATAAGTACGTTTCTTCATAAGTCATGACTCTGTCGTCATGACACATGTGGCACCGTAGCTCTCACAAGGTTGAAACGTCCCAAAAATGTTGATTCTTTTGTTTGAAATGTGTACCTATGTATTATCCGAGTGTGGTCTTAGCTTTATATGATGAAAATCAGTCCAAAATGGCCGCCGTCACAAAATAACGATTACAAATTTTAACGATTACAAGTCTGTCTTTCTGCCTCGGTATGAAGATCCAAGTAAGAACTTCAAGGACGTAGCATAATACCCTAATTATTTGTGCTGAAACGGAAACCGACTCTCAATAATGGCACATAGCTGTTGCGTTTGAGTATATCTCACAGCTTCATTGGTAGGTACGAGAAATGCTCGCGTTGCAAGGTGTTGGTTGATGCTCTATGAAATATTTGTGCTGAATTGCAATCCGTGACTAAATGAATTCCTACAGCTTTTGTGTTTAGGTAAAGTTCAATTATCAAGTAAAAAAAACGCGATTTGTTTCATAATCCAAACAACTAGATGCATAACCAATTTTGTTTTACTTATCGAGACAGGAGATTGAGAGACTTACTTAACAACTCTATAATGTTATTTAGGGTCGATTCCTAATCAATCACAAATTATAAAAAAAAGAAAGAAAGAAAATTTATTGTGCACATACATAAAGTAATTACATCAAAAAACAAGTTTAGTATCTATACATATAAGTACATGCACATAAGGAGCAAGTTCAGCATAATGCTGAAGAACAGTAACAGTAGGTACTCCAGTGCTAAATATGGCAGACATTATGAAAATTAATGTTATACAACTAAAATATTAGATTCGGATTCGTAGACTAACAATTTGTATTATAGTTACACATACACACATTATGGCCATGCCAACATGGAAACTGCCAGATGAGGTTTTACAATTTGATGATACTCTAAAGCGTGTGGTCGAGGGGATTCTTAACGTCAACCTAGGAGAGGCTCAGTGGTGTTAGGCCAGTCTACCCATTCGTTTTGGGGGTCTAGGCGTGCGACGTATGCGGGAGAGTGGCCCTATCGCTTTTCTGGCGTCATCTTTCGGGGTTTCTGGGTTGGTTGGACGGTTATTGCCGGATCTTGGTGACTCTTTTTCCATCCCTTTATCAACAGAAGCTCTGGAAATCTGGGCCACGTCTCATCCTGGTGCGGGAGTACCGGCTAAGCCTTGTTCCCAAAGAGCTTGGGACGATCTATCTGGTACGCAAATTTTGGCGCATATGCGCGGTGGAACCGCAGGGACAGAGTTGGCCCGCCTTAATGCCGTCTCTAAGCCGGAGTCCAGTGCCTGGCTGCATGCCCTACCCTCACTTCACTTGGGCACGCTGCTGGACGACGACTCCCTTAGGGTGGCTGCGGGATACCGACTCGGGTGTGTAGTCTGTGAGCCTCATCGTTTCGTCTGTGGCGCAATGGTAGGAGCGGACGGCCTACATGCCTTGAGCTGTTCCCGGTGCGCGGGACGAAGACCTCGCCATCATGCTTTAAACGAGATCATCAGGAGAGCTCTCGTCCTGGCTGAGGTTCCGTGTGTGCTTGAGCCTCCAGGTTTGTCGCGCTCCGACGGTAAGCGACCGGATGGACTAACGCTTATTCCATGGCAGAGGGGACGGTGCCTAATCTGGGATGCCACATGCGTAAGCACCTTCGGATCTTGTCATCTTCCAGCCACTCAGAGAGCGGGTGGCGGGGGTGCGGAGGCTGCTGCGCTTGGCAAGCACCAGAAGTACTCGGCCTTGGAAGTGGCATATGAGTTCGTGCCATTTGCTGAGGTAGCGGGGCCTTGGGGAACCGAGGCAAGGAAGTTTGTGGCAGATCTCGGACGGCGGTTACGAGATAGGGGGCGAGATCCGCGGGCTGGGGAATACTTGCGGCAGCAAATTTTTCTCGCGATTCAGCGAGGAAATGCAGACTTAATTTTATTATTTTTTTTTATTTTTAGATTTGACCATAATAAATGATAATATTTTATTAAATAGAGAAAAAAAAATTAATACATAATTCAATATTCTGTGAATGTGTAGAAGATCTACCAGAAGTAATTTTATTTTTCCATGTAATCTCCACTTAACTCTATGCACTTCTTCCGTCTGGTTCCCAACGCCTGTATGCCGGCCATAAACAAAGTTTCTTCAAGTCCTTCAAAAATGTCACCCACCGCAGCTTCGAACATCCTCATTTGTTTTTTTTTTATTTCTAAGGTGTTTTATTAACCAGGGGAACAAACGGGATGGGGCAGTAATTCAAAGCCATAGTCACGAATTTGAGCCATACATTTAACGTGTGAACGCGTGCATTATCCTGATGGACCAACATTTTTTTGCTGAGTAATCGTGGCCATTTCTCTTTGATTGAAAGATCAAGCGACGTAAGAGGGTGCAGTAATAAGCAGAGTTTATAGTTTCACCTTTAGCAAGGCAGTCCACCACGATGGCACTCTTATCATCCCAAAAAACTGATGCCTTCACCTTGCCATCTAACAAAATTGCTTTGGCTTTTTTTTGGAGCCGGTTCATCAGATTTTTCCACTGCTTGAATTGCTGTTTTGACTCTGGGGTGTAGTGGTGTACCCAAGTTTCATCCATGGTTACAAATTTGGCCATAAAATCTTGTGGAGCAGCCTCAAACATTACCAAACAGTCGCGAGAAATTGTGAGGCGTAATCGTTTTTGCTCTGCTGAAAGCAATCTGAGTACCCACCATGCAGAAACTTTAGAAAATCCAAGTTAATTGGCTATGATGTTTCGTGTTCGTTCATACGAGATGCCAATAGTGTCTGCAATCTCCCCGATGTTCAATCTCCGATCTTTCACAGTCGTGTATGTCGGAGCAGATTCTCCTAATGTCGTTGGCATATCTTCGTGAATCTCTTTTGGAGTTCGTTTTTTTAAACAGGTATTTGATGTCTGCACGTTGCTCAATTTTCTCCATTATTTAAAAACGCTGCACAATAGCTCTCAAAATTCAGTGTAATTAATACAGTTCATGGTATTGGGATACAGAAAGAAATTGAAACAAACGGAGAAAAAACTATTCGAATGAGGTCCGTTACATTAAAATAGTAAGAATTTAAGTTTTAGGCCGCAAACAATCTACCCCCGTAGGTTAAATGTATTGGAGCCCTCTCAAATATATATTTTATTTTAACTTTATAATTTAATTTCATAGTTAATATACATTTATATATTTTTTGAAAATTTCAAGTATTTAGCAGCAACCGTTATTGATAGAAAGACAAAAATACGAAAAATCACGTTTATGGTATTATTACCCTCCTTCATTTTTTTTTAGTATTTGTAGTAATAGTGGCACGGAAAATACATATCTTTAAGTTTCAGCTTTCGTTTTTATTACGATTTCTGAGATACATCCTGGAGATAGACAGACAAACAGACAGACATGGAGGCTTAGTAACGACGATGGCGGCTGATGTCTGCAACCTATAAACGATGGTTAGAAATTGCTACCTAAATATAAAATTTGTTTTTTACCTTTTTTTATCTTTTTTTAAATTTATTATTTTTTATTATATATGTGTATTATGGATCATAAGTGTCTGCAATAAAGAGACATTATTATTATTTTTAATGGGGTCCCGTCACCCGTCACCTTGGTCACCTTTTAGGGTGCGGAACCCTAAAAAGAACCTTACAACCGATACGTGAGCGAAGCGAGAGCTTTTTTTTCTTTATCAATTGGGACTGTGGGATATACTTAAACATAATAACTATTTGAAAATATTGTGATACGGTTTCCACTTCGTCCAAAATTATTGATAAGGTATATTATGCTACGTCACTCAACATCAGGCAAACGGTGCGAGGGAGACCCAACTATATATTTTTTTAGCTCATCAATCCAAGCCATGTAATATACATTTTTCATATCATTATATACATTTTTCATATCATTAACTAATTGAGAACAGTATTTCTCGGGATATTAAGAAGCTTACCTATACCTTTATATCACATATACCTATTTTCATAGGAAATTCAAGAAAAGAAATTAAATCAACAACAACTGACCTTGGACATTCATATTGCCCTGTGGAATAAACCGGCGCCGACATAGCACAGTAGTTATTAGAACACAGTCTCACATTTTTCTTATATAGGTATTTATTATATTATATTTTATATTTATTTTTATCTTTCGTGCTCTTTGGCACATTTTGCATTTGTGTGGGACCGACAGCATTTCTTTATTCAAAAAACCAAAATCTCATTTATATTTGATCAAAAACAACATCAGGCACAACAGGTTTTAGAACGCCAAATATCCAATGTGCTAAAGTTATATAACTAGACTAGATAGATAACTCAGGCTCTCTGGTTGTTGCTGCAATATATTGTCAAACCTGACAATATAACTGAAGACATGTATGATAAATTTGTCGCACAAATGGGTTCAAGTTTAAGGTTCAAATTAGGTGGTGACTGGAATGAAAAATCTACACACTACGGGTTGTCAAGGAATACAACCAAGACTGTATAGTGACAATAAGTCAATTCATATAATGAACCGACACACTTTCCAGAAGATACCACCAAACTTCCTGATTTACTAGACTTCTTTATGCACAAAGGAATAAAAGAGCCTGTTTATGAAATGTGAATGCAGTTTTGATACCTCATCTGATCACTTGCCTGTGTTTGGTACAATAGGTACTTCCAACATAGAGGACAGAGTTCGCAGTTATGCAATAAACATACAGATTGAAAACATTTCTCTCTCTAATAACTACTTCAGACTGATGCGTGGAAAGCTACACTGTGTATGGTAGAAAATTTATATATGAGTACATAGTTATGAGTAAAAATAGAAAACGAAAGCTCCGAGGAATTTGGCAACCACATAGACAAAAAAAAATAAGAAAGCCAGAGAATAAAAAGTCCTTCTAGAGATAAAAAATGAGACATTACAACAAAAACTAGAACAGATGGCACCCTACAAAATGGGAAAGTACTCATTAAGGAAAGACCGCTCAGCTAGAAAACCAGAGCAGTTACAGTTTCTTCTCAACCTAAGTAAAAACTAAATAAGTCATCACAAATAGAGATAAATCTGAGGCATATGGAACATTCCTTAAAAAGTCTCTGTACCAAATCAATACTATGAGTGGACTACCTGAGTGGGAGATAGAGGTAACTGATTATCTAGAGAATACTCTTCAGCTTAGCCCGGCTGTGAAACACTGTACACCAAGAAAAGTTTGGAAGATTATTAGAAGTCTAGGTATAACATAGGACCAGGATTTTATCTTATAACAGAAAAGATCTAAAAAGCTTTTCCTTAAAAGCTATTTATACGAGGGTGGAGAGAAAATTTCGCGGCTTCAGCAAGAAAACAATATAAAATATAAGCAAAAGTAGTTTTATTTTTCCACGTAATCTCCGCTAAATTCTACACACTTTTTCCATCTGGTTTCCAACGCTTGTATGCTGGTCATAAACAAAGGTTCTTCAAGACCTTCAAAAAAGTTTACCCTTAGTCACTTCCCCAGCTTCGTCCTCCTTCTTTGATGAAAATTTTTGACCTCTAAGGTGTTTTTTTAGGTTCGGGAATAAATGAAAGTCTGAAGGTGCCAAATCAGGGGAGAAAGCGGGATGGGGCAGTAATTCAAAGCCACAATCATGAATTTGAGCCATAGATTTAACAGACGTGTGAACGCGTTAATTATCCTGATGGACCAACATTTTCTTGCTGAGTAATTGTAGCCTTTTCTATTTTATCGTTTCACGCAAGCGACGCCAGAGGGTACAGTAATAAGCCGAGTTTATAGTTTCACCTTTTACAAGTTAGTCCACTATGATGACACCCTTAGCATCCTAAAAAAAATACGGCATCACCTTGCTAGCTAACAAGACAAAATAATTTTGGCTTTTTTGGAGTGGGTTCATCAGGTTTTTTTCCACTACTTGGATTGCTTTTCTGACTCTCGGGTGTAGTGGTGTACCCAAGTTTCGTCCATTGTTACTAATCTTTCCATAAAATCTTGTGGATCAGCCTCAAACATTTCACCCATCCCCACCAATCCACCTACCAGTGGGTCCACCAACTGCAGTCAAAGTTGATACTTTAGTTATTTTTTTTTATTTTCAGTAATCATATCGAACACATTCAATATGTTGTCAAGGATCAGGAACCAGATTCCGGTGTCAGTTTTGACACCGGACCTGTTAAAGCAGTGCGAAGGCAAATTGAGTGTCGTTTAATAAGTTATAAGACATGAAGAACCCGATTCCGGTGTCACTTTTGACATTGAAAACGTCAAATGTCAAACTAGTGTCAAAACTCATGTTGGGTAGGTTAGTAGGTAGTTTCATAGGTTTTTGGGAGGGAGGAACCCGATTTCGGTGTCAGTTTAGACTTCGGATATGTCAAATGTCGAGGTAGATGTCGTTTGATTGGTTTTCAGGGGTCATCTCCTTGATGGTCAATCTCCGATCTGTCAATATAAGATCACAGATTTTCTTCAGTCGTAGACGTCATAGGCCGGCACGAGCGAGAGTCATCTACAATATTCTCTCGTCCTTTTTTAAATTCAGCAACCCACTTTTTCAGTCTTATACGACGGGGCAGATTCCCCCAATATCGTTGACATATCTTTATGAATCTCTTTTGGTGTTCGTTTTTTTAAACAGTTATTTGATGACCGCACGTTGTTAAATTTTCTCCATGCTTTAAAAACGCTAAATACTCACAAAATTCAGCCTAATTTATACACAGTTAGTTCTATTGCGATAGAATTTTACAATTTCACTACCAGAGAAGTAAACTATTCGAATGAGGTTAGTTACATTAAAATTGTTTAGTAATTTCTATTATTATTAATATCATTATTATTATAATTACATATGAGTTAGGCCGCGAACTATTCAATCCACTCTCGTATGTACGACAACACTCTTTAATTTTAATTTTAACTCTCCGACTGAGATACTACCCAACTATCTGGAAATACTCAGAAGTTCCTATGATCCTAAAGCCAGATAAACTGTGGTATATTATACCAGCCGATCTTACTACACCGGTTCCAATTAGAGTTTGCGGAGAATAAGGTTATCCGGGACAATTAATATGGACTTCATGAAGTACACAGCGATGTCTACAAAATTAGCGAAACCTTTAGAAACAAAGATTACTGCGCAGTAGTCTTTCTAGATGTCCAGCAAGCTTTGGTTTGGCATCAAGGCGTCTTGAACTCAAGAAATAGATTCCGCACAGTATTTATCATTCATGGCATCCTTAAGTTTTATGTCTCAGACAGAAAATGAAGAGACAAAATAAGTGATGAAACCTCAGATACGTGGGACACTCAGAAAGTTTTGCGAAACAGAAAAATATCTATGGGCAAATATATTTTTATTAAATCTTTTTAAAGTACTCTCCACTAGCATCTATACAAAGTTTCATGCGTCTGAACCATTTTTCAAAACACTTTTTCCAGTCCGCCACAGACACCTCGTTTATGGCTTGCTCAAACGCTGACAGCGCCTTTTCCGGTGACGAAAATTGTATCCCTTTGAGCTGTTTTTTATTTTTGGGAATAAAAAGAAGTGGCACACTGTGCTAGGTCCGGGCTGTAAGGAGGGTGACCCAGGAGTTTGAGCGGCGTGCTGTCCAGGAAGTCCCTCGTTTTGAGCCCGGTGTGCGCGAGGATCGCTACGCTTTGGTAGGCGTTGCTTTGTTTTGAAACACCCAAACTGTCGACTGGCGCTTCGTTTCTGGATCGAATTGATATATCCAGGACTCGTCGCCTGTAATGATGTCATAAACACGCCGAGACGAACCTGCTTCAAATTTTTTAAGCATATCACGGCACCATTCCACCGGGCCTGTTTCTGAACAGTGGTGAGGTTGTGCGGCACCCAGCATGAAACTATCCTCCTCACGCAAAGATGCACGTACAAAATCTTGTGAAGGCTTCCCGATCTAACATGCACAATGTGCTGAATCTCCTGGTATGTATCTCTCCTATTGTCTTGGATTAATCGTTTTCTTCCGTAACAGCCGACGAAGGGCGACCACTTCTTTCTTCATCCCCCAAAGTTAGTCGACCTCGGCGAAATTCATTATACCAACGATACACGGTTGCCTTATAAGGGCCTTCATCCATGAAAACCATTTGAAGTCTTTCGTAAGATTCTTCGGGTTTCAGGCGGCACTTGAAATCGTATAAAATCATAGCGCGATAATGTTCCCGGTGCAGATCCATTTTTTACTGAGACACGATAATTTAAGTAAGCTTGCAAAAAATGTGGAAGGAAAATTAGAAATTTGGAATGTGCCTATTTTTACTTATAAATAATTATAATTTCAAAATAGGTTAAAACTGGCCAGTTCATAAAAACTATTTTTCGCAAAATTTTCTGAGTGGCCTGGTACATTTCCAATAACGGCAGGAGTCCCCCAAGGCTCAGTGTTAGGCCCCGTCCTGTACACAATCTTCACAGCCAACCTTCCAGAGGCTAAAAATGTCCTCTCTGCTACATTCTCTGATGATACAACAGCCCTAAGTAGCAGTTGCAATCCGAAAACGCTTTCTGATACTGCAACTTTATTTAAATAAAATTTAAATGAAGTTGCAGTAAGTGGGCGAAGTAATTTAAAACTCAAAGTAAGTGCAGCAAAATAAAAACATTTAACTTTTGATCGGCAAAAAGGGAATCTCAAATCAATGTTCATCTTCGAAATGAGGAGCTTTCCCTAAAGATGAGGTTCGATATACATATATGGATGTGGCTGGATAGGCATCAAACCTATAAAAAAGGAGGTCACAAAGCATAGCAAAAAATACCACGCCAGGTTTGAGAGACATGTGAACCCACTTCCTATTCAGCTTCAAAACAATAAAAGCACATGCTGGCAGCTAGAGAGTGCCAAAATATTCAACCTGTCAAGAGAATAGTAGAAATGTGACAGAACCCAAAACCTCAAAACCTGACCACTCTGCAGCATTTCTGCTCCTGGCGTCGCCAGTTGCAGATAGAAGGAGAAATATAAAATAAAGCCACTACATATTTGGTTGTTTAAACTTTAGATGATACTTGTCACGGATATATAAGCTGGACTAGAAAAGTAAAAGCCACCTTATGTCAGAATGGCAGAGGCAAACCACGGTGAGACCTTTAAACTTATAACACTCTTACAAGCTTTCTCAATGGAAAAAGAGGTAATTTTAAAGAATGGGTTCTATTTCACCATCAGAACAGCTCTATAGTGCCATAATATTGTATTGTCACCAAAGACACAATAGTATTAGTATAAATCTTGTATATCATCCATTTTTGATTTAGATTCATCCAGAATTGGAATTCAATCCCGGAACAGGAATCTTGTTCCTTAATATCTCACTAAATAACACCCTACACCACATCTAGGTGAAAGGAATTTATATATCGAGTTTTAATCTGGGGTGGGAAATTAGCCTACAAGTTAATCCAAGGTTTATCTATACGTAATTTGGAAATATAGAATTAGCCCTATAAAATGTAACAAAATAATGCATCAAAATTAGCTGGTAAAGAATTAACCAACATACACACATGAACAAATTATTAGTTATCATATTGATCACAATTTTATTAATCGGGACGCAGTCAGCAGTTTTTTTTTTTTTAGGGTAAACTAATAGGGTGACATACGCGAGCTGATGGCTTTCTTCAGCAAGATCGCCTGCCTGGATTAGCGACCACCTGTACCTACGCACAGAGGAAGCTAGAAGACTTCTATTTGCAGGAAGGAACCCGCATATCAACGTAACCTAGGTAACCATCACACAAATATCTTAGCATAATGCTTTCAGTGAAAGAAACTATAGCATGGTGGTAGGGCAAAACATTTCGCGCCTGGCAATAAGTATGTTCCGCCAGCCATAAGCCATAATAATTGAGCCAATAAGTTAGGCCAGAGTGTCGCTAAACTTGAATGGTTACGCACCCTGCTGATCAAATAACTAGCTGAATGGGTAAAAAAATATCTATATATAAGTTTAGAACTAAATTAAACTACATTTCACTATACTACCTTAGTTAGTAAATATGTGTCTCAATAATAATGACTAAATATTACATAAAATTTGCCCTATTTAACATTTATAAGTAACTACTATTTTTAAATATTAGGTATTTCACACACAACTGGTTAGCCCCATAATATACTTATCTTACTTTGTATTATGGGTGCTAACACAATCTTTACTAACATTAATTTACTTGTAGATCTTATTGATAAAATCTTGTCATCTCTTTTGTTAGCTGAATGACTGTAACCTCTCACTTGTACGTATGTATTGCAAATTAATTTGCAATAAGTAAACATATCTGTACATTACAAGGACACTAACATTTTCTTTCTGTCCATATTTTTCGTTACTTACATTTTTCATGTTATAGAAAACTGAGTATACAACTAAAGACTACAATATATGATTACATTTGAAATCACATTTACAATTCGCTAACAAGTTTCATGAAATGTTATGATATGTCATATATATCACACATTTATATTAAAAATATTGTCAATCAATTTTAAATCTTACGACAAATCATGACAAGTATATATTTGTTATGATTTGTCGTAAGATTTAAAATTGATTGACAATATTTTTAATATTTTTAGATTAGCTTTAACAGTTGTGAATCTGAACATTGTTTTGATCGCTTTTAGGTGACACTAAATATGATGAGTGATATTGTTCAGCTTAGAAGTTCCTATAGTCACATTACCACTTCATCATCAGACCACAGAGCTCACCAACACAAAATCAATGAGCTTCAATTTAAAGGGTAAGCCCTTAAGAAGTGTCTCTCAAAAGTGGTTCATGTGATTTCAAATAAACTTAAGGTTCAAATTATGTATAATACTTGTAACATTTAAAACATTTGTTACAATTGAGTGTAAATATCTAACATAATATATTAACTCCAACAAGTTAATATGATTTTTGCAATTCGCTTTATGCCATTCTGAAAATGTATATAACTCTAAAAAGTCCAACTATTTCAAACTTTATACAAGTTATAAGTACTACATGCCCTAATGTCTAATATTATTATTATTTGTAATTTAACCTACATATATCTTTATTTTAAGTTATAACTATCTACCTACTTTACCTGTGAGCTTGGCTTGTTGAAAGTATGAAATGAAATCTAAGATGTACAAAGGCCTTAGACATGACTAAATTGTAAGTGTGGTACTTATTTATATCACATCTCTATTTGAATTTATTGAAATTATATTGATTAGAGGTAATTCAATTTTTGTATTCAAATTTATGTGGCACTTGGGGTCTATCACATAAAATGCATCCCATTTTCTTTCCAACAAAGCTGAATGTTGGAAAGAAAATGGGATGCATTTGCCCATCAGTGTGGGCCTTATAACAGATAATAGGGTTCTATGGATAAATACCATCTTTACATGTAAGTAAGTATCACCATATAAAAGTACATTTAAAAGTTCTTCTTTTATGTTTATTATTTTGTTCTATATTTTGATAAATGTTTGCTTAACCCCCGAAAGAATAAAAATATAGAGCCTATGATGGGTTCTATGAATTATGAGTAAACTATTTAGTTAACATCGAATGTTAGACCTATTTGGTATTATAAATCTTTGGAACATGTGAGTACTCTATTAATAATAAACTTCTTTTTCTGCCTCATATATATATATTTATATTGCTTATATGTGTCAAAGAAAGAGTATTCATTTAACAAAATATATGTTGCTAACATTTTTGTAATTCTGAATGCAAGGTTTCAATTCATATATATTTATCAAGAACTTAAACATCTGTATTTTTATCTTTAATTATTTCCTAAGATAAGTTCTTAGTAGAGCCATAATCTAGTTTTGCCCAGTACAATTCTAAAAAGTTACTATATTAAAGTAATTTAGTATAAGAATAAAGTTATTCAGAAATTGATTAGAGTACCAGTGTGTGAGATAAAGTTGAATTGGCTAGCAGGCCTCATATTTAGTCATGTCTCAAGAACCTCTTCACCTGTTAAGCTCATACATAGCCTGAACATTTTTGATAATATTTCTATGCATGGTTTTGCTACTTATTTCTATACGTTTCATGTTTTCCTTGTATCACAGAGTTTTATTGTAGAGGGTCTGTCACATGTCTTTCTTCAAGAACTTGTAATAAAACTGAAACACAAACCTGAATAGTTCTGCTGGAGCCTCTGGGGCACCCCTATTGTATATTGAAGACATCTTGAGGTCTGTGACAGGGCGCAAGTGCCAGAGGGGGTCGTCTGGGTCTGCCCGACGTCGCTTGGACGTGGGCCCTGCAGTGCTGGTGCTGGGCTGCTCCCCATCACGCACCACACTCGCCCGCTTCGTGCCCTTCTTAGACATCTTGGATATTGTTCTCGCACAACCTACATGTTCACGATCCCACTATAGCTTTGCACTTGGATCGTGGAAGCAACATTGTATATCTACATCATCCTCTACATGATTCCACTTTATATGTTTAAAGTACCTGCAAAGATAGAAAACATGTTCAGTAATGGTATGAGAGAGAGGCAGCGGCGGCGCCGCTACTGACGCAGCTGAAAGGCGCGCGCCGAAGTTTGGGCTATGGTGAGAAACACAGTGTCAGACTTGCAAATGAAACACTGCTTCCGGCTCTCGCCGTCACTATATACATATGCGCCTGTTCAATCAACACTTTTATGCTCTAAAATAACACAATACGTCCATGGACAGGACGTCGTTGTTTAGTACAGTAAACGGCGAACAAGTGCCTGTTGATATATGAACGTAATTTACCTTAACAAATATGGGAACTAGACCGAAATATAAAGCTACACACATTATTTTCGCGTCAAGAGACAATTTGTACAAAATCCATTTTGACGTTTCACTTGATAGGACGATGTATGGCGACTCCGAGGACGTAGCTGGGAGGTCTCATTATTGAGTACATGAGCCGACTTTTTGCTCGCACACGCCCCCGCCGGGGTCCAAAACTGAACGAGTATTAGTAATTTCAACAGATAAGAGCTTTTTATATGAATTAACCGCAAATATTTATCACGGAGTGTCCATTGTAGACTACATAACAAAATTGACAACACAGATAGCAGCACTGTTTTGTTGCCAGAATGCCAGATTGACATGAGTGGTCGCTACTTTCATTGAGCATTTTCGTTGCAAATTATATCCGTAGAAAAGATGGAGGGCTATTTTCGTCATATGTTGCTTATTATAGATCTTAACATTAAGTAGAATACGTACATTGTCTGTAAAAGTCATTTGGCGCCATTGATTCTGGTACCGTAGATGGTCACGTGACTTAGAGACTCGCAGACACAGATCCAAGCCAAGTAAGATGGCCAAAACGCACATCCAGTTGAAATGTCATTGATAATGAAAGAAATACGTAAATTAGATTATACATCGAGATTTGATTTACAATACTTTATAGAACTGCATGGTTGGACACAGACACATCAAAATGTTCATGTTGAACTAAATGAAGCACGATTTTACAAATTTATTCAGACATAGCCCGAGATATCAATAGGCAGTTTGATGTTTTACAAAATACCCAGTAGTTGGCGCTTTCATCGCACCAAGTTTGCCAATATTGAAAATAAAATAATTTTATAATAAAATTATTTTGTAAAGATGAATTTAATAGTTATATTCTCTAAAACAAGTTTTATTTTTATTACTATTTTACATCTTTATTTATATTACTTTATTTATTAAGTTGAAATGTAACTACAGATGGCGCAAAGTGTAAGTGGAAAACCAAAGACTAAGTTAAACTTTCTTTAAATTCTACACAGAAAATAAATATTAAGAAGAGGTTCAATGTAAATGTTTTGATCAGGAACCTGGGTTCTTTATATATCAGGAGTTCAATAGTTAAGTCACTTAAAACGCGAGTTCGGGTGTTTTCTGTTGTTTTGGTATGCACTCTGCTAATCCAATAATAGTGGCACGTATAAGTTTTCGGTGCATGTTATTAAAAAATCATTTGAAAAATTTCAGCATTCTAGTTATCACGGTTCATTACATAACGTTTGATTACAGACAGTCACCAAAGTCTCAGCAATAGGGTCCAATACTTATTTTTATAATTTGCATGAGAAATACATAACATGTTAAAGTTTCAGCTTTCTAGCCATCACTGTTTCTGAGACAGCCTGGTGACAAATAGACAGACAGCGGTGGCTTATTAATAGGGTCCCGTTTTTTCCATTAGATACTGACGGAATCCTAAAAAAACTCCATAGACAATATTATTTTCTTAAAAGCTTCATGCTTGCCCTTTTTCTGGATAGCTGTCATTTTTCAAGACTTCGTGCTGTAGAAAGAGAAGCTTCGTGCTGTTCTCGGAAGACTAAATTATTTTCGTCCATTTTCTGTAACGCACTATGTTGGAAATATGATTTGGTGAAGAAGAAAAAATGTGAGTCCATACAAATTTGAGATTTTGGCCTTGACAGTTTGACACTAGCCTAATTTTTGACGTAGGTACATTATCGTCTCTAGATCCCTGCCTGCCTGACCTGTGCATTTAATATGTACATATTTTTTAGGTTATCAGTTCTGAATATATTTGGTACTGGAACAAATCATGTTAAGGTAGCTAATCGCATAAACCTTGGTTCCTTTTTAGTATTTATTTATATATACCGTATACGATCGAGAAATTGCACATTGTGTTGCTAATAGAGACATTTAGAATTTGAAATTAAACATGTGCTGTAACAGTACTCGATGTATTACTATACCTTCAAAGTTTGCTTTTATGTTTCGGTATGTTTAATTAACTCGATTCTAGTTATGTTATTTCAATTTGACCTTATATTTTAATTTTAACTTGTTTTGGACTGTGAAAAGACAAATATGGTTTAAGATTAACATGAACCTTTTATGTTTGCAGACATAATCGAACCCCTTGACAAAAACCCTGAGTGAGATTGAATGATAAAGGAATGTAACGGCAGGAAACATGTGTACTTCTATTCAGACCCGCACAATGGCGCGAAGTGACGGTCTAAGCCACGTAAACGAGCCACTCTCGACACACCAGTTGTTTAAAGAGATCATAATATTCCACGGTAAGTGTATGTTTTAGGATTCCGTACCAAGAAGTGCCAACAGAGACTGCCCATGCCTATAAGACTTCGCTGTCTATCTGCCCATTTGACACTAAACATTAACTCATGAACCATGATAGCTAATAAGTCAAAATTTTTATAGACATTTGAATCACTCATGTAGTTGAGGAAATAGAATAAAAATAATTTCAGTAAAACTTAGTGTTATATTATAAACATGCTACAATTTTATCAATTAAATTCAAGTAAGAATTCTTCTTAAATTAAGAAGTAACAAACATACACAAAACCAGGTGATACTCATTGCTTTTTTGTAGAAGTTGGTGTAACCAATTGACAGTTACCTACAATCTATGTTTGCACTCCGAAAAGTTGTGATAAACTTAACAATACAGTTAAAAAAATTTGTAGCATTCATTTATTAAACAATTAGCAGTTGCCTGCGACTCCGCCCACATGTAGGTCACTTTTTGCACCTGCTCCACCACCATGCAAAACCATATTGGTTTGTAGTGCATGTTATGCATCACAGATGGCGCTGTATGTAAAAAAATATTTTGCCTGTTTTTGTCCTTTTTTGTTAAATTTTCCCCTGAATTTTGTTTACTACTAACCTCACAGAGTCCAAGCCCTTTCCAACGAATGCAAAACCGTGGAAATCAATTTGTGCGTTCTGGAGTTATTAATGTTAGTTATTAAAGATTAAGTAGAGGTTATTGCAAATTAGGTGAATGCAAACGCGCCAAACGAAACAAATTCTTTATAATATGGATTCCTATGTCATCTTGCTCTGTTATGAATCTACCATCCGCTCTCTAGGTTCCAATTCGTTAACATTCGGCTCCGCCTAATGTGTTAAAAATGTATATGTAATGGTTACTTGTGATCCACCAGGTGGCAGACGTGAGCTGCCAGAGCAAGATGACAGTGAACAATCTGGCCGTGGCCCACGCGGGGTCACCTCCATCTCAACTACGTCATCCCCGTGAACCAGTTCATCGAGCTTCTGCCCAACAATCATGACCCACCTTTCCTTGAATACGATTTTTTTATGCTATTCGGTAATTATTTTTTCATACTGTAGTAGAGATCAACTTAAAAACTGAATTCGTTTGCTGTTAAAAGAGAATGCACTTTAGTCCAAAAAAAATTATGACAGTAAAATATTTCATTTCAGTGTAAAATATTAATCTTGTTGTAGCATTATTATGATTCTAATGTAACTTAAAGGTGGATCGTGAACAAGTGCAAGCCTATTGAAAGTATAAAAAATATTTATATAATAAACTAAATAACTGCAAACGTGTTTAGTTTTATATTAGTCTATCTTTACTGCTACTTAATTTTACTATTCAAATTTAAAATAGTTTCTATTCTCAATGATTATGCAAGCCTCCTATGATTAAGCATTATAATTATTCATGACTTATATAATAAATTTAGTAGGGTTAGGTTAAGAGTTAGTTAAGGTAGGTTCCAGCAAGCCCTGCACTAAGAGTCATCTTATATATCAGGCACTCATTTAGGGCATTAGATACTTATTATTGCAGAGGTTTGAATAAAAAATATTACAAATGATAGGGACAAATCATGGTTAAAATGACGACATGCCTAGCTAGAATATTGTATGACATATATACATTTTACATAAAAATATTACCACCCTCATATTTAGGGCTCCATACTAAATAGTAAAAACGGGACCCTATTACTAAACTTCTGCTGTCTGCATGTCAGTTAACAAATACTAAAAATAAAAGAAATTAATCTATTCAGAGGGTCCCTATACATTAAATCTGTCATTTTCTTATTTTTTTGCAATGTACAGTAACAGGTAGATGCTTAAAATTTTAACAGATTGATGTATAATTATTATCTTTCGGAAAAATAAATAATAAACCCAAAACTAAAATAAATACTTAGGGAGGCTCCCATAAGACAAATGAAATTTTTAATATTTACAGAATTTTAATTTTATTGTATCAATGCTAAAAAATTATTTTTAGATTAATATTTTAGGGGTATCATTTAACAATAATGTTTTTTGCCTTGTTTACAAGGCGATGTTAGGGAATACATGTTTGTTTCAAAGAATGGGTAGATATGCTCATCTCATGTCTGATGTCTTACATCAATTAACTTTAACTGTTTTAACTGGAGTTTGAATTTCTATAGTATTTAATGAATGCATCCATTTCAATACACAGTTAAACTAATAATAAGTATATTGATTGTATACATTTTGATACCAACTTATGAATCTGTTGTTAGTTCATAGTTATTTATTTATAACATAAGTTACACGTCATATATTTTATATAATCAAAAATATTCAATAAAAATATAAAATAATATTCTTATAATATCGATATTAGTAATGGTCACATTAAAAAATATAAAATAAAATTATAACATAATAATAGGTCAAATTTAAACTGAAATATTAATATATTCCGATACAGTATAGAACGCCTTCTCGACAAGCCATTTTTTTGTTTTAATTTTGAAAGCGTGTCTTGAGGAAACCTGCTTCAGTTCGTCAGGCAGGCGGTTAAATGCATCTGCCGCCATCACGTGTACCAGCTTAGTCGCCTTCTGGAGTCGGCGCGCGGGCGCGTGCAGGTCCCGCGGCCGGCGAGACTCGCCGCCGCGGCCCGCGCCCCACCGCACGTACTCGTCCTGGTGGTCAAACGCGTACAGAACCGCTTCCAGGATGGCCATGGACGGGACGGTCAGTATGTTCATCGATCTGAACAGTGGTAGGGCTGACTCATCCGCCGGCACTCTCGTCATAGCTCTAACCGCTCTCTTTTGCATCCTCAATACGCGTTCGCAGTCAGCGGACCGCGCCCAGAACTCGACGCCATACTGCAGAAGAGAGTGGACGGAGGCATAATAGCATGCCCTGATCATATCGCGTGACAGCACCGATGACAACCGCCACAACGCGAAGGATGCCCGGCCAACCTTCTCGCACAGAGTGTTTACGTGCTCCTGTCAAGTAAGCGCGCTGTCAATGTGAAAGCCGAGAAAAGTAGTTTGGTTCACTTGTTCCATTTTCACATTACCAACGGAGACGTTCAACGGTTTCCTACTGTGGCCCGACAAGTCAAACTGAATGAAGTGCGTTTTTCCGGTGTTTAAGATCAACCCGTTGCTAAAAAACCACTGGCTCAGATCGCACGCGACTCGATTCAGCTTCTCCTCTAACTCGCTGACAGTAGGAGCTACCATGATAGCCGCGACGTCGTCCGCATACATCAAAACCTGTGCATTCTGTACGAGGGTGAATCAAAAAGTTCTTAGAAGTGCATATATATGAAACCTTTTTGGATCAAGTTCGATATTCAAATTAAAGAGTGTCTATCACACTATATTTATGCAGACTGTCACTTGTTTTTGTCAGTTCGTTCGCATGTAATAATTTTTTTTGTGCAACGAGTTGCTAAAAAGTTAAAATTATGGATAAAAGTGAGTTACGTGCGGTGATAAAATATCTCAGTTTGAAAAAAATGTCTACGAAGGAAATTTTTTTGGACATTCAGCAGACATTAGGGGGTGTTGCTGTACCCTATTCTACGGTTGCGTACTGGGTGGCTGAATTTAAAAGAGGTAGATCAAGCTGTAAAGATGACCCGCGTTCTGGGCGGCCTTCAACCTCCGTTACAGAAGAAAATGTCAAAAAGGTTAAGAATCTGGTTTTGGAAGACAGAAGAATGACTATAAAACATATAGCTGAGATCCTAAAGATATCTTTTGGTAGCGTTCAATCCATTTTAATTGATTCACTGGGGTTCAAAAAAGTGTCTGCAAGATGGGTGCCACGAATGTTAACCGACGAAAACAAAAAGCGACGTTTGGAAATTTCCAAGCGTAATCTCGAAATGTTCCAGCGTGATTCGGATAATTTTTGCCGTTGTCTTGCCACCATGGATGAAACGTGGGTCCACCATTTTGATCCTAAAACTAAAACACAAAGCATGTCTTGGAAACGACCATCCTCTCCATCCATTAAGAAATTTCGAGTTGCTCCTACCGCTGGCAAAGTTATGGCCTCTGTGTTCTGGGATAGTGAAGGAATCCTTTTTATTGATTACATGCCAAAAGGCCAGACGATTACTGGACCCTATTATGCAAATTTAATCCCGAAAGTGCGTGAAGCGATTAAAGAAAAACGTCGTGGAAAACTGTCGTTGGGCGTGTTGTTCCTTCAAGATAACGCTCCTGCTCATCGATCGGAAGTTGCGCTCAACGCAATCCGCTGTGCTGGCTTCAATCTCCTTGACCACCCACCATATTCTCCGGACTTAGCCCCAAGTGATTTTCACTTATTTCCAAAATTAAAAGAGGAAATTCGTGGAACAAAATTTCACGATAATGACGCGGTTATAGCTGCCGTAGAGGACTTTTTCGAGAGTCAAGAAAATATTTTTTTTCACAAGGAATAAGGAAGCTAGAAACGCGTTATTCTAAATGCATTGCATTGCAGGGAGATTATGTAGAAAAATAAAATATTATTATTTAAATCTTCGCATTTTTTAATATTGATTCCAAGAATTTTTTGATTCACCCTCGTATATTGTCAGGCAGGTCATTGAGAAGCAGTGTGAACATGATGTTGGACAATGATGAACCTTGCGCTACCCCAATGACGGTCTTAATTGGTCGTGACTTGACCTTGCCACCCTCACCGACCACTATCTGGCTACGGTCAGTCATAAACTCGGACATTAACTTTAATGCGCTCCCTGTAATGCCATAATATTGGAGTTTTGCCGCGATGACGTCATTATCGGCTACATCGTAAGCTTTGGAGAGGTCGCAGAAGATGACCGCCACCTGTTGTCGGCCTTCCCGCGCATCAATGATGTGTCGGAGTAACTCCCGCGTGAGCGTAGTCGTTGACCGTCCGCGGCGGTAGGCGTGTTGCCGCTCAGACAGCGCCGAGCACTCGGTCAGGTACTCGGTAAGTCGCGAGCTCAGCCCGTGTTCCATTATTTTGGCAATCGCCGGAATAATCGACACAGGTCTATAGCTGTTGATCTCGTCTGACTTACCTTTCCCTTTATAAATCGGAGATACTTTAACGCGTTTTAAGTGTGGCGGATACACGCCCAATCTAATACATCGGTTAAATAGAACGCAAAGAATGTTAGCCAACGCCGGAGCCGCCAGGCGCAGTAAAGCAACAGACATGTCGTATATATCTTTCGATCTCTTATTCGCTACACCTTGCGTCATTATGCGCAGCACTTCGCTCGGAGTGAACATGTTGAGGCGCAGCGAGCGGTCGGCGGGAGCGCGCGCGCCCGCCAGCAGGGCCCGCGCGGCGCGCACGTCGGCGGCGGGCGCGCCGCACGCGCGCGCGGCGTTCACGAAGTGCGAGTTGACGGCCTCCACCACATCTTCTTTGCTGGGAAACTTTGATCCGTCAGGCCTCG
The DNA here is from genome assembly GCA_035578125.1 of Mellilla xanthometata. Taxonomy (NCBI): domain Eukaryota; kingdom Metazoa; phylum Arthropoda; class Insecta; order Lepidoptera; family Geometridae; genus Mellilla; species Mellilla xanthometata. The sequence goes on from JAPUBQ010000003.1 coordinate 4,708,612, forward strand.
ATAGTACGTCAGTATAGTCTATATTTGACTTTATTCTACCGGTTTCGAGTCTCACTACGTCCCACATGGACTTTGTGACATTAGACGATTGAAGAATGCGGTCACGATAATAATTACGGTTCAGGTTAGGTTATTTCTTGTTAGTATATATTCCTATATTCATTCTTTAAACAATTTACTAACCCTAACTGTTAACAATTTACAATACTAAATTGAAACTTAGAATATATAACTATATACATATGTAGGTCTTAATCTAGACTCTAGGAAACTGGAGTTAGTAAGTCATATATTATAATTTTTTTTTGTTCCGTTTCTGTATCTGCGATCAGTGTTTTTACTTTAAGCATATGAGTTGTATGCAGATGGCATGTCAAGTGAGCACCCCATTGGGTGCCTCTCTTTATGTTACTTGGAGCCTTGGGACTTCAGATTTAGCGATTCAGTCCGTAGTAGGCAGCACTGTTTTCCTTTTTAGTCTTGGTGTGTACTGGCGGATCTGCAGGTTGACAGCGAGTATGTTTGGATGTCTTGCTAGTCTGGTACTATAAGTATTGGTTGTTGCCTCAATTTCTTCAAGCACAGTCTTCCCTTGTAGGTTCTCATGGATTTCAGCTGAACGCTGATATTGTATACCACGAAACTCCGCTGATTGTTTTGAGAATGGTATTTTGCATTCTTTGAAGAATGGTGATGTTGGATTTTGAGGCAGTTCCCCACAGTTCTATACCATACGTCCAGACAGGTTTAAGCACGCTTTTGTAGATAAGGAGTCTGTAGACAATTTGCTGTTTCGGCCAAGCAGCCAAGAATTAGCCTGGTATCTTATTTTTAACCCTTCTTTTTTAGATGTTATATGGTCTCTCCAAGTCAACTGTCGATCTAGGTGCATGCCCAGATATTTTACTTTGTCTTTATGAGGCAGTGTGGTTCCTTCAAGTTTAACAGGAGGACAGTTGCCTTTTCTCAATGTAAAAATCACCTGAATGGATTTGGCAACACTTGATTTTTTCTTCCATTTACTTAACCGAATGTAGCCGTTACTACGTTGTTGACTTGCGGCAGATCTGCCGTTAAAATTGTATAGAGCACCGGTCCCAGGACAGATCCCTGTGGAACGCCAGGTTTAATTTCATAGAACTGGGATCTAGCATTCATTCTGCACTTGAAACAAACGGTCTGATAGATATAACTGCAGGAGAAGGAAGTAGCTATGTGGTAAGTACGATTTTTGAAACGACGTTGAAATTTTTGATAGTAAAGGATTTCTTAACCGGATTCTTTTCACCATGACAGGTGGTTGGCCCGCCGATGAACCCTCCTCTTTTATCTGAGCTTGGCAGCAAAGTTTGTGTCCTCACTGGCTGGGTAGTGTTGTTGGGTTGTGTTTTAAATTGCGTTGTATTTTTAGTATGTTGCTGGCCTCCAGGTCTTGTTGTTGTGCTATTAGTTTCTGATAGTGTTCTTGTCAGAGAGTACGCTTTCGCCCGCATAACTTGAAATGCGATGGTTTTTTGCATTTTTGAGTCGGACTGCTGCGCGTTCTTAGAAGTTTTAGGGCTTGGGGTAGTTCTTTTTCTTTTCTCGACTTCAGTGTTACTTACTTGAATTGCTTGTTTTTTACGTTTTTCAAGGACTTCTTTTGTTTTTGTTTTTTTAGAGTACGCTTTCGCCCGCATAACTTGAAATGCGATGGTTTTTTGCATTTTTGAGTCGGACTGCTGCGCGTTCTTAGAAGTTTTAGGGCTTGGGGTAGTTCTTTTTCTTTTCTCGACTTCAGTGTTACTTACTTGAATTGCTTGTTTTTTACGTTTTTCAAGGACTTCTTTTGTTTTTGTTTTTTTTAGGATATTAACCTTTGTTTGTAGTGTTGTGGTGGATAGGAGAATAGGCCTGATCTTGTTTTCAGTACCTTTGCCTAGTCTTTGAACACGGTTGATGTCCGCATCTTTGAGATTTACCTCAATTTCCTGCACTGTGTTTTGAACTAATCCTAGTAGGTCCTCACATTTTTCAGGCAGCCCGCGTATTATAACATTGTTTCTTCTGCCGTTCGCCTGTAGGTATTCCATTTTCTTTTTCAAATAGCCCACTTCGTTATGCAGTTTTTCATTTTTGAATACAAGAGGTTTAATTTTCTCCTCAGCTTTTTGTAGGATTATAAACATACCAATAACATAAGTATAATTGATAAAATTTTGGCATGGATTATTATGTTAGTAAGTCATATCAAGAAATGGAGTATTGATTTTTTGTCATTCCCATAATCCTGAAGTTATTTGGTGTCTAGAAGTGTCAATAAAATGCCTTACTATTGTAATATATTGTATCTATATTTGACTAATTTGTGAGACTGTTTGTGATTGGCTTTATTATGAAATATAATTGGTTTCCTTGTTAATTTTATGTTATACAAGCTACATATGTCATGTGAAACTTCTTTTTTCAACAATTTACTGGAAAGTAGAAAAGTTGTATTGTTATAATCATACAATACAATAAATAGTAGGAATACATGGTGACATTTAATTTCTTTTTCTATAATAGTAGATTTCTATTATGTAATAATTAATGTGTAGAATAAGGACTATATTCATTAGTACATAATTATAGATGTAAGCGATTGAGATTTCAATTTTACCACCTAAAATGTGTTCATTCTTTCTATTTAGCCAAAATGTTTTTGTAACTGGGATCTGAATAGAAATAAATATTAGTACCTACCTACTTATTAAAAATGTATAAAATAAAATAACCATAATGATTTTTGTGCATTTATTTATTTAATCAAACATCCCCCTTATCAATATATTGTTAAACCTCGTGGTGGACAATTAGTCTGAAATTATTGGTTCTCAGGGAGTAACGGAACGTAAGATCAAAGTATTTTGAGCATTTCGCTATTATCAAAACAGCTGTTGTCTATCTGAAATCACCTAAAGTGACATGTAAGCTTGCGGCCTGCTGGATGGACGAGTCCCGTGCAAATCAACTAGATGGCGGTAAATCCGAAGTCATTAGTAAGCGTTATGACGAAAAAGAAACGCAATACTGTTGAGACTTCACACTGGTATAAGATTAGTTTAATTTTTAAAACAAAATGATGCTTGATTAGAATGCTTGCAGTTTTCTCGACTACTCTTCGAGTGCTGAACAAACTTTATTCCAAAATTCTAGGCATAAAACGGCGTCTATTTATAAAAGTAGGTACAGCCTCGCTTTTGTTCTTTCTTTGCTGATGTTTTAGGCATGATCATTTTGATTTTGACTATAAAGTGTCCAGTGGTACAGGACAGCTAGATTTTTTTGCGGTCTCCTCAGTAGAAGATCGCGCAAAATCTTCCCACTATCGTAGGTAGGTACCCCATTACATGAGTGCGCCAAGATGCCTTCACAGAGAGATATGGGTTAGCATTTTGAGAAGTGTTCTGTCTGCTCCCTACACTATTAACAACATGGCGACCCCGATCGCTCTGTAAAGAAGAATAAGATTCGACAAAAAAAATGCGGTGACCATTAAGAAGTACCTAAGTAATTTTTACAAGTCAACATGACAAATATTTAAGGCACGTAGCCTCTTTTTTCATTGTGCAAATGTATGGAATTCTTTGCCAAATGCCCAGTTTCCCGAAAACTATAATCTACCTAGTTTCAAGGCTGAACTGAACTGGTCGAACAATATCGCCTATCATCAGGTGACTTGTGATCAAGATCAAGTGTAAAAATAAGAACGTCGGTTGCATGCAACGACATTTATAATACCTAAAGTCGTTGGTTGCATGCACAAAAAACATGACTGTTTGTAACGATCTAGCAATAGAGACACAAAAACCTAAATGCTTGGCTAGTAGGTACACCACTTTTCCACTCCATCTGCCGATGCTGAAAGTTATTTTATGACTATTAGGTACGTTTGGGGTGAAAGACGCCACATACGTAAATTTATCATCCGTTAACAAATTTCACAGAACACCCATTTATTACAGTATACTGCTAGGTAACTGACTGGCAGTTTTAGTTTCTTTGCACAATACGATTGTAACAAAGAAAAAGGTGGCACAAACGGTGTTATATTTATATAATATTCACATATTTTTGGCATGAATTATGAGAGTATATACTCATAGTCTAAGAGCCCGTGAAGATCGTCCTTCACCGATCTGATAACCAGATGACAGGTATTTTTTATTAAGTATTTTTTATAAACAAATATGCCTAAAATTGCTTGCCTATCGAAAAGTGCTCATGGCTTTTTTTTGCGCATGCTCGTGTATAGTCAAATGATAATTTAGCTACAATTATCAAAGATAAAATTCTAACTGTTCAGAATCGTTGTTACTCCTATGAAGCGCATCAAAATCGAATGAGTCACCTATTTTGACTTACCTGTTTACACCTGCTTGCCAGGTAGTTATACACTGAAATGAGTAGGCAAGCATACCGAGGCATATTCTGTGTATTAAAAACTATCAGTGAAATAAATTTCATTTGGTTACCAAAAGTATGAAGGTGATGAAAAAAAAATCAATAAAAGTTTATTTAATTAAAAATAGCCATGAGCACTTTTCGATGGGCAAGCAATTTTAGGCACATTTGTTTATAAAATGTATAGTGTAGTGTGTAGTGTATTCTACCATGTTCGCCGGACAGGACAAACTTGACAGAATACCCCTGACCCAACTGTAATTTTTAAGTAGTTTTTTACTCGATCTATATAACGATATTTGATAGACCCTCTATTATCTTATTCAATAATATTAAATGAAGTATTTAATTAAATAAAAAATAATATTTAAGGGGGGCTCTAATACAACAATGGTACGGAACCCTTTATGCGCGAGTCCAACTCACTCTTGGTCAATTATTAAACTGAATTTTTAATTTATTTAATATTTAGATTTCTCGTAGACAGAGAACGAGATTTCTACAACGAAAAAAAACATCACTTTCACCATATATTTTGTCTATGCTTTCACCAACACATAATATAATGCAAATTCAGTTTATGGGAGTTTTTACTTTCATAATGTGGCAAGATCGTATTAATAGAGTGGCTATTTACCGGGAAGCAATTACAATAATTATTAAATATTTATAAAAAATCTTTCATAAAATAAAAGATAAATAAAATATTAGTAACTTAAACTTAACGCAAACACTAATTCTACTCTTCAGTTACAAATTATTTTCTGTGACCAGAAGGTAACTGCGCCATTTGCTCTATGGTTCTATTTCGAATCTATATCTATGGAAGACAACGCATGGCAAGATTTTTATGCGTTTTATTTTAAAATTTGTGAGAGTGTGAGAGTTAAATCCTAGGAATTTGTTTTGTCGGTTTTTGGTGAACTTTGCAACCATTTTTACAAATTTGTCAATGATGTACGAGTGTTAATCCATATAAATCCCAGTGTCTGTGTTTGTTTTCTACAAGTGACATTTTCTTTCACCTTCACACCCGCCATTTTTGTCACGTTTTTGTGGTGTAAAATTATTAAATTTTCCTCGTTAGTTTGTGAGTTTATCGAAAAAACAATCGGTAAAATTGAAATTGCATAATGTTTTCATTGAAAAGCAGCGCCAAGCGCAAGAAGCCCACTAACGGAGCACGTAGGAAAGAAACCGTAAGTTTTTGTGGCGTGATACAATTTCCCGCTATTATCTATACTTAGACATGATGTTTTGGACCCACGCATTGATTTATATTATTGTCCTTCAAGCAACGCATGTAATAAAATGCAAAAATACCATTATCTATGTACCGTGTACCTACTGCGTCGTTGATGCGATGGGCGCAAGACACCTGTCTGTAATATGTGTAGGTACCTAACTATATTTTTCCGTTAATATCTATTAGCCCCTATGGACACGTTGAGTTGTTAAGGGTGAAGTTAACCAAACTTTAAACCTCGATATTAACTACCAGTTAACTATTAGATAAACACATATTTCTATATACCATTAATTCTGTGGATCACCATGTAACTGATGTTATAGTGATGAGATTGAACCATGGTTAATTAAATAATATTTATTTCCCAATTGCCTTTGGTACTTGGTTTTGGTTCTTTTGGAACTTTGTCCTAAAAAGAGCATGTGATGGATGAATGTCAGATGTTAGAGACATCTGAGAACCATACCCAGAGATATTCTTAAAATATCGCTGAAGGGTCCCAATGTCTACATATCAGTGAACGGTTTTGGCTCCGCTGCTTCTAAAAGTTTTTTACCTAGTTCCATATACAAATACAAATCTGCTATCTCATGTATCAACTTCTGTGTGTTAGCTATAGAAAATGAGTTATTTAACTACATTCCCTGAACTGTGTCACTATATTACTTTACCTTACCTAAATTCAGATCAGATTATAATAAATGAGGGTTTGTGTAATAAAAATAGTATTTGGTTATTAGTTGTGACCCTCATCCGAGAATCTATTGAGCATTTTTACTGAGTGAACAATGATTTTACCACCTCTTTGCAAATAGATCAATTGAAATGGGCAAGAAATTTAAGTATTATTTATCTTTTCACAAGGATTAGTGCAGACATTATTACTTTTTTGACTGACTATTACTAACCACCCTAAACTAATCTTAGATTTGTAATGTTAAAATAAATCAGGGATTCTGGAATAACAGTAAAAGTATTTGGTTAAAGGCTGTGGCCTTAATTTAAGAATCCCCAGAGCATATTTACTGAGTGAACAATGATTTTACCACTCATTTGTAAATAGATCACTCAGAAGAATGGGTGAGAATCTCAAATGTCATTAATTTTTTCACTTTTACCAGCGTAGCCATTATTACTCACCTGACTGATTATACTTAAACTAACCTAATCTCAGATTCTTACCTTCAAATAAATGAGGGTTTGTGGAATAAAAGTATTTGGTTATTGGTATTAGTAGTGGCCTTTATTCGAGTATATCTTCTCATTATATAAAATTTCCATGTCTAAATGTTAGTTACCATACTCCTCCGAAATGGCTTGACTGATTTTTAACTTATATATTTAGTAGGTTCAAGATTCGGTTACTATCTATTTTTTATACCCCTAGATAATAAGGGTTCACCCTGAATTTTTTTTTAAAAATTTTGGTGATTTTTTATAATTTTTATTATGTGGCATCAAAAAATGCATTCAATCCTAAATTATTACTTTTTTATTACACTTTTTATTATTATTACTTACTATCACTTTCTTATTAAATTAAATATACACACATATATCCATATGTGTATGTACTATAATTAAATTTGCAACATTGTTAGATTGCCTTTTTTACTCTATTTCCTAAATTATATGATCAGAGTGTAAACTAGAAAACATATTAATTTTTCTGACATTTGGATTCGTACACATACCTGTTAAGCTCTTTCATGACTATTATAAGTAGTTGAAGAGAAAGTATGTAAAGTAAATTAATTAATGTTTAGATCCAATTCATAATTGTTGATCCATTAAATTGGTCATTCCTTCCTGTAATCTGATCATGTTCAGATAAACAAAAGTTTAGAAAACTGGTTTAGGTTGTCTAAATGTAAATACAGTAGAACCATGTTAAGTCGAACCTCGATAAGTCAAAAACCTCCAGATGTCGAAAAAATGTTATGTTCCCTTTCCTTCAAACACCAACTCCATTACTTGAAATCTTGACCCTCTATTAGTCGAAATAATCTCTGAGTCCCTCTAAGCCATTTTGGTACAAATTTTCACTCTACAACTCGAAAAATTAAATTTGACCTCTGCAATCTCGAATATAGCAACGTTTTATTTTATAACCTTTATAACTTGCTATCCCAACACAGTTGCTATTAACCATTAAACCTAGCTAATTGTGTAATGTCAAAATAGTAGAGCCATTCATTTTAAAGCTCAAAGAAATGAAATTAAAAACTACTTACTAGATTTTTTTTTTTATCCATGATAGGTTAGCGTTTGACTACAGTTAGCCTGATGTTAAGCTGCACTGCAGTCTACGGTGTGGCACGCTTACCTAGAAGATACCTATTAACTCTACTTTTGAAGGCCCCCGAATGATACCTCTCAGGAAACCGAGACTCAGGTAGTGAGTTCCAAAGCTTCGCAGTCCTAACAATAAAGGTCGACGCAAAGCGTTTTGTACGAAAGTTTGGAACTTCAACTCTGTATCGGTGTCTCTTCACTGTCTCTCTGCTCGTTCTGTAGTAGAACGGAGATGGTGGAATCAAATTATGAAGTTCGATAGCACACTCCCCGAAATGTATCTGATAAAAAACCGACAAACTAGCAACCTTGCGTCGGTGCTCTAGGCTCTGAAGCTTCACTTTCGCAACGCAAGAATTGCCGATGAGCTTCTTAGCTCGTCTCTCAATGGGAATATATTTTGTTATAAACTAGATGACTGAGCCCTCTTTTCATAGAATCTCTTAGGTGTAATGTAATTTTACACCTAGAACGTGAAAAACTAATCTTAAAGCCAAGTGGTTGAAACTGGAGATAAATTTGTATACAGCAGAACCTCGTATAAGTCGAACATCAAGGGAGACACCAAAAAATTTGAGTTATAGAGTTTTCAATATATGGAGGATTTCAAACATTATTTCAAATCATTTTAAAATAAAAAATATGGCATTTTTTTGCTTTAGATAATTTGGTTGTTCTGCTGTACTAATTGATGTGTATTGCAGTAGAACCAAACCACTTCTCACAGTATTTAAGTCGAAACCAGAAAAAAGACTTGCTTAGCTAAATTTCAAAGAAAATCAAAATTGAACACCTGACACCAAGCAAGCATATGTTTACGTCAGTCATAAATTTATTATCATATACTCCTAAAATGTTTTCTAAGAAACAATAGTGTACTGATTTTGTCCGCAAAATCTTAAAGTCCTTAACTTATTTTTGTTCAAACAATAGAGGTAATAAATTCCAAATGATCAAGTTGTAAAGGTTGTAAAAGTTGTAAAATAAAACGTTGCTATGTTCAAGATGCAGAGGTCAAATTTAATTTTACGAGTTATAGAGTGAAAATATGCACCAAAATGGCTTGGAGGGTTTTGGTGTTTTGAGGGGAAGGGAGCATAATATTTTTTCAACTTTTGGAGGTTTTCTACTTATCAAGGTTCGACTTAACGAGGTTCTACTATATGTACATATAGGTTGTTATCACGAGTGCTTGTTGCAGTCATTTGTGGAGTCAGTGAAGAATCGCATGGTGGGGTTACTACCAGGCTTGGACAAGTGGCTGTCAAAGGACAAGACGCCAGAGTGCAGCGACTCGTCTGATGATGAAGTAGTACCCCCTTCCAAGTGGAGGAGAGTTAGTTATGATTCTCATGTTCACACGGTAAGCTATTTTGCATAACCAGGTAGTTTTCAATTCTCTTCTAACACCTCAATAATGAAAGTGGAACAATAACTACTAATTTTATTGTATTATTTAGATTCCTTAAAATAATAGAGCATCTTAATAGCTCACTGCCCTATAATTACTTTCATATTAATGGTATATTTTGCAGAATCGTCGTAGGTTCCAAGTTGAGGAGAGCAATGGAAGCAATTCCCTATACAGAAGTATTCAAACAAGTGTGCAGAGGGATAGCCGTACAGAAGCGGACAACAATTCATCTACCTACTCTAAAACACGTGTTAAATCTACAAAGGAGTCTGAAACTAACATAGACCAGATGGACAAAGGTATTTCAAAAGCCACTTCACCAAGAGCTTTCTACTCCAAAAGAAATACAAATGATTATGATTCACCAGAAAATGGACTTGAAAATGCTTACAGAAAACTAGGAAACTGTCTAAAGTATAAAGAACCTGCTAATGATTCTAACAGTTCTCTGTTTGATACTGATAAAGTTGAAAAGGATAATGTGTTTTATAATTCTCCATATCTGGCATATACATTGGCAAAGTCCATAGCTCCAAAGAGAAAAAATCTATATGACACAGAAAAAAAACTATTGGAAACAGAACAGAAACTATTTGATACAGAAAGAAAACTATTTGATACCAAAAGAAAACTGTATGATGCAAAGAAATTGTCAAAGAATATTTCTGGTAAGTAATAATTTTGTTTATAAATAAATACATGAATAAAATAGACAGAAAAAATGTGTCTTGTATGGGAGATGACTCCCTAATTTATGAATTATCAACCGTTTGATGGTGGATTGCACTTTAAGCAATCTGGAAATCTCTACTTGGGACTTTCCCTGTTCATGTAGTGTTTGAATTTTGATACAAGTTTCTACACAAAGTTCTTGTTTTTTCGGCATTCCGGAACACAAACTGTCTATAATTTACGAATAATTAAGACTCGACCGCTTCTTGTTACCGTGGGAGATGAAACAAGACTGATAAAAGTGTTATTAAAATTTTCCAAAAAGGGCTCAAATCACTTTTTGTGGGACAGCTATTTAAAAGATCCTTAACAACCCTTATCCATTGTTTAAAACAGTATTTTAACATAGTTGCTAATTGTTTTGCTAAACAGTAAAGTAATTCTAACAATAACTTTACGGGTGCACATGTTTTACGGGGGTGCCTAATACTTTTGGCCAAGGCTGTATATTCTGTGAATATTTAGAGGATCATTCAAATGTCGTTATAAATATGAATAAAACATTGCTTAAAATTATGTCTGTTGTATGGGAGCCCCTACATATTTTCATTTTGACGACCTCGTTGGCGCAACGGTTACCATGCCGGTCTGCTAACCAGAATGTTCTGGGTTCGATTCCCGGCCCGGCGGCATCTTTGTGCTTAACTAAATTTATTGGTTGTGGGTCTGGGTGTTAAAATGTATCTATATAAAATATATATGTATGTATATGTAGTATATCAGTTGTGTTAGCTACCACAACACGAACTAGAAATGGTTCAGTATGGGGTTAACCAGCCGTGTGTGGAAAAAAAAAAACCTTTTAAGTGTTAGTTTTTAAAGTGGCACCGGACACACATAATTTAATCAAATTTATATCCTCGTTGAGATTATATTCCTATTTTACTTTTGCCATCACAGTAGCATAAAAAACTGTATGTAACCAGCTAATTCGCGATCAGCGTTCATTAGTATCATCGTTAAGTTACCGATCGAGCGAAACTCTGCATTAATATCATACATATATGTTTTAAACCTGTAGCAAGTATGTATATGTGTGTGTGTGGGTGTATGTGAGTGCGTGTAAACATGAAGTATGAAAAAAAGCTGTATAAGAAAAGCGCTATAGTTTAATAGTCAATTTAATAATAAAAATGTTTCAGGAAATGGATCTGACAACTCATCAAAAAATGGCAACAGCTCCAAGCATAAAAGTCCTGAAAATAAGACAGTCACTTCATTGACTGAGACTGATGATACGCCACAACAGACAAATACTCGCAAGTACCGTGAATCTTCATTGGATAAGTCCATTTCTTCTAAGAGGAAAAGCCTGCAGGACCCAGATAACACACCCAAGAGTAAAAAAAGCTTGCTTAACGTTCTTGGTAAGTTTATTCAATGTTTTTTTTTGGCTTTAAAGATGTCATACGTCAATGTAGTTTATTGTAAATATTCTTTACACATGTGCATTCAAAATCTGACTTTTGTTGACAAGACATTCAAATAATCGAACCGAATTAGGATCCTGGCTCGATTCAATACGAAACATTGTCGCGAAAATTCGAGAGTAGAGAGATCTATAACATCTTTTTTTGTGGCACACACAGAGACATCTGCTATGTCTTTCGCATGTTGTCTCGGTCTTTCTAGAATTATCCACAAAACACGGCGAGTGTTGTGCCCATAGTGTTGATCCTGAGTTCCTGGACTGCCAGCTACTTAACAAACCCTAAAAAGTGAAATTATTCTGAGCCAAATTAAACCGAATTTCGACACTATTATAAACTTATTAATAACATTATTTCTTTTATAATGTATAAATTTAAATATTTGTTTAGGACTGTGATATCATAAAACGAAAAAAAGACTCAAACCTATGACTAAAAACGGCAAAAATAGTAAAAACTTATAGCTAAAATTTCTGTGTCATTGTGTCATAAAACTGGCTGCATAACTCGGCTGCATTAATGCAAATTTTTTAGTTTAATAAATATAAAACCACTTGTACGTTGTAGATCAAGAAAACGAAGGGCAGTCCAAGACACCATCTCCGAAAAAGCCCATAGTCAGTCCTCTGCTGTACGGCTCACCATTCTACCGGGGTCCAACAATGTATGGCGGGGCTGCCAGCTCCATATTCATCAAACATCCCAAGGTAAAATTGTATATCCCAAAGTTATGAAAACTTCTTGACCAATAAACAGATAATTTAATTTGATAATTTTATGTATCCATATAAAATATGTATGTATATGTAGTATATCAGCTGTGTTAGCTACCATAACACGAACTAGAAATGGTTCAGTATGGGGTTAACCAGCCGTGTGTGGAATGTGTCCTAATGTTATTGTATTATAATTGCTTTTTACAATGTTTTGTTCAGTTTGTTGCTTTGTTTCTCTTAAATGTAGGAAGTGAATTTACATAGTGGAACATATCCAGTATACACTTATGGTAATTTGGTCCTGGTTTTTGGATTGTAGACTGTGCCGAACTCCCCAGCCAGTAGTGGCTATTCTTGCCGTGACAACGTCATTGATGACATAATATATCACTATTCGGTTAGTATTTATTTTTGTTTTTATTTAGCACTTTAAGTTTTGCTTTTGTGATCCTAACACTTATGATTGCTTAATTTGATGAGTATATTTTCCTCTATTATTACTGGTTCACTCCGCAGTGAGAGCAGCATGGATTATGAACATCAACAACTGTATTGAATTTGTACATATTATGCGTACGTGGCTTTAATATGTTGTTACTGCGCTTATTATATTAGGTCCTTACATATGAAATTGGCGTTTTTCGTACTGGCCACTTTAATCACAAATTTCTCCTCTTTGGTAAGGAATTCCAAATTAAAATTTGTACAGCTATAGACTCATATATTTGTGCTTCGATGATCGTCATTCATTTGTTTTTTTCTTCTGTTTTTTTCTGTTTGCGTCACTCATTTTACAAAATGGAAAACTTATAATATCGCATTATTTACGAATACAAGTTCCGCCGTGGCACTAGTGCTGCGGAAACAACTCAAAGGGTGAATGATATGTATGGCGGTCGTGTTGCAAAAGAAAACACAGTTCGTTTTTGGTTCCGACGTTTTCGTTCTGGAAATTTCGACCTGCAGAACAAGCGCCGTGGACGGCCTGGGACTCAAGTTGAGGAAGCGGATCTATCGTAAACCACGTCCGAGTTAGCTGCAGGCTGCGATGTTAGTGATAAAACTGTTTTAATTCACTTGAATCAAATTGGGAACATTAAAAAGCTTGAAAGGTGGGTACCTCACGAATTGACTGAAGCAAACCGGCAAACGCGCGTCGACTGCTGCGTTACATTACTAAACCGGCACAATAATGAAGGTATTTTAAACCGAATCATTACCTGTGATGAAAAATGGGTTCTTTACGATAATCGGAAGCGCTCAGCGCAATGGTTGGATCCTGGCCAGCAACCAAATCCTGCCCCAAGCGAAAATTAACCCCAAAAAAGTTACTTGTAAGCGTTTGGTGGACTAGTGCCGGTATTGTTTATTACAGTTTTCTCAAATCTGGCCAGACTATTACGGCTGATGTCTATTGTCAGCAATTGCAAACCATGATGGAAAAGCTAGCGGCTAAACAACCTAGGCTGGTCAATCGCTCCACACCATTGCTGCTTCACGACAACGCTAGACCACACACTGCGCAACAGACGGCTACTAAATTAGAAGAGCTTCAATTGGAAAGTCTAAGACATCCTCCGTACTCCCCGGACCTTGCTCCAACAGATTACCATTTTTTTCGAAATTTAGATAACTTCTTGCTAGGGAAAAAATTCACACCGACGGGGCAGTCCAAATCGCCTTCAAAGATTTTATTGATTCCCGTCCGACTGGTTTTTTTAGTAAAGGGATCAATGAACTACCTATGAGATGACAAAAGTCCATAGAAAATAATGGTTTATACTTTGATTAATTAAATATATTATATTAAAAAATATTCGACTTTTTGTTCCTCCCATACAAAACGCCAATTTTATATGTAAGGACCTAATAATTTATTAAAGACTTTCTGTAGCCAGCATCAGAGCAAAGCTAGCCAGTACATCTTGCTACGCCTTATTTCAACAGGGCACGTGTAACAAAGCCTGATGTCATAATGTCATGCTGCTAACATACCAACTGCTTAAATACATGACAATATCGACATCGACACAAGAACTATTCTTGTGAAAACTTTTGCGTATGTCTTTACAAAAAAGCTTCATTGTTATTTTATTTATAGATCAAAAGACCTGTCGTATCGAACATCAACGTCGGCCTAAGCTCGTCAACCAGAAAAATGATGGACCAGCTGGAGCGCACTAGCACATCTCTAGTCCCAGATCCAGATAGCACTATTAAACCACTCTGTAAGTATATTAATAAATATGTACATAATGAAACTAGTTGACCCAGCAAAAGTAGTTTTGCTGTGTTAAAAGTAATAATATCGAAATTAAATTTGAGAATTTGACATAATATTTGTTCAGTCATTGGTATTGAGTTGACGACCTCGTTGGCGTAATGGTTACGACTGCCCATCAGAAGGTTCAGGGTTCGATTCCCGGCACGGCCAACGTCTTGCTGAACTAAATTTGTTGGCTGTTGGTCTGGGTGTAAAATATGTATCTATCTAAAATATGTATGTATGTAAATGTAGTATATCAGTTGTGTTAGCAACCATAATACAAACTAGAAGTGGTTCAGTATGGGGTTAACCAGCTGTGTGTGAAATGTGTCTAAAAAAAATATGCTTTTATGTAGTATGTTATTAGGCAGCGGATAATGATGATTTTTAAGTATGAAAAATAGTTTACTCTCTCTTCTCAATTTACTGATAGAATATGAGAGAGAAGTGGTTTTTGTACACTTGCACCCATTATTTTAATAAAATCAGTTAAATAGGTTGTAAGGACTGTTGTTCAGGTCACAAAGCAGTCAGAGTAAATGTACAACATTCTGTTCAACAGTGTTTATTATTCTGTTTTAGCTAGTGCAAGTAATCGCAAAACAGAACTGTGCACACCAAACTTCGTTTCGATGTTATGTTTGAAGAAGTTGCGCACTCATGCAGCGGACTCCAATAAATGGGCGCGCCAAATTATGGCATCTCGGAGCAGCACAGAATTCAATGGTTGTGGAAGGTAAGAGATCTCAATGAACATTCTTCTTCTTCTTGTGGCTAAGCTACAGGCACTAAAATGATACTAATGCAATGTTTATATTAGTATAATGTTTATATTGTACAATGTTTGTATTAGTACAATGATGTTCAGTGAGCAGTCCTTTGCTGGCACTTCGTTTCTATTTCTGTTCCTGTTCTATTTGTCACATACTGATTGAGTGAGTAGCCTCTAGTTTTTGATAGGTGGTTGACCCCTTTTATCATTTAAGACAAACAAGCCACGTTTGTGGACTTTTGTTTCGTTATGCAATCTTCCGTGCATATTTTAAATAATTATTTATATAAAATTAAAATTTTTGGCCCCAGACAATAACATTCAGTTTGGCCGTTTTTAAAATGTTGATCTGTATCTGATAAATCATTTTCTATCATCATCAGCATAAACCAATTGTTTTCGCGATGTGTAAATCCTGAAACTTTTACTTAATTGTATTATTTTACCTTTAATACATAAGTAGGAATTTCAGTAAAATTGTTCCCCAACTATGTGAAACGTGAATGTACTATTGTTGCAGCGAATCAGCCCAGGAGAATGGCGGTGAGCGACCGCGGTCGAGTAAGATGCGGCCGCTCTTGTCTCGAATCCACGGCGAGGATAACTCGCACGCGTTGCCCGAACCTGTCTCGTTGCCCTCGGCGGTACTTCGTATCGACAATCTGCCCAAGTTCACATCGACTCCGCTTGCCGCATCCACCACTACCGCCAATTCTTTTGCAAAGATTGATCTACCCAACTGCTCCACTTCGTACAGTTTCTCTTGTCCATTAATAGTATCGCCGGATTCCGAACCGTCGTGGTCGCCTTTCAAACCCCGCAACGATTTTAGTTTTGAAGTGGTCAGTCCTTTACAGTCGGTATCGTCAGCGCCGGGCACGATTCCTTCGACTATTCAGCTAGTGGCTACTACTTCAGCATCACCGGTAACATGTTTGACAACGGTGGCGTCGAAAGCAACGCCCGAGCCCTCGCCCGTACCCGCGCCCGTGCTCGCGCCCGTACCCGCGCCCGTGCTTGCGCCCGTACTCGCGCCCGTGCTCGCGCCCGTACCCACGCCCGTGCCCGTTACCTCTAGCACCCCACTAAAGGCACCCGTGGAGAAGGACTGGAAGTGCGATGACTGCTGGATCACGAACAAAAGCGGGGTGGACAAGTGCGCTGCGTGTGGAGCATCCAAGCCTGGCGCAAAGAAAACCTCAGAAAGTAGCGGACAGGCACCAAACGCAACGCGGCCGCCGCTCGATGGCCTGTTTGCTGCAGTCGTGAGCGCGCAGAAAAGCCGGTGGGAGTGCCCCAACTGCCTGACCTATAATGATAACGCCAAGTCTTACTGTCAGTGTTGCGACGCTCCACGCGACGGACTCCACAAGGAGCTCACACCGAAACGATTCTTATTCTCCAAAGAGCCCAATACGAGCTACAAATTCGGTATAGATCCGATACAACAGGAGCAGAATATCACTATGAAAAAAGTAGATGACCAACCGCCCGCGACGACTATCAAACCCGATGCAAACGAAGCCACGGCCGCCGGGGCAGTTGAAAGTAATAAGGCGAAAGACTCTAAACTTACTGGTCTTACTTTTACCTTTGGCATTCCGAATATGACAACCGACACGAAACCGAAACTAGCTTCCACTGAACAGCCGGTATTGAAAGAATTGACTTCTCCGTTTATTTCTACTCCTAATATCGCCGTATTCAATACATCGGCGAAAAATACGAACGGTCCCACTCAAACGTCACCTGAGGAAGCAAATACCATTTTGTCGAAGAGCGTTGGTTTCGCATTACCTGCGCCTTCCACCGCCAGTTTTCCGATGACCAGTGCTCCCGCCACACTCAATAAAACAAGCGCGCCGCCGGACGTTTGCCCTGCTGCTGTCCTTGCCGCCCCTGTCGCTCCTAGCCTTATGACAACCGCCGTCCCGGAGTCTACTACACTGGCCGCCGCTCCTATGTTCAATTTTAAAAGCAGTAACTCCGATTCTACTTCCTCTTCTCTGTTTTTATTCGGCTCGGCAAATAACAAACCTGCATGTAACGACGAGGACGCGTCTATGAATGGAAGTAATAATGACAAACCTCTCTTCAGTGGATTCTCGCTGGGAGCAGCTAGTAAGGCCGATGTTAGTAATTCTGGCACGAGTAACGCGGTGTTTTCGTTTGGAACGGGCGCGAGCGCTTTAAATTCGATGTTCGCTCCGTCTGTCTCCGCGTCGCAAACCCCGCCGGCGTTTGCCGCGCACACTGCGGCGCCCACTTTCTGTCCTTCGACGCAACCGGCTGCATTCGGGACGCTTGCACAGGGCCAGCAGCAGCTGGCTCAGCCTGTCCTCTTCGGAGCGACTCAGAATAATTCGTTTGGCGGATCCACACAGAGTCAAACGTCTGGGCTGACTGTCACTTCAACGTACGGTGGTATAACACAAATGAATGGTTTTGGAAATCAAACCCTCCAGAGTCAAGGAGCATTCGGCGTGTCCGCTCCAAGTCAGACAGCGCCGTTTGGGATGGGCGGTTCGAGTCAGCCATCAGTGTTCGGTGCGAACAACCCTAACAACCCTCCTTCATTTGGCGCCAACACTGCGACTCAACCAACTGTCTTCGGAGCTAATAACAACACTAGCCAGACGATGGTATTCGATGCAAACAACGCGAGTCAGTCGTCGGTGTTTGGAGCGAGCAATGCAATCCAGCCATCAGCTTTTGGGGCGAGCAACGCCTCTCAGACATTGGGTTTCGGAGCGAGCAATGGAAACCAGCCGTCCATATTTACGGCTAGCAACACGGCCCAGCCATCAGGTTTCGGTGCTGTTAACGCGAATCAGCCATCGCCTTTCGGCACTATTCACGCGAATCAGCCAGTATTCGGAGCGAGTAATACAAGCCAGGCACCGGCGTTCGGAGCGAGCAACACAAGTCAGATGTCCGCGTTTGGAGTGGGCAACGCAAGCCAGCAGCCGGCATTTGGCGCCAACAACATGTGCCAAACGACGTCGTTTGGGGCCAGCAACATGAACCAAACGCCTTCGTTTGGGGCCAACAACTCGGGACAAATGCCGTTTGGGGCCAACAACATGAACCACACGCCGTCGTTTGGGGCCAACAACTCAGGACAAACGCCGTCGTTTGGGGCCAACAACTCAGGACAAACGCCGTCGTTTGGGGCCAACAACTCGGGACAAATGCCGTTTGGGGCCAACAACTCAGGACAAACGCCGTCATTTGGGGCCAACAACTCAGGACAAATGCCGTCGTTTGGAGCCAACAACTCGGGACAAATGCCGTCGTTTGGGGCAAACAACTCGGGACAAATGCCGTCGTTTGGGGCAAACAACTCGGCACAAATGCCGTCGTTTGGGGCCAACAACAACTCTAACCAAACGTCAGCATTCGGAGCGAGCAATATGAATCAATCGTTTGGCTCCAGTGGTGCCACATTCGGGTCTCCTTCGACTGCCTTCTCTGCGCCTGCCCAGCCCGCATCCACTCCAATGTTCCAGTTCGGCTCACAGAACGCGGCACCGCAAGTCTTCGGCTTCGGACAGGTACAGTTATTATCTATAAAGTTTTTGATTTTAAAACAAAACAAAAAACATTGCTGTTTATGACATTTCGACAGAATTATTTATTTTATATTGCCTATTTAGATCAATTATTTAATGAATTTAAAATTCTGAAATCAAAACTTGTTCCAAATTACACAATCAATTTAATGTAGTTATATAAAACTAGCAGATCGCCCTGGCTTCGCACGGGCTAAAAAATAATCTATGTTGCAAAGAGAAATAAAATATAGCCTATGTTACTCCGGGATAATGTAGCTTCTCAACGGTGAAAGAATTTTTCAAATCGGTCCAGTAGTTTTGGAGCCTATTCGTGTCAAACAGACAAACAAAAGCTCTTACTTTTCTAGATTGTATTGGTATAGATACAATTCTGGTATCATTTAAAAAAATCTTATTCAATAAAAAGCTCTAATGTCGAGAGTACTGAAGACAGACTACCGAAGGCCCTTGACTTGGTGAGCATGAAGTGAAAGGTTCAACTCGCTATCGTCAAATGACACTAACCACGACCTGGATGACGACCCTGTACAATACATACTAGTCAAATGTGTCATAATATTTATTAATTTTATTTTCTAAGCGTAGGCAGATGATATATCCATTTAATGCAACTTGTGTAGGCACAGTTTATTTAGCTAAATGATTTATGTTTGTTGTTGTAAAGGGTGGATCGGGCGGTGCGTTCAACTTCAGCGCTGGAATGGGTGGCGGTGGCGCGAGCCAGCCCATGGAGCCTTCCATGGGCGTGCAGTTCAACGTGGGCAGCGCGCCGGCGACGAGCGTGCGGCGCATGCGCAAGGCTGTGCGCCGTACGCAGCCGCGGTGAGCGAACTCACGCTCACACTCTACTGTAGTCCTCAATGTACAGAAACTGCGACTCCGGCGCTGTCACTCTACACGGAGAATGGCAAAAACTTCTACGATAGCTGTTAGCTTTAAAACAGGATGTCTTTATAGTAGTAGGTCTTGTGCAGGGGCTGTCCGGGGAAGTACCATGCCTTTGACGGTTACAGCATTAGTGTGGGGAGACTACTACTTATCAGTTTCTAGACTAAGTTGCTGGTGAACTTGCTAGGCAACCTGATAAAATATCAAAATATCTCAGGTTGACAAGCAAACTCTTTAACTAAGCATTGTATTATCAGCAAAAAGTATGTTAGACAGAGGAAGCATATTCAATATTTTCTACTTTCTTTATACGAACGCCACTTACAAATAAACTAGTTATTGTTTATTTAGTTGCAATACACACGTAATATTTTGTCATGATTTGTGCAGTGTAGGAGCTTAACAAATCATATATAACATAATTTGAGAAAATATACTTTATAATGTGCGCCGTTCGTTGCTGGCTTAGGTTTTATAAAAAAAGAGGTGCCCATGTAATATAAACAGTTTTGAATGACTTACTGAAAAATAAAACATCTGCTTCTACATTCTATCGGGCGACCACGAATTTGGGGAAAAGTAGATGACTAAAACATAAATAATATAATAAAAAATAAGGAAAGCTCCCATACAACCAACCTGATATCATTGCGTTTGTACTGCGTACCGGTGGCAAATAATGACTTTAATTCCGGCTGACAGGTTTTACGAACAATATTTTTTGCAAATTCCGAGTCATCTTGTTTTAGTAATTTTTTTATTCATTTTTTAATACACAGTTATTTACAATTCATATTCCGGAATGTATATCAATTTTAAAACTATTTTTTACAGATATTTCAATAAAGATTTCTTTTTTAATAATTGATTTAACATGTCAAATGATTATTTAACAATAAACTAAGCATAGGCAAAAATACCGATATATACAAACAATATAAGAGTTTTAACATCGGCGATATTTTTAATTGTAGATATTTTGATTTTTATAAACAAAACTCTAGTTTCGTACGTAATGTTACTACACGCGACAGAATGTAAGGTATTGCTTTGTCGCGTATAGTTAATTTTAAAATTAAAAAAGATAGTGAAAAATCTTTTTTCTCAGGAATACTTTAATTTAAGTTTAAATGTGTTTTATCTATAACATCTTAATTTACATACGTTACTTTTAGCGTTTAAGATTTTATACGTTCTAAGCCAAAGGCAATATGAAAAAGGTCAGATGACTTGATTATTTAAAATAGTAGTAAAATGATTCCCTAAATATAATGAATTTTTTAGTAAAATTTTTTATTTAATTTTTTTATTAAAATAATATTATTTAATAATAAAAATGTAGCCAATTTACAGTCCGGTACTCCCTGATTGATTTATATCTAAATCATACATTCTTATATTTTCAGTTTTTTCAGTTTCAGTTTATTTATTATATATTACAACTAATTTCTTTAGGTACTCTTGCTTAAGATTATTTTAAATCTATCTATCTGTGTAATAAGTCCCACCAAACAAGCAAGCGGTCGCACAAACTTTTTTATTATATATTGCAATTAGAAAAATATCAGGCCTTTCGTTCATTACTCTACGCAAATCTTTATACTAATACTCTGATTTTGTATGATTTTCTTTGAATCTATATTGCGACATTCGTTTGGACACGTTAATTACGTGTGATGTGGATTTGCGTAGCACAAGGTACGAAGAGCCTTAATATACTATTGTTAATGTAAAATGTTGTAATCTATGGATTTTTTTAACTACATGTATAAATTAAAAATGTATAACACCCCCGACCAATGTTTTGTGGAGATGGTTCTTCTTGGACTTAAATTGTATTAGACTTAGTGTGTGTATTCTACTCGTTAAAATATTTTATTTGATACGAACCATAAAAAATATGGCTACATCGAAGTTTATAGAACACTACTCGGGAATTATCGCGAAACAGTTATTTGTAAAGATTTTCATCGCCGAAGATCCGGCTGAAAAATTTGTACATTCATAGAGTGTTTGCTAAAAACCAAATTTTTACGCTTATTTATGGTATGGAGAATCTATATCGACCAGGTTGCCTATCTAAATGTGGCCGCTAATATTATTAATTAAATGATGCTAATTGATTTTAGGAAAAAAAAGCATTTATTTGTTTTTTAAATAAAATATCGTCCACGTCACGGATCAACAACAGATCGTAAAACGTAAGTAGTTACAATCTGTTATTGATTACAATTCTTAACAACTTCTATTGCGATGTTATGAGTTTCCTGAACAACAGCTAGCCAACACGCCCTACTCTAAATACGCCTTCATCTTTATCAGTTAATTGTTTTGTTAATTAATATGATAATTCATAGATGCACAAATAAAACAACAATATATGTTTATAATGTTATGTATTACGAACTCCAAAACAACGTGGTTTTTATGTTAGTATAATAATGTCGCAGTAGTCAGGTTGAGAACACTAGCATTTGACGCATGCGCAATGCCTTTAACCACTCAAGCGTCCGAGTTTGACAGCTACATTCGCGTTAAGCGCCCCACGCGCGCGCGGTCCTCGAGGGCGCGATGCCGTCACCGATTTTATACCCTATTTTGTAACAAACAACAACTGTTAGGGCAACATAAAACATACTCTATAGAGCTGATATTATTAGGACTCAAAATAAGTGAAAACTAAACTATCACTGTTATCGTAAACAGAATAAAACTAAAACGTCGGTGAAAATTGAGTATTATTTTTTTATCATAACATTTTTTACGAAATATTTCGAAACATTACTCAATGCTATTTACTCAGTAATAAACTAGATTTTATAAGCTTTTTTAGATACCAATATATAATTACTTAGAAGAAACAGTGAAGTTCAATAAATCAAAACTAACAAATTATTTACGGGCGGCCATGATCGACCATGCCTATAGCCGTAAAAGAACGTGTTATCCTTAATTTTTGATACTATAAAAATGGAAGAAAAAAATAATTTTCTTAAGTCAATGTCAAAGTGTTGAATTGTTTCGAAGTGTCTGAGTGCCGACTTTAAAATTTATGTAAAAATGTATTTATTATATAGTTTATTAAGTGTTATATATTGAAATAATACTGAAGATTAAATTTTTCAAAATATCTACATATTTTAAGGATTCGCAGTCTGATAAGACGTTTATGAATTAAAATCGACAAACAAAGACTTTACCGTTGTTTCTTGGTTTCGCTAAGTTTTTGAATTAATCTTGTATATTTTAGTGAATACACCAGAGTAGAAGCCGTTAAAAATAATAAAAAGTGAAAAAAATAATAGTACGATGAAACCCATTAGAAAAGGAGGAGAATATTATAAAAATGAAAGGAAAAATAATTTACGGGTGATCTGATGTCGGGAAGGGGATGGGGGTAAGTTTTTAAGGGTAAAAAACGGTTTTTCTCGATTACCGGCAAAACTTACAAGTCCTATCGAAAAAAGTTACATGGCAAAGTTGTAGGTAATAAAAAGATCTAAAACTTTTGTATTGACACTTTTTTTTACATAACCTCAAAATTTATGTAAAAAATTCAAAAAACCAAGTTATTTCTTTATTATATTAAAATTTTACAAAAAAAAATACGAAATTTAGGTGAAAACTTATCTTTTTATGTCCAAAATACGCTGTAAATGTTTTCTGTTTCTTGAAGTCTCTACTTTCCGATGGTGAAGAAAAAATGTTACTATTGCAAATCTTCTCAGAAAATGAAAATATTGAAAAAAAATGTGATTGCTGCAATATGTTTCAATTAAAAAGTTGATTTATTTATTGTTTTTACATTCATGTCATAGAAAATCTCATTTATTATTAAATATAAATGTAAATCGTACAGTTAAATGTAGATACTTAATTCTGATTACGTTATTCATTACAGTATTTTTAACACATTAATCTTATGATTCACAAATACATTGTACTAAAACATCATTTAATTTCAATCTTTTTCTTTAGGTTATGTTACGTTAAGCATACTATTTTTTAAAGAAAATATTACGCTTTTATGTTTGAGTTGATTAATACAGATAAAAATAGAGATCGTACTTACCTTCCTATGCAGATCCCATTTTTTTTAAAGTAAACGTTTTATATATTATTTTTATAAACTATGTTTGATACAGTCCTGTATTTCGAATACAGCTGCTACGAAATAGTAGGTATGTATGTAGTAAGACCCAGACCCGCCTAGCCCCTTCCCCACTTCTCCATGAAATACCTTTTGAAGGGCTACTATTTTTCGTAGGTAACTCAGGTTTATAATTTATCTTAAAATAGTTAACTAGACATCTACGCATATAATTTAAAGAAGATTCGACAACTTTCGCCACATATGTAAATGTCTTATTAAATATTAATTTTATTGACTTATATGTTTGTTAATTATAGTAGTATATTCATATTTGCATTTTTTTATCAATGTAACATGTAATCTAACGTTTTACGAGTAATTAGAGTGTTAATTTTAATAAATAGCTAATTTTTTTAAATAATAATTTAAAAAATAAACATTTTTTTTTTTTCTGAGAAGATTTTCTATAGTATCATATATATTTTTTTTAACCATCGGAAAGTAGAGATTTCAACGAACAGAAAACATAGTCCATAGAAATGTTACATTTTTAGGCCTTACCTTGCGTTTTTTAGAAGACGAATTTTTTTTTTTTTATGTGTATTGGGTAAGTGTAAAGCTAAAATCAAGTTTGTAGGGGTTGAAACGGTTTTTACGATATATCTCCTTAACTATTTATCTGATAAATTTTTTTTTTGAATGTTTCTTGTTGCAAATTAAATTCTCTATAACTTTGGTCCAGTAACTTTTTGTCGTAAAACAATAAATAAAAAAGTTATATGTAAGTGAAAATGTTCAGAAATTCGAGATGTTTTTTAATCATTTTACGAAAAAACGATTTCAGTCTATTTTTGTAGATCGTTTTTTAAGGAACAACTTTTATAAGCAACATTTTTTCATTAAGTCAGTAGCTAAGGTTTTACAGCGCTCCGATTATTTTTCAGTACTATTAACTATACATATTTTATACGTGGGTACTAATAACGTGTCATCAGTATTTTTTTGTTATCATTATTATTTTAGTTAAATAAATATTTCAATCAAATAAATTACAGCGCATTTGGGACATAAAAAGGTAAGTTTTCACCTAAATTGCGTAATTTTTTTTTTTTTGTAAAATTTCAATATAAAAATCCAATAACTTGGTTTTTAGAATTTTTCACATAAATTTTGAGGTTATGTAAAAAAAAAGTGTCAACACAAAAGTTTTAGATCTTTTTATTACCTACAACTTTGCCATGTAACTTTTTTCGATAGGACTTTTAAGTTTTGCCGGTAATCGAGAAAAAACGTTTTTTACCCTTAAAAACTTACCCCCATCCCCTTCCCGACATCAGATCGCCCGTAAATTATTTTTCCTTTAATTTTTATAATATTCTCCTCCTTTTCTAATTTAGTCTAGTCAACAAGTACAAAAACGCGTTAAATAGACATAAAGTTCCTAAAAATATGTGCCATAGCTCATTCGATTCGGAATGACGTCTAGAAAAATGTTTTTTAAGGGTTTATTAGCACATAAAAAATTGCGATTGTTATTAACAAAATAAGAAAAAAAAAAGGTATTTAGTTTTTCGTTAATAACTTTTAAAATAATGATATTTAAGGAATTTTGAAAAAAGAACATGAAAGAGGAGAAAGTTTCCAATATAAAGGTCCTATCTCCCGGAACTCTATCTATATTATTTATAATTTTTTTTTAACGCTGAAAATAAAGCTCCGCGAGGAGGGTGTTACGGCATAGGCGCGCCGCCTAAAAAGCCGGTATATCACCTAAATTTTTTTATTTTTTTTTATATTAAATAACAATTTAAAAATTTGAATAAATTATAGTGTAATCTAGACACTTGAAGGAAAAAAACTTCGGTGAAAAAAATTTATTTGTCGATTTTTCATTGGCTCTATTTGTTTGGGTACTTGATAAAGTTATGCAAAAAAAAATTATTAACGTTAATTATTTTGTTAATTATAATTTTTTTAAACTGACTATATGAGAAATTTCAAAAAAATGTTATAAAAAAAATTTTTAGTTGGTAATATATTATTATTGCTGTTTTCGCACCTGATATACGTATTAATTAACAGTGAAGAGAAAAAAAATTTTTACGTCATTTGTTAATAAATTTTTTATAAACAAATAGACTATTTTGGGATTTAAATTTTTTTTTAATCATTTTATAGCATAGGCGAAATGATGTTTTTTTTTTAATTTTTTTTTATTGTTTATAATAGTTTTTAATATATAAAAAAATATATTTTAGGTGATATACCGGCTTTTTAGGCGGCGCGCCTATGCCGTAACGCCCTCGCGGAGCTTTATTTTCAGCGTTAAATAATATAGATAGAGTTCCGGAAGTTAGGACTTTTATATTGGAAATTTTCTCCTCTTTCATGTTCTTTTTTCAAAATTCCTTAAATATCATTATTTTAAAAGTTATTAACGAAAAACTAAATACCTTTTTTTTTCTTATTTTGTTAATAACAATCGCAATTTTTTATGTGCTAATAAACCCTTAAAAAACATTTTTCTAGACGTTATTCCGAATCGAATGAGCTATGGCACATATTTTTAGGAGCTTTATGTCTATTTAACACGTTTTTGTACTTGTTGACTAGACTAATGGGTTTCATCGTACTATTATTTTTTTCACTTTTTATTATTTTTAAAGGCTTCTTCTACCCTGGTGTATTCACTAAAATATACAAGATTAATTCAAAAACTTAGCGAAACCAAGAAACAACGGTAAAGTCTTTGTTTGTCGATTTTAATTCATTTAAAAACGTCTTATCAGACTGCGAATCCTTAAAATATGTAGATATTTTGACAAATTTAATCTTCAGTATTATTTCAATATATAACACTTAATAAACTATATAATAAATACATTTTACATAAATTTTAAAGTCGGCACTCAGACACTTCGAAACAATTCAACAGTTTGACATTGACTTAAGAAAATGATTTTTTTAATGCTGCTTTCGCCCGGCATACTGTTTAAACCCACCAAAAGGCGTTATTTATCGGAGAACCATCTAGCGAAACAGATATGAACCTCTTGAACACTGTCACAGATAAAAACATGTTTAAATGGGCTGCTCTAGTCGCCATAACACTTAACGCCAAAAAGTTTTGGGCGACTATTGTCTATCACCCGGACGCTTAAGTGGTTAAAGCATCGTACAGCTGGCAATCGCTATCCTTGTCTGATGATATTACGCGCTAGCTCTCTTACACTCATCTTTAATATTTACCAGTTTTATCAAGCAGCCCTTATTTGCGGCCAGATTTAATTTAAGCAACCGTATATCATTATAAATATAAAAAATAGCTTTAATTTGATGTATAAATATAAAATGTACGTTCTTATTCTTCTTCTTCTCCTTTACCATTGTGGGGTCGGCACAGCCTTTTTTTCGCTTCCACGCCACTCTATCAGCCATCATCTCCACATTCACTCCCTTCTCATTCATATCTTCCTTCACACAATCCATCCACGTCTTCTTTGGTCTACCTCTCCTTCCGCTACTTCTTACAATCATATCCATACTTCTTCTCCTAGTCACATGCATCTCCTCTCTACGCATTACATGTCCGTACCACGCTAACCGTCCACTCTTCACTTTCTCTGAAACAGGCGCCACTTTCAAATTTCCTCTAATATACTAGTTTCTTACCTTGTCCATTCTTGTTACTTCACACATCCATCGCAACATTCGCATCTCTGCCGCATGCAATCCTCTCTCATGCACTACTTTCGTCGCCCAACACTCGGATCCATACAATACGACAGGTCAAATGATCGTTTTGTAAATTTGTTACGTTATGAACGTATAAATGTATCAAAACCATACCTGTTTACACCTCGCTGCGAAGAAGTGCGGCCAAGTGCGCAACGGCAAACGTCATTTTTCTGAGTCTTTATGTATGTATATTGCCGTAAGGTGGGCGATATTTCATTTAAAAAACAAATGAATGAATTTTTTCCCTAAAATCAATTGGCAATAATTTAATTAAAAATATTAGGCGCCACATTTAGATATGCGTAAAACAATTTGTTTTTAGCAACACTCGATGAATGTATTTATCCTGCAGCCAGCTCTCGTACTATAGGTTAAACCGGTGATGTGTCGTGGATAACAATTTGCATTAAAGAAGCGTATTTGGGCTCTTTCAGCCAAATTATATACCACAAAAAAAAATTACCACATTTGGAAACACTTCAATCGCATAAAAACAACTTTTCCCATAGAATTATAAACTTTCGCTATATATCGCATATTTATACTTAGTTTTTGATGGGGCTTATTTAACCGTAATATAATATTATTTTATGCCCTGTAAATAGTACGTTAAATAGTATTGGAAAAAAACTCTCTCGGAATAACAAATACCGGGAGTTACCGTGAGTTGACTGAAATAAAACCTTTATTTTTAAATTAGATGAGATAAAAAAAACTCGGTATCGTATGCGCGGCTCAATTTAATGACTCTACGATTATTTTTGTATATATAGCAAGCTACTTTTTGTTCTATGACAAAATTTTAAGTCTATTTTTAAAATTTTTAATGAATTGATTGATTGATTAATTGATTTTTAAACTAACTATTGTCCTGTATAAATGAGTCTACGTAGGATAACAAAGTTCAGAACTTTAAACATTTTTCTTAGTGCCTATAATGCTTATAATTAAGAATGTAGAATAGTTTAGATGTATGTACATAGATTAGATCGCGTTTCTCAGTTAAGGTGTATCTCCTGTATAGGTAACATACACCAAGGTCTGTTTTAAAGTATTGTTCGCTTTACTATGTCTTTGAGTCGAATCCGAGCTAATTTCCACTCTATATTGAGCTCGTTCTGTGATCATTTGTTTTTTAAAAGATTGTATTTGATTAAATTCCACCATCACTGTTTTTATCATAAATGTAAGCCTAATAAATGTAATGGATGTTTGGGGAGCAAAACTAATACATTTTTAAAACGAACTGTACAGACCAATTTATTTTGTTATAAAATTGTTGTTGATAAATTAAGTACCAAAAATTGTTTATTCTTATTGTGATATTATATATGTATATGGTTTAGATTTGTTCCTCAATGGCCCGACCCATTAACTAATTCATTCGAGTCTTTCAATATATCTCCTTGCAATAACCATTTAACCTTAGCAACCTGTCATAATAGGTAGTTTAAAAATTTGCTAGTTATTAATATCATGAGTTTGTTGACTTTCGCAACAAATTGAAGGAGCTTTAGGGCTGGTGAAAGTTAACTCGAATGCGCAAATTAACATAAATAAGATGACATTTGAGCAACGATAATATCCCATTTGCTGGGTTGTTCCAATAGTCCCCATTGAAAATCCCCAGTAATGGGGACTATTGGACATTTTTTTTCGCCCAGAAATCCCCATTGGTATCTTGAAATGCTCGTAATGGGGATTTCTGGCCAAAAAAGGTAAATGTCCATCAATCCCGTTGGGTTAAAATTTATAAATATACACACGATGTATAATTTTTTTTGATGATTCCAATAACTTTTTCGATGAAACTGGATTACTTTTTTTATGAATCTGGATAAGTTGTTATTATGAATCTATATATCGTTTCATAGCATAAGTTATTGAATGAATCTGGATAACTTATTAGATTAATATGGATAACTTATTAGATGAATCTGGATAACTTATTAGATGAATCTGGATAACTCTTTAGATGAGCTTGGATAACTGTAGATAAATCCGAACAATTTTATTGGTGAATCTTGATAATTTTTATTATAAATCTAGATACAATTTTCGTTCATTCGGATAACTTATTAGATGAAAATGGATAACTTTTTATATGAATCTGAATAACTTATTAGATAAATTTGGACAACCTTATTGATTAATCTGGATACCTATGTATATGAAATTAAATATAAACAACATTTATAGATTACTAGCTGACATGGCAAACGTTGTTTTGCCTTAATAAAAAAAAAATATTCTGAATATACAGTAGCCAATTCTCAGACCTACTGAATACGCATATAAAATTTGGAAAAAATCGGTCAAGCCGTTTCGGAGGAGTACGGTAACAAACACTGTGACACGGAAATTTTATATATAAGATTATTAATTATTCAGTTCATCCAACAATACATAATAATGAGAGTATCGGTAACATGGTGGTGAAATGTGTGTTAAGATGTTTTATCATATGCCATATATCCAATATAATAATGGTTAAGTTCGTTTGTTTGTATTATGTAAATAGTCCTTAGCTGACTATTTATTCTGTAAATTGTTTATTTTTTTATTCGGGTCGACGATTTTTACCTTAGTTGCTTTAAACCATATTCATTCACAGGATATTTGTTTAAGAATTACCTAAGTTGAATTGTAATAATAAAGAGACTAACTTCCGTAAGAAATATAGAATAAAAATATTTTCAAGTATGCCATACAAGTTATTCAGGTTCATTAAAATAAGTTATCAAATTAATTAATTCATCAAATACCCATATTAATATTAAAATGTATTCAGATACATCATGTGTATATTTTTAATTTTGAACTCAATGGGGATTTTTGAACTTGTTATTTTTTTTGTCCAGAAATCCCCATTACGAACATTTTGAGACTTATTATTACTATTACTCTTTCTCGGGATTTTCAATGGGTATTATTGGAATAACCCCATTTGCTGGCCTATGTAAGCAATGGTGGCGATTCAACGGCACACACGACTAAACTAAATTTAAAGAAGCCCGTCTCTTTTAATTTAGTTGTTTTGTCTGTGGTTCAGAACGTGCCGTCTCTTTCTGGCCACCTAAGATGAAAAGAGACGGGGCTTCTTTAAATTTAGTTTAGTCGTGTGTGCCGCTGAATCGCCACCATTGTCTCATATTAGTGTTGTTCGCCTCTGCGAGTGCGGGTCGGGGTGTTATAGCAAAGGTTTCGACCCAAACATGATGGACAAAAATATATATATTATCAACGAAGTTTTATGCTACATAGAAAACGGAATCGATGTCATTGACGAACCAACGGTAATCAGGATATGCATCCAACTTTACCGAAGGCGAACATGAAGCAGCCAAAAAGCTGCGAGCAGCTTTCGATTAGAATGACTACTAGAAAAGGTGCCAGACGATCTACGAAATATGTTCAGGATATACTAAACTCTTGAAAAAAAACGGGACCGGACAAACTACCCACATTTGTTGCTAAAGATCTACACAAAATTCCACCCATTACGTTCGACCATTGTGATGTCACACGTATTCTGAAAGAAATGGCATCTCTGAGAGCTGAGACTGCAAGCGTCAGGAGTCCAACGGTCACTAAAGAGGAGTTCAACAAATGTCGTATCGAAATCAAAGCTGAAAGAATGTATTGGTCTCGGGACGGAGCCGCGTGCAAGGTACCAGAGCCTATGTCGCAACTTCGCCGTGAGGACAGTGACAACTTTACTACGCCGAAGGCTACTGATAGAGCTAAACAGACGGCTTTCAATTAATTTTTGGTAACAATTGATAGCGAAAGAATG